>CM076584.1:1571492943-1571809218 GCA_034641835.2 Pinus albicaulis
TGAGAAAGTATGGCCACCACATGACATCTCCTATGTCTATGTGTTTTGCATTGTGTAAAATTTAGGATATTGATCTCATGATGTGCATTGATGATGATACTTTGTATTGGGCTGATGTGACATATCATATGTCCATTAGTATGGTTTGGTTTCATGATGCACATGAGGAGGAAAGAGGGCAGCAAGACCTATTGTTGCTTTGATTGCTTTTAAATGAGTATGGTGACCACCCCATAGCTCATAATTTTCTAATTCATGCCCTATGTGTTAAAGATAAATTGCAGCAAAGGAAGGCATGTACATCATCTTTTGGGAAGCTTGGCTTGTCCATCTTACATAGAGGAGATCGGGTATGGCAGCAAAGGGCCTTGCTCTGGTGGTTATTATTAGGGGAATATGGTTTGAAATCTTTGTCCACCCATGTTACTCCTTCACTTCTTCTTTTGCATAACTTTGGAATGATGGAGTTCGGACCCAACAAGGCCAACTGGGCTAAGAAGGAAAGCATAACAATGCTTAATCAAGTTCATAAAACATGGATGGAGGAATGTTCTTGCATGATGAAGCTTTTCCTTTATGGAAGGAGCTAATTTATTTTATGTCTCTCATGTGTTTATGATGGTGTTGGACATCATGTAATTTTCATTTTGTACTTCGTGATAAGAAGAGGACATCTAACCTTACAGTTGGAAGTCATCTCATGCATTTGTGGAAGACAACTTTGGAACCAAACTTAAATAACCTATTGCAGCAAATGGAGGAAGCCTTCCTTATGTGGATGCCATTTGGAGGGGAGTAGATGATTTTCATCTACAATAAGAGTTGCTTGAGGGCAAGCAACATTTTGCTGGGGGAGACTGTAATATTCCCAATTTTTGCAGCTAATGGGAATATTGCATTTTAATTTTAGTTTGCTTAACTCATGAATAAAAGTGTAAAGGAGGAAATCTATAACTCCTAATCAGAAAAATAAATCAATTCCCAATGTGAACATGGAAAAATCTGGTCCATTTCAATAAAATACACTTAGGTGTGAAAAGGAATGAAGAAGATTGAGTAGGTCAACAGGACCAAATCACAGCAGCGTCTAGATACATTGAACCTCCTTATTGATCAGCGCAATTTTAGATGGAGACCCTTCATGTGAAAAGGGTTAACTCATTGGAGGTGGTTGAGGGTTTTCTAAGCCCTAATGTTATAAAATTAAGAGGAATGCCACAAGGAAAGGTTGTTGAAGATAATTTGATTTTGAGATTTCTTAGGCAACTCAAACTCTCTTGGCTGTTTAGCTAGAGAGAGAGGGATCTCCTGTTTAGGGATTCATCCTCCTTCATGGAGGAGCTCTTGAAGGAGTATGTTCTGAAATGCCTCACATCTAGGCTTGAGGCAAAGCTTCCTCCTCCAGCGACAACCTTTTCTGTTGGGTAGGAATTTTTGCGTTGTAGGGTGTTGCAGTGAGGGGTTTTCAACACCACTTCCAGATCTAGTTTTGCAGAAAATTCCTTTCTCTGGAAGATTAGTGAGGAAGCCTTGAGATTCATATTCATATATTGGAATCATGCTAAAGGACCTTCCAACATCATCTGCACAGTATACTTCAGAAACTGCGTCATTTTTCCAGTACATTGCCGTAGCAGGGTTTCTACCCTAGTTTGGTGCTTATTTCCTTGAGGAAGGGCCACCCCTTCTTCCGGAAAGTTTTTATTGAAGCCCTCTTATGTAATTTTTCACATTTCAGCTCATATACTCAGATTTTTAGTGATTCTACATTTTTAAAATCCATATTCTCTAGATCCGATACTTGTATTTGTTCTTTCATGAAACCCCTTGCCGGGTGATTTATTTGATGTATAAAAGGAGTTGAATCTCTATTTTTTTTCATTATATGTTATAATAAACTTTAGGTCTGATGTTTCAGACATATTTTGTCCAATTTATTCAGAAATTACGTTCTGTATGCTTCATAAATTTTCTCCATACTCAAAGTCATGGGAAATCAACATTTTTAAGCATATCTGGGGATGGAGGAACTGTTTAACATAGCTAGAATTCTTTGTTTGAGCTGAAATTGGAGCATAGGTCCCTCGTGACCTAATATAAAATAAACTCCCGCCATTTCCCTTAATGTTACTTATATTTCTGAGCACATCTATTTTAGGGTCAAAATCACTATTTTTCCCCACTTTTTGGATCCTAAATTTAGATCTGAGTTGTTGCTGTACTTGAAATTAGTTTCTAAGTGTCTATCAGCACATTTTATGCATTGATAGCTCTCTACACTTTTATTAGAGAGTTTTACCTTGCTACAGCCCCTCATTGGGCCTTCTCTTGAAGATAACTAGGTGTGGGAGATATGTTTAACCCACCTAGTCCTATTTGTTTCAGCTCAAATATTGGATTTAGTTTGTTTATTGTCTGATATAAATGATCCAAGAGTCATTTTCCTGTTCCATTGAATATTTTCTAGAAAATACATTTTTCAGTGCATGATTCATGAGCTGTTCCTAAAAAGGAAAATTACAGTGGTATCAGAGCATGATCTCTGGTATATCCTGTGATATCAAGCTATCAGAGAAGTAAAGAGAAGAGAAAGAGGTCATAATCATGGAGAGGATGAGTTTACTCTCATCAGTGTTCATATCTAAGAAGAGTCTCTCCATAGAGGTAAATCAGAAGAGAGAAAGAAGATGCATCGAGACTCCTAGAGGGTTTCGAGAAAAAAAAAGTTGCAGTGAGACCTGCATAAGGTTAAAGAAGAAGAAGGAAGCCCTAGCACTTCCTATCATCAAATATGAAGGCCGGATAGTCCTAGATCTCCTCATAGATCTACTATACCAACTTTCTTTGAAGAAGGTGAGAGGTATAGCAATGAAGAAGAGAGATGCAAAGAAAATCCTAAAGGGTTTCAAGATGAAGAGGAAGATCTATACACTTCTTGTCATCACAAAGCAGGGAGAATGATGGAGGAAGAGATCTCATTGCTTCTTTTTCAAACATTGAAGAGTATTGAAGAAAATCTCAAGGAGTTTGATGAGGAGAGGAAAAAGATGAGCTACAAAGAGACATCTCCCAAGGAAACAAAGGAGGATGTCAATCTTGTCACTTTGGGCAAGAGATCTCCATTTTCACCATTTAATGCTAAGGTACTTGCATCTAGAGAAGAGGCACTTGCATCTTTGCAAGGTAGTCTTGAGCTCTTAACATATGGAGTCTCATGCATGATAAGGAGATGCATGACGAGGAGAAGGAAGATACCAGCGCTGGTATGCTGGAAGGAAGGAGGCCATCATCCTTGCCATTAGTTGGAGGCATCATTGATCCAGCTGGAGGAACTCTTGTGTTCTGTCAAGAAATTCCCACATATCAGTTGATCCAAGGTATGCATGAAATTTCAGCACATATTGTTTCAAGATTAATGCATATCCAAGTATTAAATAAAAATGTTGATTTGAAGCAAAGAAGTGTCACAGCGTAGAGGGCCCTTGATCTAATCAAGGATGAGACTGGAAACTATCCCTATGCATCATTGTTGAGCTACATTCAATCTCTTGGGTTGAGCTGTAGGGTCTCAAGAAAGGGGATTAGTACTATCCTATGTTCAATGGTTGATTGTGATATCAGTAATGAAACTTGATTTGAGACATTACATGCATTACTTCATAGATCTACAGCGCTGTCACTTAGTGACTGTGACAAAGAGGCTTCAGCTCTCTTGGATCATTCTAGAAACATCTTCAACCTTGAAGTATTGAAGAAGAAGATGATGAAGAGTAGACATCCTGAGATGAGAAGCATTTTCTCCCCTCTAGATTAAACTCTCTCAATGAGCATGCTACTGTTCAAAGAGAGACTTATACTTACTGTAGATTCAAAGCCTCACTAGTTTTGGAAGGCCATAGATGGAAGGAAGCTCTCACTAAGAGATCTCAACAAAGATGCATTTCAATATTTCATGAGATGCAAGGTTCTTCATTGGTTCAAAGGAGATGGTATTCTACAAAGGGAGGATGTCATGATTATGCAACATGCCATTGATCTTCCATATTGGAGTGAGTGGATGAGGATGCTGAGCAAGAGATCACATGATCACTTGCAAACATATATGGACCAACAAGCTTGGTTACGCTGGTTTCCCTTGGGAGACTCCTATCACTCTCCAAAGGAAACTATTTCTCTTATCTATGCCTTGAAGAATGGTCATGAAATGAATAAGGAGGCATGGCAACGCTGGTTTCTTTGGGGTAAACATGATCACTACCCAAAGATTCTCATTCTCTCATCTCATTCTTTATGCATCATTAATAGAGTATATGAAAAGGAAGCATGGTTGATGTGGTTGTTAAAAGGAGAGTTTGGACACCACATGTTAAATCTTATGTCCATGTATTCACCCATGTTTGAAATATGTCTCATTTATCCACATGTATTTCTGTTGGATGGATGTTTCATGCATCAACTTTGGCTTGGGAGGAGGGATGACTCCCACATGATGTGGTATGAGGGAGCCAACTTGTACTATGTTGATGAGACATTTTACATGTCCATCATTGTGTTATTTCTCCATGATCCACATTTTGATAAGGCAAGAGGGCTGAAAAATTCCTTATTGCTATGGCTACTCTTGGGTGAGTATGGTTACTACCCAATAGCTCATCATTTCCTGAATCATGCCTTGGATTTCAATGATATGTTGCAGCAAGATAAGGCATGTATGGCCACCACATGACATCTCTATGTATATGTGTTTTTCATTGGGTAAAATTTGGCATATTGATCTCATGATATGTATTGATGATGATACTTTGTATTGGGCTGATGTGACATATCATATGTCCATTAGTGTGGTTTGCTTTCATGTTGCACATGAGGAGGAAAGAGGGAAGCAAGACCTCCTGTTACTTTGGTTGCTTTTAAATGAGTATGGTGACCACTCCATAGCTCATAATTTTTTGATTCATGCCCTATGTATTAAATATAAATTGCAGCAAAGAAAGGCATGTACATCATCTTTTGGGAAGCTTGGCTTGTCCATCTTACATAGAGGAGATGGGGGATGACAGCAAAGGGCCTTGCTCCGGTGGTTATTATTAGGGGAATATGGTTTGAAATCTTTGTCCATCCATGTTTCTCCTTCACTTATTATTTTTCATAACGCTGGAATGATGGAGTTTGGACCCAACAAGGCCAACTGGGCTAAGAAGGAAAGCATAACAATGCTTAATCAAGTTCATAAAACATGGATGGAGGAATGTTCTTGCATGATGAAGCTTTTCCTTTATGGAAGGAGCTACTTTATTTTATGTCTCTCATGTGTTTATGATGGTGTTGGACATCTGTAATTGTCATTTTGTACTTCATGATAAGAAGAGGACATCTAACCTTACAGTTGGAAGTCATCTCATGCATTTGTGGAAGACAACTTTGGAACCAAACATACATAACCTATTGCAGAGAATGGAGGAAGCCTTGCTTATGTGGATGCCCTTTGGAGGGGAGTAGATGATTTGCATCTACAATAAGAGTTTCTTGAGGGCAAGCAACATTTTTCTATGGGAGACTGTAATATTCCCAATTTTTGCAGCTAATGGGAATATTGCATTTTAATTTCATTTTGCTTAACTCATGAATAAAAAGTGTAATGGAGGAACTATAGAACTCCTAATTAGAAAAATAAATCAATGCCCAATGTGGAAATGGAAAAATCTAGGCCATTTCAATAAAATACACTTAGGTGTGAAAAGGAATGAAGAAGGTTGACTAGGTCAACAAGACCAAATCAAAGCAGTGTCTAGATGCATTGAACCTCCTTATTGATCAGTGCAGTTTTAGATGGAGACCCTTCATGTGAAAAGGGTTAACTCATTGGAGGTGTTTTAGGGTTTTCTAACCCCTAATGTTATAAAATGAAGAGGAAGGCCACAAGGAAAGTTTTTTGGAGATAATTCGATTTTGAGATTGCTTGGGCAACTCAAACTCTCTTGGTTGTTTAGCTAGAGAGCGAGGGATCTCCTGTTTAGGAATTCATCCTCCTTCATTGAGGAGCTCTTGAAGGAGTATGTTCTAAAATTCCTCACATATAGGCTTGATTCCAAGCTTCCTCCTCCAACTACAACCTTTTCTGTTGGGCAAGAACTGTTGTGTTGCAGGGTGTTGCAGTGAGGGGTTTTCAACACCACTTCAAGATCTAGTTGTGCAGAAAAGGGAGCATTCATTTCTCTAGAATATTAGTGAGGAAGACTTGAGCTTCATATTCAGATTTTGGAATCAGGCCAAAGGACCTTCCAACTTCATCTGTGCAGTATACTTCAGAAACTGCATCATTTTTCCAGTACATTGCCACAGCAGGGTTTCTACCCTAGTTTGGTGCTTATTTCCTTGAGGAAGTGCAATCCCTTCTTCCAGAAAGTTTGTATTGCAGCCCTCTTTTGTAATTTTTCACATTTCAGCTCATATACTCATAGTTTCAGTGATTTTTCATTTTTCAGATCCATATTCTGCAGATCTGATACTTGTTTTTTTTCTTTCATGAAATCCCCTTGCCCAGTGATCTATTTGATGTATAAAAGGAGTTGAATCTCTATTTTTCTTCATTAAATGTTATAATAAACTTCAAATATGATGTTTCACACATATTTTGTCTAATTTCTTCAGAAATTACGCTCTTCATGCTTCAGCCATTTTCTGCATACTCAAAGTCATGGGAAATCAACATTTTTAAGCATATCCGGGGATGGAGGAACTGTTTAACATAGCTAGAATGCTTTGTTTGAGCTGAAATTTGGAGCATAGGTCCCTCACAACCTAATATAAAATAACCTCCCGCCATTTCCCTTAATTGTATGCATATTTCTGAGTAAATCTATTTTATTGTCAAAATCACTATTTTTCCCCACTTTTTGTATCCTAAATTCAGATCTAAGTTGTTGATATACTTGAAATCAGTTTCTGAGTGTCTATTAGCACATTTTATGCAATTATATCTCTCTTCACTTTTAGTAGAGCATTTTACCTTGCTGCAGCCCCTCATTGGGCCTTATCTTGAAGATAACTAGGTGTGGGAGATCTGTTTAACCCACCTAGTCTTATTTGTTTCAGCTAAAATCTTGGATTTAGTTTTTTTATTGTCTGATGTAAAGGGTCCAAGAGGAATTTTCCTGTTCCATTGAATATTTTCCTGAAAATGCATTTTTCAGTGCATGATTCATGAGTTGTTCCTAAAAAGGAGCATTACATAGGCTTATTAAAATACAGCTAGCCCCTGCACCAAATTCAGAATTAGAACTATCAAAATAAAGTGTCCAAAATAAAGAATTAACTATTGATTTATCTACAAAATTTTTACATTTTGAAATGTCTAACTGGGAAAAATTCTAAATTTGGGAGATAACTGCATTATCGAAAAAAGGTGATGGTTGAGCGTTGAAATTTCCAAAAAATGATTCTGCTGAGTAGTTTCCAATAATGTTATTATTGAATTCTACTGGCTCGTTTATTCCTTCAAGATCGGTGACTATATGTTTCATGAACTTTTCACGGTCTACCCAAATTTTATTTGGCTTTCCATTATATGGTAGCCACATATGCGACCAATATGTTGCAAAATATCCACGAATTTTTTCAGACCAGTCTCTGCTTAATACTAAACTGAAAAACTCTAGAATATCAGCCACCAATATATTGATTATTTGAGCAACCTTGGGATTTGATGGCAATCTAATAGAAATAGAATTTATTTCTCCTACAACCTCTACTCTAGTTCTATCAAGTTGTACTATATGAATAGGAGAACTTGGTGGGGCCCTTGTTTTGAAATTAAACAGTTTTGTGTTGCAAAGAACAGGTGGCGGAGCGAAACCATGGTAGACAGAGAGCTGTCATGGTTGCGAAGATGTGAAGGGCAGGTGGTACGGCTATTTTGGAAGTAGATACAGATGGAAAAGGGAAGCAGCAGAAGACAATCAGTGGGATTCCTAGCAATCAGGGAAAGCAGCAAACAGCTGAGCGGAAAAGAAGGAAGAACTATCAGTTGCATTGGCGATGGAACAAATAGGTAGCTGATCAGCAGAAAGAGGAGGTTGGCTCAGTAGGGATCAGGAAGCAGGATCCGTAGGAGAGCTCTGTTCATGTTGTTATGTTCTCTCTCTCTCATCGTTTTATTCTATATCTTGTATTTCGATTGTAATAAGTTCTGACAGGCACGCTCTGAGGAGTGTTGTAATAGTCTTTTGCTGTTAATGCATCACTTTCTAATATAAGGTTGTTGTTCTTATTTTTGTCTTATGTTATGGTTTAGTGGGATATATGGCTATTTTGAATTTTGTTTATCATTCTGATCAAGTTCATGAGTACTATTATTTATCTGGTATTTACACTTATTAGAAGTACTTAAGTTATGGATAGTTTGCATATTTACCATGCTTGCTCGATACCTGACCCAACCCCAGCCTAAGTAAGGTTGCAACACGCCTCGGGTGAGACACTCTGTTGCTTGGAGCAGGGTGAAAATGCTGGCATTGTGCTAGACTATTGCAGTAACCCTTGTTGGCCACCTTTCTGAACCTGGGTCTCCCCCTGAGACCTCATTTCTTGCCAACAAATGGTTCCATTGACTGGACTTGAAATCTCATTCTAGAGATAGATCATGGTATCACGGATCTTCGAGAAAGAAATACGGAAATTGTGGGATGACCATCTGGACCAGTTCATAGCTCAGCAAGCGGAAGTGAGACAGCAAAAAGAGAAGATTGTTAAGAACCAGATTCTCTTCTCTGAGACCGCTAGTAATATCTACGAAATATTTTAGGGAAATTTTCCTAAGGAGCTCGACAACTAGTTGCAGAGATTAAATACCAAGGCAATCCTGAGAGGGTTGCGAAACGTCTGTCACAATTGGGTACACTCAGATTTGGTAGCACTCCATCAGTTAGATACCGACTTGACCCGAGCTGTAGATTTCTAGGTGCAATCTACCCTGGAAGGATACATAGTAGAGTTCGCAGCTGAATGCTACTAATCTTTCTCGAAAGCGGGGGATGTATTCAGATCAAGGCTGCGTGGAGGACATTTGAGGCAGATCCCTCTATGGATCAAGGTGTTGATCGTGGACGAAGGATTGATGGAGTTCCAAAAAGATGAGATGGAAACCTAAACCTCCAGTACTAGGGGAAGGGACTGAAGGAGGGATGCTACAAGTAAGCTGAAAAGGGGGAATAGGGATATGGATTCTGAGACCTCCAATAGGTTAATGGAACGATGAGCACATCGGAGGGTGCAAGTCACCAAGAAGTGGCGAAAAAGGGTTATGAAAGAATTGGAAAGACAAGAAAGAAAAGGGAGAGACAAAGGAGAGGCGCCTCAAACGACGAAGTAGATGGAAGGTCAGACAAGTTCCAAAGATATAGGAAGGACCACCAAGGAAGTGCGGTAGGTGTATAGGAGCCCAGCCCAAGCAGAAAAGGGAAAGGAGTATGACAGAAATGACGCACGCCCCGAGGAGAAATCTGATGTGGAGTTGCATGTTGCGATGGAGCAGCTATTCTGAGAAAGGCCAGCACCCATAATCCCAGGTAACTCTATTCCCCAAATCTCAAGTAGCTCTAGTCCCAACCTTCCCTTGGTAATCTATCAGCCACTAGGTGAAAATTTTTTTAAGTTACATGAATTAAGTAAGTCAAGTAGCGTTCAGTCCACAGTAGTAATACACACTAGCAACAGTACTGGTACTACCATCTCACAGCCGGGAGTAAGGGGATTTTTTCTAGTAAGCCCCACACAAGGAAGCATGGCAGGTTTGTTTACTCGGTACCTAGAGTTCTCTGGGAGGGGTAATGACGGTGTGGAGCAACACTGGTACCTCTGTGAGGCCATATGGAGGGCTCAACAGACACCAGACAAAGGTAAGTTAGTATAATTTCAAACTAATATCCGAGAGAGAGCTCTACGTTGGTTTATAAAGTGGTTTGAGACTTATCAGAACCCAGCATTAGACGATGTAAAAAGGGATTTCGTGAAGGAGTTCAAATTACCCCAAACAGTTCAGTAGGGTATATTAGAGATGTGGGAGATCAAGCAGCGAGAAGGGGAAACTGCATGGGATCTAATGAGGAGATTCAAGGATGCGGTTGGAAAACTCGGCTATCCGATCAATCCCAATCACCAAAGGGATTGGTTTATCAAGGCCCTTCTCCCGCTAACAAGAACCTTGCTGACACAGCAAAATATCGAGATGTTGCAAGATGCATTAGAACAGGCCATGAAGATAGAGGCCATGGTGGGATACCAGCAAGAGTTTAAAGGAGGGGCATCAGCTCAGGACCCTTCCATATTGGGACTACAACATCAAATAGCTAGCCGGACATAAAAACTAAAGGAAATTCAACCCCTGCATCCAATAAGGCTAGATGTATGGTGTACACACTGTCTAATGGAAGGACATGTGGTAACCAAATGTCCACGATTGCGAGGTGAGAACGTGGGGACACCAGCAGCAGGGGCACCAGGAGCTCCACTAGTAGGAGGGGTCACACAAATAAATACCCAAGGATTATATCCACCACAACACCCATACACGGGGTTCCCTGTGCAACAAAATTCAATGACGAATGAGTATTGTGAGATCTACAAAAGCGTGGGCCACTCACCCCTTCTATGCCCCATACTACAAAATTACTACAATGTCCCGAACAACGTATACTGTGAGTTTTGTGCATCTAACACGCACAGCACGGAGTAGTGCAGAGCTCTGGATGCTTTGGCAGAACGGTTAGACAAGCCTTCATATAGAGGACGAAGAGGAGGCATGAGAGGAGGCCAAATGGGAGGAAGAGGACCAGTACGATGCTACAACTATGACCAAGAGGGCCATGTGGCAAGGGAATGTCCACTTCCTAGAAGATCCGGGTGCTCTCAGGGCAGGGTTAACACGCACGCAATAGAAGACTGCCCAGAGCTCATCAAAAGATGAGAAGAAAGGGCTAGAAAAAGAGGAACAAATCTAGTAAATGTCGAGCCAAGAATAATCAAGGCTCAAGCCATGTGTAACATAGCTATAGTGACGTGGGGAGGCAAGCAAACCAAGGAAGATGCACAAAATATGGACTCGATAGAACTGGTAAGACCAGTATCTCCAAAGCCAACATTCAGGCCAGAAAAACAGAAGCAATTCTTTCAAGAGGCAGCAGAAGCATTTTCCCAGCTTGGGAGAAGAAAAGGAATCAAAATTCCACAACCGAAGGAAGGGGATGAAAACCAAGCCAATACAGGTACTACAATTGAATAATGGTTTTGTCTATTTCTAAAAATTGTTAACAACACACCCATGTTGGAACAATTAAAACAGAACCTGGAAAGAGTAGTGCAGAAGACGACGGATCCAGGGGAATTATCTAGCATGACACATAAATATATACAAAGACTGAAGAGAAATAAGAGAAGAGTAGGCAAAGAGTTCCAGGTGAATACTCAAGTCACGGGATTCCAAATTAAGGACACAATGCTTGATCTGGGGTTTGACGTAAATATCTTGCCCAGAAAAACATGGGAAGCATTGGGGAAACCAAGACTAACATACTCACCAATTCAAATCTATATGGAAAACCAATACTACATTGTGCCCATAGGCAGGCTGGAGGAAGTCGAAGTCGACGTTTTAGGAGTAAAGATGTACACGGACTTTGAGGTCATCGACATTATGGAAGACAAAGATCCCTATCCAACATTACTGGGGATCGACTAGGCTTTTGAAAACTATGCTGTAATAGATTTAAAGAAGGAACTGATGATCTTTGAGGACAGAGAGGTCAAAGTCACCCTGCCGCTCAATCCATATCAAGGTCCCCGATACACAGAGTTCATCAATAGCAGAGAAGATTATAATTATAACTCTTCTAGGACATCACATAAAAATTTTTTAGGGCGACGCGTTTCGAAGTACCAACTGTACAAAAGCTTGCACTCTCAATAGAGAAGATGTTCAGCTTCTTGGCCATATTTATCAAATGACTGCAGGAAGAAGAGAAGATTACATCAACTCGACGATGAGAGGATCGGTGAGCTAGAGGAGCATTCAAAGCTCAGACCTAGACTCAGAGATAGCCTGGGAGAACTGGCAGCAAGGGGGATATGAGACCAGCATAAGGAGATGCGCCACCATTAGAAGAATCAATTGGATCGGGACTGAGGTAAGAAATTACCCAACTTTATCTGACATGAATTTTGTAAATATTTTCATTATCAAAACAAAATAAAATGTATCAGAGGATCAGAGGGTCCCGCTCATGGATGTGGCCTTGCAATCCACGGCTACAAGATGGTGGAAAAAGCACTGCAACTCACTGTCGTGATGGGACAAAGTTTTAGCAGCACCGAAATCCATGTTCAAGGGAGAAGAAGGACCTCAATGCACTTGGAAGTTCCAGGGGGATTCAGATCCTGCAAAGCATTTGAAGGAGTGTGAAGATCAATGGAAAACTAGAGGATACCCACATGAGCTGTGGGTCCACAAATTTATACACTACCTCGATAGGAATCCACAAGCCTGGTACATAATGGAGGAGAGGAAAAGGGGAACTGGCACTTGGCAAGAAGGTACGAAGAAGTTTACACAGTGCTTCTTATTTGAAGGAAAGACAGATATAGTTACCCAAGTGATACAAGCCATTAAAAGGGTATTGTTCTTCCTAGAGAATCAGGAGGAAGATGAGCAACCACTCCCAACCCAAAACATCTGGTAGTCAGTAGCATGCAAGAAGATATACAGTGAGATGGATGATGATTATCTAAAGGGACTTAGACATCTATAATTTGAAGAAACAAAGGGAGAACGGAATATTAAGGAACACCTGACAACCAAGGGAATTCATTTTCTCTACCTCAAAACTAAGAAAATGAAAATTGGGACCGAAGAGAAGCCTAAACTAGCATCAATCGGGAACTACTAGGATGCTGAGACAACTAAGGAAATATTTAGTCTATTATAGGAACATGAGGACTTGTTCCTGTCGTCCGTAGCTGACTTGTGTTAGGTCCCTATATTACTAGTATAGTCCCTTATTGTTGTTAGTGTAACCCCCTTTATTGTTATTATTGTACCCTTGTAACCCCCTGTTACACAGCAATTTGTCACCGTCCCTGCAATTCCCCATCCTGCACATTGGAGGGCTTATTCCGTGACCTGTGAGCAGTGACATAACCTGAAAACACTTTCATGGCATTCCCCTAGACATGGAATTTCATTCCCCTGAAGACATCTCCTTGTGAAAAACCCTAAAAATAGCCTTTTCACCCTTGGCGTGACTAGCCTGTGTTATACCCGCACCAATGGGGGAAATCCTTCAAAGAGGGCGCGCCAATCGGTGCTCTGTCTCAAAGTCGCACTCGCACCAGGCTTAATAAATGGTGTTTTAAAAAAATAAATGGCGGAATATTGACTTTAACCAAATCGTGAACTAGTCTCTAAATTGAGTTGGGACGTTTGGCTCCGGATTTCCATGTAGAGGAAGTAGTTTGCCACCTCTCATGGAAGCTTCCTTGAGGATAGGGCCAATCCCATGATTGTAGGGATCCCAACTCACCTTCCTCCTTTCTATATAAGCTTGCCATTTCCCTTTGCAAGCTAATCTCCAAGAGCCTTCATAGCCTAAAGAATGATGCAAGAGCTTTGATAGTCCCCATAGTGCCAAATCCATAGCAAGGAGATTGACGATCGAAGAGAGAGGCTTGTCCCCATCCTTGACAAGCTTTATCGAGACGTATTCCGCTGGCGACCCGTTGAAGGAGAATTCAGCGTCAGAGCTAGGTTGTATTTTCCTTTGTATGAATTAATGATAAGCGACTATTGGTTATGGTTCCACTCATTTTTTTCATTATGATCATGAGTTGTGTCCTCTTTGATTGACGCATAATTGTATATATCGGATTTTATGCTTGTGTTTGTTGTGTTTCTTACGTGTGCAGGTGTTCGATCATGACGAGCCTGAGGATTGTGATCTGCCGGAGCAAAGGAACAAGAGCGCTACCTTCTCTACAAACAACAACATTGGATTCAAGGTAAGCCTTCTTCACAAGTTGGTTTATTGCAATTAGGGACTTGCACCATAGCGTGTTACGATTGTTGCTAGACCCATTCTGGGCTAGTAAGGATCGCCTCTGTCTGCAGAGGGGATTTACCTTCACAAAAAATTGGCGACTCCACTGGGGAGTTAGCTTGTTGTTTGCTTTGTAAACTACATACGGAGCCTGAAGCTAGCCAGATAGCCTTTGAAACGCTCTTGCTCTGCATTAGCGAAAGTAGATGAATGCTACTTCAGTCAATCTCCGGTCTAGTTTATGAACTGAACACTTGGAGTATTGTCTTGTCTTTTTGGTCCGTCTCTGACTTTCCTTGCTTGATCAGCTCTTTTGGTTAGCTCTTTTTGTGGCTTTGACTTTTAGTTTGAGCTTTACCATCACTGGTATGCTTCTTGGATTGCTCTTTTTTCATTTTTCTTTAGTAAACTCAGCTGGTGCGCTTTTCAGTGTGACAGTCGTGCTCACTGGCACATGTTGTCAGTGTATTACTCACGCCAATTCCATTCTGGCGCTAGTTTCATCCTTACAGTCGCTCCAATCCTATAAGGTATTAGGGTTTACTGTGTTATGAGCCTTCTGAGACTGATCTGGGTGTTTGGTCTTATTTTTACGACTGCTTGAATGTTCTGGAGCCTTTCTTGACTAACTGTGACCTTCATCCTTTGGTTGTTTGCCCATTTCTATCGATCTTACATTTTAGCCCTAGGGCATCTAGGTGCTATTGTGCATCGAGCCTCCCTTGGGAGTTGGTGGTTTCTGTCTGTTCAGTCAACCTTGTGTTTCCTTCTCTACATTCGTTTGGTGGTCATCGATCATTTTATTGCGTTTTTTGAGTGATTGGCTTCTTCTTCACTTGAATTATGCTTTTTCTCGCATTGGGCCTAGATTATATGGTTCATTTGAGTCTTTGGGTGTCTTTTGATTTGAGGGACTTTTTGTCGATTTGAGATTTGATTGTGTGCTTGCATTGAGTGAAATTTGATTGTTTTTCTCTTTTTCTTTTTCTTCTCAAATTACTTGTCTCATTAGTTTTCATTTTGTTTAGTGCATTTTGCTCTTAAACATTGAAAATACAAAAAATATTTTTTCTTTGGATTAGTTAGTGTGAATTAAATCTTTTCGGTGTTATTAGTGATCAGTAACTTTGAAAGAAAAGATTTTAGTTTCCATTAGCTGCATTAGAGATATCATTGGTTGTCCTCTGGTCATTTTGTTATCGTGTGAAAAGCTCTTAACTCTCTCGTAATTAGCTTTCATCGAATGAAATGATATACTATGGCATGTAGTGTGCATTTAGGAGATTTTGAGACGTTACATTCGCTAGGGCTTGAAAACTGAAACATAATTGAAGATAAACATTAAAATTCATTCAATCTACACTAAGGAAGCATTGAAACATTAACGAGATATTTAGAGGTCTAGGCTAGAGACGTGTTCCGGCGTCTGTAAACCTAGTAGTTGTCGTTTGCCTCTTGGCTTTAGACAGCACTAGTATGGACTTCTGCTCCCCCATACCATCGTGTATATAAAGGGAGACCCCACTAGGTTTCTATCCTTTATCCATAAGAAGTTGAGTCTGCCGCCCTATACCCGTGATACACCGGACACAACATTCGGGGAGATTTCCTGCATGTACGTTAAGTCCTTGGTTGATTTCTCTTTCATTTTGAAACCAAGGTGTATATTGCAGTTCACGGTTATTTGGTACACCCTTTGCCTATAATTCCTGAGCAGTCATTTTGATCTTATCTGACTCCTTAAATTTGAAAATATCACCAAGCGCTTGTCCTTTCACGCTTGCTTCAAAACTGAAAGAGATAGAGTCATCTTTCATCTGTTTCTCGACTCTTAAAACATGAAACAGTGAATTTTCTAAGTTTCAATGTCGTAAAATAAATCACCCGCGATCACATGCCCTGTTAGATTTTGCTTTCTGGCCGTTTGATTGTGTGCCTTGGTTCTTTTTCAGCCCGTGTGTGTGTTTGATCTTTTTCTCTTGTCATTACTACCACAGTGGCAGAACCTTCAGTTTCATCTACTGGTAGTCCATATACGGATTATTCATCATAGGTTTCTCAATCCTTTGTTGAACCTCAGCAGCCCATCATTTCCGAGTTTCCCGACGGGGGACTGGTTCTGTCTGAGCTTCCCTTTGGAGGACCATTTGAGTTCAATTGGCCCTTATTTGACCCTTGGTCTGGATTTGGAGTAGGGGAACATTTCCCTCCTCTTACATCGGGTTCGCCTTTTTTAGCTGTTGTTATTCCTCCTAGTCCTCGCCGTCTGTTACGAGATCTAGTGGCAGGTTCACGATGTCCCCTCAGGTCACTTCTGTACCCGTCAGGCCCACAGTTTGTGTGGCTACATCTACACCTACTGTTACTACTCAGTTCGTAAGGACCACATCACTTCCTGAAGATGTCTATATAGCTTTTGCTATGCCAGAGAACATCTCTCTTGAGGAGTATCGATCGTCCCTACAACAATCGAACCTCGAGGTCGGACAATCCTCTCAAGATCCCAACTACTCATATTTTTCGCATTATGCACAGGATGGTACACATGTGTATGTTTTTCCATATCGGTACGATGAGCACAGGAATCCTTTACATTTACCCACTCTTGAGGCTCAGATTCATGCTCAAGTTTTACCGTATAACCAGGCTGGGCAGCCTTATAACCCGCAAGGACAACCTTTTCAAGGCCAACCTTCAGGCCAGCCTGGCTATCCTTATGACCCGCAAGGTTACCCTGCGGGCCAGAAGGGGCCATTATATGGTCCACAAGGACAGTATTACAACCCTTCAGGTCAACTCATGCAGCCTATTCCTAAAGTCCAACCAGGGCAACCTCAAGGACTCACATGCCAACCGAGGTACCAACCAGGGCCGGTATATGGTCCTGGGGGGCAAGTCCAACCTTCCCAACCCATGCAACCTCAGTATCCTGTTGCTCCAAATGTTCCACATCAGCTAGGACCATCTTATGGTCCTGCTGTAGGTCAAACCGGTTACCAGCCACCACCTGGCTCCATTCCTCCACCAGGCCAACCGGTCCATCCGGCACAACCCGGTGTTCCACCACTTGGCCAACCGGCCCATCCGGTACAACCTGGTGCTCCTCAACAGCCAGATCAACCTGTACAATTGGCACAACCTGTTTATCCGGGTCAACCTGTTCAACCAGGGCAGCTCGTTCAGCCAGGTCAACCTGTCTAACCAGGCCAGCCTGCACACTCTGTTAACCCTACCCAACAGCCGATTTACTCGATGTCGCAACCGAATCAATTGGTGCACCCTAATTATCAGGCTCAGCAGGGTCCCACCTATCAGCAGCCCACTCAACCTCAAGGCGGTTACTATCCTCACGGTCAATCTCGACCGACTTATAATCCACCCCAAGGTTCCCATTATTACACTCAACAACCCGGCTACACCTATGCTCAGCAGCCAAATCCACAAGCTGCCCAAACGGGGCCGACATACAATCAAGGTCCATACTCTGGTTATCAAGCCCCGTACACTGGTTACCAGCAACCAAATCAGACTGGTTATACACCCTATACCCCCTACGGTCAAAATTTTTCTAAACAGAACCCATGGGGGCAAGGATATTCTCAACCAGCGTGGAGTACAGGTACCGGTC
The DNA here is from genome assembly GCA_034641835.2 of Pinus albicaulis. NCBI lineage: Eukaryota > Viridiplantae > Streptophyta > Pinopsida > Pinales > Pinaceae > Pinus > Pinus albicaulis. The sequence goes on from CM076584.1 coordinate 1,571,510,656, forward strand.
CTTATCGAGGGCATGGCATGCCGTTTAATCCGCAATTGTCGTTCTTGGCTACCTTGGAATTACCAGACGTTTCTAAATTAACCAATGATCCGATTCTTCATAATCCTTATTGGCCTTCGGTTCTGACCAAGGTACCCGGTGACTACCCAAAGTTTGAAGGTAAAGCTGGTGAAGACCCCCAAGCTCATGTAATGACCTACCATTTGTGTTGTTCATCTAATTCTTGGTTCGATGATTCAAATCGTCTACATCTCTTCCAGTGCACTCTTACCAATGCTGCCGCTAAGTGGTATATTGAACTACCCCGTGGCATCTTTCAGGATTTCAATACTTTAGCAATGGCTTTTCTGACTCATTTTCAGTTACCGGTTCGTTATGAAGCCAAGACGCATCTCCTGACTTCGTTGAAGCAGGATAAAGCCACTCACATATCCGTTCATATTCATGAGTGGCGACGTCGTCATACGCTGATCAAGTTCGATATACCTGATCAACTAATAACTCATTGGTTCACCACATCCTTCGTTAACAAAATCACGCAAGATATTGCTATGGGGGCATGTTTCACTGAAGAACAAGCCATAGCGCGTGCCCAGTATCTTGATCTGGTATACTCTCAGTCTGACACGCTTTATGATATTTTCACTGATGCTCCACACCCGGGAACCTCTAAAGCTCCACCTACCCCAGCAGTGGATGGTGTTATTGGTTCCATGTCTCAAAATTCTCGAAAATCTTCGAATGGGAAGTAGAAGTCTAATTCTTCCAATAATTCTACTCTTCCCACCCCCCCAGATTCTGGCAAAACTGTGGATGTCAACGCCGTTTAGGCTAGTCTTATGGAAAACTCCTCCAAAGGAAAAAAGAAGGGCGAGGGAAAATCCAAACCCGACGCCCCAATGCCAGACTCTTTTAAACCTCATACTGACGATGGTTCTCAACATAAACTGAAGTACCCCTACCTTATTTGTGAAGGAGATCATTATACCAAGGATTGTCCACGACGATCTGAAATTAGTCAACTTCTCAAAGGCTCCAAAGGGACTCTGGCAGTTCTTAAAGAACCGTTCCCGTCTCAGCAGACCCAGATGGTTGAGTAGCCCTCACCATCTGCACCATTTGGGTCCCAGGTCTTTATGATGAATGGTACTGCACCTGTGTCCATTGCTACATGTTCGAAGGATTATACTGGATCACGTCAGGCAGCTGGAAAGGAAGTTGTGGATGGCCCACCTCCTCCACCTGTCTTCGGTTCTTTAGAAATTGAGAATCCTACTGCTGAACCAGTTGTGAGGCCACCTTCTAAAGGTGTTCTACGAAGGTCTTCCTACAATCCAAATGCCCGTGCCGCTCAGCACTACAGTATTGTTGAGGATTTGGCACAGGCGCCTTCTGCTATGTCTGCATTGGAAGTCCTTCAAAGTTGCCCTTCGCAACGGAAAGCTCTGTTGTCTGCAATCGGTGGAATCGATCACGCTGATTCTAGTCTTCTCACCTTCGACTTAGAAAACTTTACCCCCCGGCTTCTGCATCAAATTGCTCTCGTTATTCAAGTCGGGATCAACGGTCTTAATATTCATCGAGCCGTTGTGGATCAAGGTGCTTCTACCTGTGTCATGTCGTCCGCCTGCTAGAAGGCTATTGGGTCTCCGGCCCTGTCATCATCTCCCAACGCCTTAGAGGCATTCAATGGTCGGGAATCCAAACCCCTGGGTGTTCTCGAGAGTTTGCCGATTACGTTACAGGGGAAGACAGTCAACGTAGAAGTGGAAGTGGTTGACGCCAAACTTAACTATAATCTGCTTCACGGCCGCAGTTGGACTCACGCTATGCTATGCTTGCCATCCACCCTCTTTCGACTTCTTAAGTTCCCCCATGAGGGCAAAATTGTAACTGTGGATCAATTGTCTTTCTTCACCTCCACCTCTGAGAACAACGTTCCTTACGTGGATAAGATCCCCAATCCCCCTGACAGTGTAGAACCCAGTCTCTTCAAGGACCTTGTCCTCATGGGCATTTTTCCCGCACCGCCACCGCACACCGTTCAAGTTAATATGATCTCTAGGTCTGACGACCCATGGATCATCCCTTCGCCTGAACAGGTGACTGATTTTGGAGAATCAATGCCTTTAACTCCAATACAGATTAATTACTGCGAAATCATTGCTGCATCCGATCCTCCCCCTCCTCAACATGCTCCCTCGAGCATGGATTTAGATATCTATTCTCAATCCCCCTGGCTCGGTGAGGCCGACTCGCCTGATCCTCTTAAAGAGACTTTTCCTTCTGACGAAGCCATTATTGAAACCATGTCTCTTGAGGAGCTGCCTTGGAGCGATACACATCATCGTTCCTCCTTTATGCCTAGCCTGGGGGCAATGTCAGATTGTCTAGAGCGTTTTGCATCTCAGGTTCCCACTCCGCCTCTCCAGACACCCATATTGACACATGAGGTCTTCTCAGAGGGAAACCTGAGCAACATTACTCAAACCACTCCGATCGACATCTCCGTTAAAACGGGGATAGTTGAAAACATACATGTGGGAGTAACTCGTTCTCCTGATGAGATAGGAGTTTATGCCGATCTTTTCCGAGAATTCAGAGACGTGTTCGCTTGGTCCTATGAGGAAATGCACAAGTTAGTCAATAATAGTAGTGCACAAGATTCAACCTACCCGGTCTGAAACCCGTGCACGCCAATTCCTACGCCAGTGCATCCCTGGCAGCAAGGCTATTTGCCATTAAAGCGAGAATTTGAAAAAAATTTTGAGCAGAGGCTTTGTTCTCTATCACACTCACGAGAATGGGTCTCACAGTCACTATGAATGAAACGGGGGGGGCACTATAAAGTACGTGTTGATTATTTGTGATATTAATCAGGCCTGTCCTAAGGACAATTACCCCACTCCCTTCATAGATCAAATCATTGATGAATGTGCTGGGAGTGAGATTTATTCCCTGATGGATGGATTTTATGGGTGCAATCAGATAAATATTTTACCTGCCGATCAACACAAGATTGCATTCATCTATCCGTGGGGTACCTTTGCTTATAAAAAGCTCCCGTTCAGCTTAAAGAACGCTGGAGCTACTTTCCAGCGTGCTATGTCTTACACATTCCATGACATATGCCATATCGTTCAGCCTTATCTGGATGATCTTCCAGCTCACTCAGCTCGGTGAGAGGACCATCCCAAACACCTCCGCCAGATTTTCATTCATTGTAGACGCTATAATATTCGGCATGTTAGCCACCTATATTTTTCAATTATACCAGCTGGTGGCTAAATATTTTTTGCAGCCTTCAAGAAACAAATTCAGTCCTGAAGTTGTTGATGCTTAAAGTCTGTTGGTAAGATCATGAACTGCTGGTTGGTTCTTCATACTTTTCTCTCTCTCTGCCTCTGATATTCCATGAAAATCCAAGTCAGGAACTGCTGCATACCGTTTTCTTTCCCCTCCCTCTCCTCCGTTTTACCTTCATTCTCCAATTGCCTTTTCTTCTTAAAAAACCCCACCAAATCATGTGTTACCCCTCATTAATCTCTTTCCACCAGTTTAAGCTCCATTTTAACCTGCTCGGGCCTCTTTCTTTAAAACAATGAAAATCATCATAAAATACGCCTGTTTTCTGGCAGTCTTGACATAGACTAAAGCCCCTGTGCCTCTCCCTCCCTTTGAGAAGCGCCTCGGCCGCATCCAGTCAGTGCTAACAAAGTGGTCCCACTCCGCCCTTTTTCCCTTTAAAACCTTCGAAAGACCCATCTTTATAAGGTTCGGGCGTTAAATATCAAACCACATGTTCCTTTGCTCCGAGTCCTCCCAGCCGTTGATCTGCCTCACAGATCAACGGAGCGGAGTACCCCTCGTCTGGTGGAGCCCCCCCTTCGCCGCGCTGTTTTCCAGTTCCACCGGTTTCAGCCCGCACCACCTTTCGTCCAGGGGCGGTTTTATACCGTCGGCCAGCGATTCCACACGCTGGCCGACACGTGTCCTCCACCTCATCCCCAAAACCGCCGTCCTTCCACTTTGCCCGTGCGTTAATCCTCATCCCGTGACCCCGCAACAGGATTCACCTCTGCCGTCGGATCTGGGCCCTCCCATCCGACGGTTGCCGATCGCCCAATCTGCCCGGTCTTTAACAAACTTACCCGCCTGCTAAATTTCCCCCGGTGCATTCGAAAGCCGATCCTTACCGTCAATCTCTGTAGATCGACGGCTCTCAGTCATTCTCCCGATTCCGTCGCACAGTTCACCTTTTTCTCCGTTGGCTGTTCAAAACGCTCCCAACTGTTGATTGTAATACGATCAATGGCTCTGATCGCTCAAATCTCCCGCATGCCCTCCGATGCAGTCTATCCATATAACGCAGGATTTTCTCATTTTATTGTATTTTGCAGGTTTTAAAGTTTCATTCGTCGTGTTTTAATGAAAATCTGAAGAATGAGGGTGACGACTCCCGTCCTTCTGATTAATCTAGAGAATCAACCGCAGGGTGAAGAACAATAATATCAGCAAGGTTTCATGAGCCTTAGTTGCTGCGTGTCCCTGTAAAGCCTGAAGAACACCGTCAATGTCGACGCAGGGAAGAGTATCAGATTTTGAAGACAGAATGAACCAGAGCAGCAGTTTTATGGATAGATTGGCGGGGATTACGGCTAAGATGGTTATCAAAAGCCTAATCCCCGGCTCAGAGCACAGATTAAAGCAAAACCTAAAAGAGTTCATCGAACGTTTCCTCCACTGCCATACTTTGAGGAAAATTGATTCCTCAACCACCGCAGTGCCACCTATTGCCTCAGAATGCTCAATCAGAGGATGAATTTATTGAACAAGATCAGATATTATGCCTCGGAACAACCAAAGAAGTTATTACTGCACCAGATTTAATGACAGAATATTTGCGGAATAACCCTAACAGTACGCAGAGCCTCAAAGGTCAACAAAAGCTCCCTTCGAGCTTACTTCATCAGTGTAAGCGCATAAATGCAGTAGAACACCTGTATAAATTCTTCATCGAGCCTCCCAGGCCAAGAAGACATTAATTCTGCATTAATTGTATTTGAGATCTTTTTATTAGATCTCACCTCCTCATCCTTCTATAAATACTCCAGAAGAAGATGAGTGAGGGGTTGGATTAGTTGGTTGTCAATGTAATTGCTGAAGTGTTGTAGTTGTTTCTGAGTGGAAAACTCTTGACTGTAAATAGTGGTTTCATAGGCTCTTGGAGCTCTGCTTGTAATAGATAGGTTAGATTGTGAAAAGAGATGGATTAAAACATTGGATTTGGAGATTGTAACCGGTTTGAAGCAATCAATACAAGCTGATTTATGGGATCCTGGTCTATGCTGATGGTGATGTTATTCTCACTGTAACTTGTCATTTTATTTCAGTTTTCAATTTGTTTCATTTTCCACTATAAAGAACAGTTTAAACAGTGTTAAGGCTTGCTGTATATCAGTAACCTTCTCTGGCTGAGAAACCTTTATTCCAATGTTTTCTTCTAATTTTGTTATTTAGAAATAATTTAATTCAGTCTAAGCATAGAGATGCTGGCGTTCCCTCATCTTTTCGTCACTGCTGAATGTTATTTTTAAATGTTACTTTCATGTATGTTGTGTAAGGAATGAATTGAGGAAATCAAAGGTTAGCCCTAAGTCCCTTTCTTGTTTTCTCAACTACTTGTCTGTTTCCCTTAGGATGTGTCAAAAGCTGACTAGTTTCGAAGTACTTATCAGATCTTGGGCCATTCTGTGTTATCTTTGTGATTGTCTTGGAAGTAACCAAGTAAAGAAGAACTAAGATGAGGAGAAAGGTGAGCCTTGCCCGCTAGTTTCTGCTCCAAAGGTTGTCTCCAAGTTTCCCTTCGTTTTTAATTTGTGTTCTATTAGAAGTGTATCAAAGGCTGGATAGTTTCAAAGTACTTACCAGATCCTAGTTTTCTTCTATGTTTTTCTTAAGTGCTTGGTCAAAGGCTGGCTAGTTTCAAAGTACTTACCAGATCCTGGGCTGCTCTTTGTTCTGCATCTGTTAATTCCCTTTCTTGTTGTTTCACCCCATTCCATAAATCAAACTTTAAAGAGATCCTTAGGCCTAGATGACTTGCCCCATAGATTACTCTTGAACCTGGATGTTTCAATTAAATTCTCTTATGACTCCATAGCCCAATGGATTGAAAACTTGCCATCATCTTTCTTTAGAATCAAAGCTTATTCTGCTTGCTTGCAACTTCTCACCTTTGAACCTATTTGCATATAGATCTTTCCGCCTCAGACAACAACTATGTTCAACCATCCGAGAAAACCAAACAAAACCCTTGGCCTTCATAACTAGCCTAATATCATCACCCCGAACTTCAAAGAAAATATCCATCTTTGTACATATTGGAGAGATCCCTCTCCGGATTCAGGAGGGCTAGATCCTAGAATCCCAAAGTTGGTTGAAATGATGTTAACTCTGTGATCAGACTTTGCCAATATTGCTTGTTACAGAGACCTAACATTTCTGGCGACTCCACTGGGGACCTCCTTACCCAGAACCTTGATATAACATCTTGAGAGTAAAAATCAGTATTTTCAAGCACTACCAAAGAATGGTAATTATGATGAATCTTTTTTGAACCAGTGACAAACTAGGTCAATCCTAGGGTTCTTTTAAGTTTTTATCTAACCTTGGAAAATCAGCTAGCTTAGCCATAAGGATAGACTGTCTTTGTTTCATAACCATAGCTAAGTTTTGAGGCAAAGTTAGGACATTCTTTTAAACCACAAATATAAACAATTCAGAAAATACCAAAAACATTTCAGATTGGTAGTAAAACACTAGTTTTGATATCTTGTATACGTCTTTCATGTGTTTTACCCTATACTCTTAGACAGAGTCTGGAAAGGGCCAGGTAGCCTCTGGATCTCATCCTCTTTTAGGGGTGACATATCTGGTGAATGCCCTCCCAGTCAATCTCTGGTTAGAGTTTGTTGTGTTTTGAGATATCCTTAAAAAGGAATGTTTCACAAACACTGTGGTGGACAGTGTACTCCTTTGAAAACACTCTGAACCTTCCACCTGGCGACTCCACCATCCTGAAAAGACCTTAAGACTCCACTGGGAAGAACCCTTATCATTATAAAATCATTCAAACTCAGTTAGAGGGCTGTAGGATTTGAAAATTGTAAAACAGATTGGTCAACCTCTTAAAGATTGTCATATCTGGTTGAACTTTTCCTGTTTAGTTGGGTCTAAACATACAAACATTGTGGCTCCTAAAAAGATACACACTAGAGCCCATCCTGACCCCGTTCCACCAGAGATAGTTGATAATCCAGAAATAATCCTTAGGAGGCCTCCTAAGATACAATTTTCAACTATTTTCAGACCACCCTTGAGAGCTAATTCAGTCCCTGAAAACCTTTCAGCTCTTCGTGAATCACAAATTGACTTATTGAACCCATTCAGAACTAGGTCATTTGGTGATTTAGATCAGTTAGATTCTGAGCCAACACTTTCATCTCCCGAAACAAGTGAAACCCTTGGGAATAGAGAATCAACGCCTCCTGATTTACATTTCTTACATAATCTAGGTGTCCCTCATCCGAGATCAGCTCAGAGATCTACGGCTGTTCCATCCGCTTCTGTTCATCTTTCATCCACTGTTCAAACCACTCCACTTCAACCCACACCTCCTCTTGTAAATCCACCCCCACCACATGTCATGGCAGCATGGTATGCTCCCTTAGTCCTTCCTGTACCATTAGTCAATCTTCCACAGGATTATCAGTCCAAAATTCCATTATATGATGCTAATAATACCATAACAGCATCTCAACATGTGGACAAGATGAATGACTACTTTGACAGAAATGAAATTGATAATGAATCTGTCAAAATTAGATTGTTTGCTCAAAGTTTGGGGGGAGATGTGAGAAAATGGTTTAAAGGTTTAACCCCCATAGTATTAATGACCTTCAAGCCTTCCATCAAACATTTTTAAACAAATGGGAAGTAAGGAAAAACCCTCTCCAAGTCCTTGCCGACTATAACAATCTCCATAGGAACCCTGGGGAAAGTGTACAAGCTTATTGTACCAGATTCAACAGTGTGTATAATGCACTTTCCCCTGAACTAAAACCTCCTCAGGGATCGGCCTTAAACAAATTTCCTGAAGGGTTTGATCCAGACATGACATATTCACTCAGAGAAAGATTTTTTGCAACCCTTGAAGATATGCAAAGAGGTGCTCTTTCTGTGGAAGTCAACCTCATGGAGAAGAGAGCGAGGATGAAAGCTGAAAAGAGAGTATCTTTTAGAGAGGAATCCACCCCTTCTACTTCAAGCTCAAAGATGGAAAGAATGATGGAAGAAATGATGAAGAAAATGAGCATTCTAGAGAGAGCGCAAGCAAGTTTAAATCAGAACGCTCCTCAAAACAGAAACCAAAACCAGAATCAGAATATCAGAAGAAATCAACCTCCAAACAGACCCAGGGAAGATGATCAGCAGATCATCCCTCCCTTTCATCAAAACTTTTTAAGTGAGGTTGAGGAAACAGATCAAATAACAGAGGAAGATGACATAAACTTATTTGGGGTAGACGATGATGACTTTGAGGTTCATTATGATAATAAACAAGGTCTTTATACACCTTACGATGACAGGAGAGATGATAATCAGAATTACTATCCAACTATGGAAAACGCTGTCATAGAGCCTTTAAGAGAATATGAACTCAGAAGTAGATCTAATCAACAAACCCCCAACAATAAAACCTCTGACAAACCTTCTCAAAACAGCATTGCAACCAAGTCTAAAACAATCAAACAAAAGGAAAAAACAGTGGTTGTTAATTCTGGTAATGGTAAAGAGAAAGACACTCAAAATATTGAAAAACAGAGTGCAAATATTAGCAGTACTGGCACATCAGTTAGTACTCCTGCAAAAACAACTGTTTTAACTGTAGATAAACCGAATCAGCAAGCTGTTATTGCTGATAAAGTGGCAGTAAACAAGGCTGAATCCAATGCTTTAAAGAATCAAAACCTTTTCAGCCTAGAACAGGAAATCTCAAAGATCAAAATCTCGGTTCCTTTGACTAAGTTAGCCGCCCAACATGTGTATAGGTCCAAAATTTTGAAGGCTTTAAACTTAGAAGATAATGAAGACACACTCAATCTTAATGATGACCAGCCAGAGCTTATTTTTGGTCCAAAGATTGAAGGAAAGTTCCAGGAAGGTCCTGTCCCTCCCTTTTATGTAAGCTTAAACATTCATGACAAAATTTTGCACAATGATATGCATGACTCAGGTGCGTCCCATAATTTGATGCCAAAAGCTGTAATGGAAAGCCTGGGTCTGGAGATTACCAGACCTTACAAAGATTTGTACTCCTTTGACTCAAGCAGAGTTAAGTGTCTAGGATTGATTAAAGATCTCTGTGTTAATTTAGCCCAAATTCCAGCCAAATGTTTAGTCATGGATGTTGTTGTGGCTGATTTCCCCCCAAAGTATGGAATGCTTTTATCACGATCTTAGGGGGCTAAGTTACAGGGAACCATGCAAATGGACATGACTTATGCGACTATCCCTGTTTTCAATCAGACTAGAAAACTTTATAGGGAATCCCACATGCAGTACACAGTAACAAGTCAAGATCGCCCTCAAAACTCTCCTCTCTATGCTATAAACACAAGCCTTGATTCTTTTATCATGTTTAATAATGAAGCGTTCATAGAACAAATCATTTCAACAGAATCAATGGCTGAGATGGAAGAAGAGGAAAACAACGCTGAATTTCCGAAACTGTCTATTATGGCTGAAGGTCCTAGCAAACTAAACACAAATCTTGAACTGCAAGTCATCAACCCTTTGAACTTAAAACTTGACAGTCAGAGAGACAGTCCTCAACCCGATGAAAAACTTGAGGAACTAAAGGATACAAATTCCATTTACCAAACTGAAAATCTGCCTCTTTGGACTATGTATTTTGATGGGTCATGCACCAAAACAAATGCTGGTGCAGGTGTCTGGATTACTAACACTGAAAACAACCATACAGAATGCATCTCATGCAAATTAAACTTTCAGTGTTCCAACAACATAGCAGAATATGAATCCCTTCTCTTAGGCTTGCATTTCTTGAAAAAGCTAGGTGCCAAGAGAATCAATGTATATGGGGATTCTGAATTAATCATTAGGCAAGTTAATGGGGAGTATAATGCAAATCACCCCAGACTTAGGGCCTACAGGAATGATGTCATTGATCTTTTGAAAACATTTGAGGAGTACACCTTATCTTTTGTCCCAAGAAAAAGAAACATTGCAGCCCACAATTTAGCCTTTGCTGCTAGAACCTGCCCAATGCTGTATGATGACACCTCTCAGATAAAATTCAGACCAGCTATCCCTGATAACAAGAAATATTGGCAGGTATTTGATGGAGATAAACAAATAGAAGACTTCATGCAATTCAGAAATGAGTTTGAACCCCATAGTTCGAGTTCGAGACTATGTACTGACTGCGGTGAAGAAAACTTTCTTGGTGAAGAAGAAGTAGTCTCCACGACTAGTAAATAAAAACACAGGACTATCTAAGTACCTGGTAATTAAGTGCAAAATCTGAAACAGAGGAATTGGAAACCCTGCACTCTAAGGATGATAGTTTGCCCAAAGGTTTGGCCCCCCTAGAAGAACTGTTTGATTTTGATGATGTGGCCAAAAGACCTAAACTGGAACCTGTAGAAACTGAAACGGAGGAATGCAATATAGGCAGTGAGGAAAAACCGAGATTAATCAAACTGTCTAAAACCTTACCAGCTCACATTAAACTCAAATACTTAGAGCTGTTCAAATAATTTTCTGATGTTTTTGCGTGGAGCTACGAAGATCTTAAATCCTATGACACTGAAATAATACAGCACAAAATCCCTCTTAAAGAAAACCAAAAGCCATTCAAACAGAAACTGCGCAGAATAAACCCTGTACAGCTGCCATTGGTTAAGAAGGAAATCATGAAGATGCACGATGCGGGTATTATTGTCCCTATTAGATATTCTGAGTGGGTATCTAATCTGGTGTCAGTTAGGAAAAAGACTGGAGAAATCAGGCTTTGTATAGACTTCAGAAATTTAAACAAAGCTTCATTAAAAGACAACTACCCTTTGCCCAAGATGGATCATATTTTACAAAGGGTGGTGGGGTCTAAAAGAATTTCTTTGCTGGATGGCTATTCAGGGTATAATCAAGTCTTAGTTCACCCTGATGATCAATTAAAGACAGCTTTTACTACACCATGGGGCACTTTCATGTATGTGAAAATTCCTTTTGGTCTAATGAATGCTGGAGCAACCTTTCAGAGAGCCATGGACATAGCATTCTCGGAAGAATTGGGTTTCTTCATCATTATCTATCTTGATGATGTAACTGTGTTTTCAAAAACAGATGAAGAACACTTAGAACATTTGAGGAAAGTTTTCGAGAAGTGCAAAAGGTTTGGAATATCTTTGAACCCTAAGAAGACTTTATTTGGTCTCCAAGAAGGCAAGCTTCTTGGACACATTATTTCAGAAGAAGGTATAAAGATAGATCCAAAGAGGATTGAGGCTATATTGCAAATCTCTCATCCTCGAAATATCAAAGAGTTGCAGTCTTTCATTGGAAAGATAAACTTTTTGAGAAGGTTCATCCCCAATTTGGCTGAGCTCCTTAGGAATATCACGAACATGTTGAAAAAGGAGCAAGGGGTAAAATGGACCTCAGAAGCAAAGACATCCTTTGAGCTGGTGAAACAAGCGTTAACCAAAACACCGGTTCTCATAAGTCCTGATTTTTCAAAAGATTTTTATATCTTCTCATTTGCATCAGAACATACTATAGCTGCTGTCCTTCTACAGAAAAATCCGCAAGGACAAGAGCAGCCCATTGCATTCTGTAGCAAGGCATTAAGGGATGCCCCTTTGAGGTATAACATTATGGAAAAACAGGCTTTTGCTTTGGTAAAAGCCTTAAAAGACTTCAGGGTATACATCCTTCACTCACACATCATTGCCTTTGTCCCAAATTCGGTTGTCAAAGACATTCTAACCCAGGATCCAGATGGTAAGAGAGGTAAGTGGATTGCTGTTATTCTTGAGTATGATTTAGAGATAAAACCCACTAAGCTCATCAAAGGTCAGGGTCTGGCTAGGTTAATGGCCGAATCAAATTGTGAAGTTCTTGATATTAATATGATTAACGCTTTGGATGACCAAGAAGAATTCCCAACTCCCATTGTTGAAGATCATTTTGCGAATTCTCCCTGGTACTCCGATATTGTTTATGTTTTGCTTAATTTAAATACACCCCCTGGTTTATCCAAAACAAAGGCAAGGTTCCTAAAGTTGAAGGCTGTAAACTATTACATTATTGATAAATGTCTTTATTGGAAAAATGCTAGTGGTATATTGCTTAAATGTTTGCCTGAGTTTGATGCAGATAAGATTAAACAGTAATTCCATGAAGGAGAGTGTGGAGGCCATTTATACTGGAAGTCAACAGCCAACAAAATTTTGAGGGCTGGTTTCTATTGGCCTACTCTTTTTCCTGATGTACACAAACTGACAACCACTTGCCATAAATGCCAATTGTTCGAGGGCAAGAGAAAATTACTACCCCTTCCTCTGCATCCAATTACTATTGAAGCCCCTTTTCAACAATGGGGACTTGACTTCATAGGAGAAATCCATCCCTCATCTTCTGCCCAGCATAGATGGATCCTTACTGCCACAGACTATTTCACTAAGTGGATAGAAGCCATTCCTTGTAGACAAGCCAATGACTCAGTCATCATTAAATTCATAGAAACCAACATCCTCTCCAGATTTGGCTGTCCTACTAAGATCATTACAGATAATGCAGCAGCATTTGGATCAAAGAGAATGGTAGAATTCTGTCACAAGTACCAGATAACATTGGGGCACTCCACAGCCTATTACCCTCAAGGTAATGGACTTGCGGAGTCTTCCAACAAAAGCTTAGTGAACATAATAAAGAAACTGTTGGAAGACAACAAGAAGTCTTGGCACACAAAGTTGATCCATGCACTTTGGGCTGACAGATTGACTTTGAAGAAATCCATTGGTATGTCACCCTTCCAGCTTGTGTATGGTACAGATGCAATTTTTCCTAACAACCTTGGTGTACCAGTTATGAAGTTAATTCAAGAGTTATAGATTGAAGAGAATGACATAATCAGAAGAATAAATCAGACCATTCATCTTCAGCAAACCAGAGAGGAAGTGTACAACAAAGCATTGCAGAAGCAAGATAATATCAAGAAGATATTTGACAGAAGAACAAAGGCCAGCAATTTCAAAATTGGGGACAAAGTTTTAAAATGGGACTCAAAGAGGGAGAACAAGGGAAAGCATGGTAAATTTGACAATCTATGGCTTGGCCCTTACTCTATTCGTTCAGTTGCTGGAAACAATGCATTCTTCTTACAAGAGCTGAATGGAACAGAATTGTTTGGGGGTCCTGTTAATGGCAGGATGCTAAAACATTACCTTTCTTAAATTTTTTCATGATCAAAGCCTTTTTTACCTTTTTCCGCTGTAAATATTCCATCCACCATTGCATTTAGAGTTATGAAAAATCAAAAAATACAAAAAACAAAGAAAGAAAGAAAAGAGGGCAGAAATGAAAACAAGAAAGGCATAGCCCCATGCCAAAAAGAGAAATAAATCTGAAAGTGTGCAAGCTTAAATGCCACTACTGCAAAACACACTGCTACTTAGTTAAATAGCCTAATCTTGGCTAATTAGTTTAAAATTTCTGCTGATAGGGTAGTGAAGTTTGATTTGCCAAACTGTTTAATCTTGGCTCATCAGTAGATAGATTAGGATAGAAATGAAGGTTCAAACAAACTCAAAATCTGAACCAAAGTTCCCAAGAGAAAGGTGACTCAAAACTGTTCTATTTTTCCGAGTCATAAAAGAGAAGACCTGGTTCTAATTTGCTCAAAACTTGAACCAGACGAAAGGCAAAGAGAGCTCAAAGAAAAAGCAAGAACATGGCTATGAAAATAAGAAAAGGCCATGATAAGAAACTTTCAGATCTTAAGCCTTCTGTTTTGATTTTCAATTTTCTGCAAATAATAATCTATGTGCAACTGGTTCTTATGCCATAGATCATAGCAAGTCAAACAGCCCAATCTTGACTTGACTATTTTTAAATTTCTGTTGTAGAATTTAGAGAATGAAAGTTTGTTGGACTGCTTAATCCCAACAGACAGTAGAATAGGTAGAGAAACATCTGAGCTCAACTGTATAATCTGAGTTCAGGGAGAAAATAAGGAGTAGAAATAGATTATATTTCCTGCTTTCAAAAGAATAAAATGTTGAGAAAAGAGTTTGCCAATCCAAGTGCACTCTGATGAAGAAAAAATGTTAGATCAGTAGGATTGGGGTAGGTAGAAGTTGTATTGATAAAATCCATCTTTCTTTCATGACTGATATTTGTTGTCAAAGGAAAGCAAAGGGTCAAGCACCAGTCAGCATCCCAAAGAAATCAGGTCTAAATTCTTGATGCCTTCAAGAAGGCACCATCACCAAGTGGAGCCACTGTTAGCCACCCATATTTTTCAATTATATCAGCTGGTGGCTAAATACTCTTTGCAGCCTTCAAGAAACAAATTCAGGCCTAAAATTTTTGGTACTTGAAGTATTTTGGTAAGATCCTAAACTACTGGTTGGTTCTACATACTTTTCCCCCTCTCTGCCTCTGATATTCCATGAAAATCCTAGTCAAGTATTGTTGCATCCTCCTCCTTGTTCCTCTCCGCTTCTTTCATCTTTCCTTCATTTCTTCATGTTTCCTTTCATCCATAAAAACCTCACCAAACCCTGTTATATTCCTTACTCCTCCAATAATCTCATTTCCTAAGGTTAAAAACCCAATTTTTTAGCCTATCGGAACCTTCCTTCTTCTTCAAAAATCATTGAAAATCATGTAAAAACACCTATTTTCTATGCGCTGGTTCTTCAGCCCCTTGGGCTAAGCCCCCTGCCTTATCTACCTCCATGTGCCCGAGCGCCTCGACCGGCCGCTCAAGTCCCAGAGCGCTAAACCAAGGCGTGGTCCCACTCCGCCCTTTTTCCCTTTAAAACCTTCGAAAGACCCATCTTTATAAGGTTCGGGCGTGAAATATCAATCCACGTGTTCCTCTGCTCCGAGTCCTCCCAGCCGTCGATCTGCCCCACAGATCAACGGAGCGGAGTACCCCTCGTCTGGTGGCCCCCCCTTCGCCGCGCTGTTTTCCAGTTCCACCGGTTTCAGCCCGCACCACTTTTCATCCAGGGGCGGTTTTATACCATCGGCCAGCGATTCCACACGCTGGCCGACGCGTGTCCTCCACCTCATCCCCAAAACCGCCGTCCTTCCACTTTGCCCGCGCGTTAATCCTCGTACAATGGCCCCGCAGCGGGATTCACCTCTGCCGTCGGATCTGGGATCACCCATCCGACGATCGTTGATCGCCTCTCCTGCTCGCCCGTTAAATCTTCCCTGACACTTTCGAAGGCCGATCCCCACCGTCGATCTACGTAGATCGACGGCTCTCATTCACTCCCCCGATTCCATTGTACAGTCCACCGTTTTCTCCGCTGACTTTCCAAAAAACGCTCCCGACCGTTGATTGCCATACGATCAACGGTTCCGATTGCTCCACTTTCCCGCACGCCCTCCGATGCAGTCTATCCATATAACGCAGGATTTTCTCATTTTTCTTGTATTTTGCAGGTTTTAAGGTTCTTTCGTCGTGTTTTAATGAAAATCTGAAGAATGAGGGTGACGACTCCCGTCCTTCTGATTAATCCAGAGAATCAACCGCAGGGTGAAGAACAATGATATCAACAAGGTTTCATGAGCCTTGGTTGCTACGCGACCCTGTAAAGCCTGAAGAATGCCGTCAACATCAACGCAGAGAAGAGTATCGGATTTTGAAGATAGAGTGAACCAGAGCACCAGTTTTGTGGATAGATTGACGGGGATTACGGCTAAGACGGTTATCAAAAGCCTAATCCCCAGCTTTGAACATAGATTAAAGCAAAACCTAAAAGTGTTCATCAGACGTTGCCTCCACCGCCATACTTTGAGGCAAATTGATTCCTCAACCACCGCAGTGCCACCTATTGCCTCAGAATGCTCAATCAGAGGATGAATTTATTGAACAAGATCAGATATTATTCCTCGGAACAACCAAAGAAGTTATTACTGCACCAGATTTAATGACAGAATGTTTGCAGAGTAACCCTAACAGTACGCAGAGCCTCAAAGGTCAACAAAAGCTCCCTTCGAGCTTACTTCATAAGTATAAGCGCATAAATGCAGTAGAACACCTGTGTAAATTCTTCATCGAGCCTCCCAGGCCAGGAAGACATTAATTCTGCATAAATTGTATTTGAGATCTTTTTTAAATCTCACCTTCTCATCCTTCTATAAATACTCCAGAAGAAGATGAGTGAGGGGTTAGATTAGTTGGTTGTCAATGTAATTGCTGAAGTGTTGTAGCTATTTCTGAGCGGAAACTCTTGACTGTAAATAGTGGTTTCATAGGCTCTTGGAGCTCTGCTTGTAACAGATAGGTTAGATTGTGAAAAGAGATGGATTAAAACATTGGACTTGAAGATTGTAACCGGTTTGAAGCAATCAATACAAGCTGATTTATGGGATCCTGGTCTATGCTGATGGTGATGTTATTCTCACTGTAACTTGTCATTTTATTTCTGTTTTCAATTTGTTTCCATTTTCCACTATAAAGAATAGTTTAAACAGTGTTAGAGTTTGCTGCATATCAGTGACCTTCTCTGGCTGAAAAATATTTATCCCAATGTTTTCTTCTAATTGTGTTATTTAGAAATGATTTAATTCAGTCTAAGCACAGAGATGCTGGCGTTCCCTCATCTTTTCGTCACTGCTGAATGTTATTTTTAAATGTTACTTTCATATATGATTGTGTAAAGAATGAATTGAGGAAATCAAAGGTTAGCCCTGAGTCCCTTTCTTGTTTGCTCAACTATTTGTCTGTTTCCCTTAGGATGTGTCAAAAGCTGACTAGTTTCAAAGTACTTATCAGATCTTGGGCCATTATGTGTTATCTCGGTGATTGTCTTGGAAGTAACTAAGTAAATAAGAACTAAGATGAGGAGAAAGGTGAGCCCTGCCCGCTAGTTTCTGCTCCAAAGGTTGCCTTCAAGTTTCCCTTTGTTTTTTATCTGTGTTCTATTAGAAGTGTATCAAAGGCTGGATAGTTTCAAAGCACTTACCAGATCCTAGTTTGCTTCTATGTTTTTCTTAAGTGCCTGGTCAAAGGCTGGCTAGTTTCAAAGTACTTACCAGATCCTGGGCTGCTCTTTGTTCTGCATATGTTATTTCCCTTTCTTATTGTATCACCCCATTCCATAAATCAAACTTTAAAGAGATCCTTAGGCCTAGATGACTTGCCCCATAGATTACTCTTGAACCTGAATGTTTCAATTAAATTCTCTTATGACTCCATAGCCCAATGGATTGAAAACTTGCCCTCATCTTTCTTTAGAATCAAAGCTTATTCTGTCTGCTTGCAACTTCTCACCTTTGAACCTATTTGCATATAGATCTTTCCGCCTCAGACAACAACTATGTTCAACCATCCGAGAAAACCAAACAAAACCCTTGGCCTTCATAACTAGCCTAATATCATCACCCCGAACTTCAAAGAAAATATCCATCTTTGTACATATTGGAGAGATCCCTCTCCGGATTCAGGAGGGCTAGATCCTAGAATCCCAAAGTTGGTTGAAATGATGTTAACTCTGTGATCGGACTTTGCCAATCTTGCTTATTACAGAGACCTAACATGATCTACGAAAGAACTTTCTATATCTGTACAATCAAGTTCTTTATGTGAATGGGCAAGAGTATTTGTTTTGCAAAAATTTTCAGAGACTGGCTGTTTATTAATAGTGTGATTTATTTCTTTTTCTATCAAAGGGGAAGATGTTTCTATGTTCCTTTGAATAGGAGTACAACAGTTCTCTATCTCTTGTGAAGACTGATTTTGAGGCTGGATGTCTTCTTGAGCCTCAGCTATAAGGGATGATGAATCATTATTTGGTTTTTCAGGGATATCTTGAGGAATGTCTTTTATTTCTTGGTTGATTTCTTCCTCAACTGATTCATCTGCATTCTTATAATTTTTCAATAAGATTTTTCAATAAGATCTTCAAGATGCATTTCTTCCAAAGCTTCATCATTATCTATAATGTATTGGGTGGATTTTTGTGATGGATCATAGTATATTGCACCCCATGATAATGATGTAGCGTTTCCTTTATAGTTTTCATAAAATATATATTCAAGGTCCTTTAAAGAAAACAAACTACCAGATCTTAACCCTTCATACCAATCCCTAGCTTTTTCTTCTAATGTTAACATGAAAATTTTCATAAGGCAGTCCTCATGCCATTCTACTGTCAACCTCCATACATGTATATGAAATTTGATGAGATGTAATAAAGGGTCATCAAACTTTTCACCTTGGAAAACAGGCAGGTTGTTATCCCAATTCACCTGGGGCATCTTGTGTGGAAACCCAGGGATATCACTAGTACAAAATGACTAATTAGTTACTAAAAAAACGACTAAAATTTGCATATAAACGACTATTTTTCAATCAGTGACCAATAGTAGGTAATTTACAGTATCTTATAACGCGACCAATTTTTAGTCGTTTTTAGCTTAGTCATTAATTGGTTGTCTCAATTTTGTTGTCTAGTAGTATATTTGGTCATTAATTTAGTCATTGATTTGGTCATTGATTTAATCATTGATTTAGTCATTGAATTTCATTAATTTAGTCATTGATTTGTTCATTGATTTAATCATTGATTTGGTCATTAATTGTCACAATTAATGACCAAATATACAACAAAATATATTACTAAATGATCACTTGAAAAAACCAATTAATGACCAAAGAAATATGACTAAAATGTTAGTCGTGTTATAAGATAATATAAATTAGCTACTAATAGTCATATATATGCAAATTTTAGTCATTGTTTGAAACTAATTAATGACCAAAGAAATATGACTAAATTTTAGTCGTGTTATAAGATACTGTAAATTAGCTACTAATAGTCGTATATATGCAAATTTAGTCACTATTTGCAATCACAAATTTATCATTTGCAGTAGTTATTTACCATTTTTTGGTAGTTTCATATTCATTATATAAATGAATACTTTAGTAGTTTATATTCATTTCATTTACTTTCATTAACAATCGTAATAAGCTACTAAGCTAGTCTTATATTCATTTTATTTGTGTTCATAATTAATAAATATAAACTACTAAATTAGTAATTGTAGATTGATTTTATGTGTTCATTATTAATCAACATACATTAATTAGTATGATTTTGCAACTAAATTAAAAAAATAATGTCATACAATGTACATGTTCATCTAATATGAAAACACAAAGTTACATATGTTAATTACAATACTAAGTAATATCAATGGCAACTATAAATAACACTTAAATTATATTATATAAAATGTCAAGTATTAAAATTTGAGTTTCCAACTTAATATTGGTTGGAGTACAATTTACACATGAAATATTGTTTCATCACTTCAAAACATTATCATTCTGTTGTGAAGAAATTACAGAAGACATTGCAGGTGAATTCACCAACTCTGAAAGCTTGGTCATCAGTCTCTATGTGTGTCTTATGCGGGATATTGGCCCTACAGGTACCACTAGACCAGTTTTCTTCATTCCCTTTAATTTGCATTTTGTCGCTCTAATGTTATTTTTCTCCTCTTTCTTCACTTCATGCTTCTTGCCATCAATACTAAGTTCCTTCTCTGGCAAAAAAAAACAAGATACAATGCAGAGTATAAGACATGAAAGTCGATGAACACTGGAATATAAACTAAAGTAGACTATAAAGGATTTATACGATATATACCTCAACATAAGAAATATTTAAGTTAAGAAATATTGTTAATGTCACTTTTCCCAATAAAAGCAAGAAAATCGAACAAGCTTTCTTCAGTTGTGAAATAGTGGTCATTATCTAGCCAAATGACCTGCATAAAAAAAAGAAAATAAAACATCACCATAGAATAAATTGTGTACCTACTTTGTTCTCATTGTACAACATTTGTTGATGAAATGTTATCTTCAACTAAATTAATAAATGCAAATAGCACACATTCAGTATTTTAAACTCTCATGCTTATGGCACACTGTAATTTTGATTTTATCCAACATAATCAAACACAGCAGAGCTAGCAATTTCTACTATGAATGTCTCATGCTCTACTTTTGTAGTTGTATCATTTCATCTAGTTATCTTTAAGAAGCAGTGACACTTCAATAATAAAACTGGTCAGTATAAATCTAACGGGTGGAGCAAAGGATTGCTGACACAAGATTATAGCAAGAAACTAAAAAAGAATAAGATAAGACTTTGTAAATTCAATACTAATCGGAAATATAGCTTCAATATAACAATCTTCAATCATCGGCATACTATTCCAGGGGAAAAGGAATCCAATTCCCAGAAGCCAACACATTATTATATCAGAAAAATAAACATATTTGGCTCCACATTCAAGAGTAAAAATGCCTTTATGGGACTAGCTATATCGGATACTTTTTAGGTGTACGGAAGTGACTACTAACACCATTAGCAATTTTCAAAATATACTCTTGCCACGTGTGACACTCAAATGTGGCAAAAAATTTGATATATGCACAACATGTATACATTTCAAAAAATGCATTTCAATGATATAAGAGTATCAAAATTATACTACACATAATTACATATTCACTGTCCTTACATTCCCAAAACAACATTCAAATATTTGTTATAAATTACCACAGAAAAATATCTGAAATTTCCATTCATTATCATGAATATCCTTGGTTGTGAGTTCTGGAAAGGTGGACACTTAGTGAAATCTGCCTAAACAAACAAACTTAATAAAGACAAATATGAAAATGTCCATACCTTTTGATCCTTCAAAGAATGTAGTCTTCCTCTTAAAAATGTCTAAAATTCTAGCACTTATCTATTAAATCACAAATGGAACAACAAGCGTAGGAAAATAAGAACCGCACAAGTGGAGGAAAAAAAAATTTCCTGATGACGTGCGTATTTATAAAACCTATCATCGGTGCTAGTGTGCACGGTCAACGTTTTATAAAAAGTAATTCGGTTGCTTGCTTGGTGTGCAGTCGGGGCAAAATAACAATATTTTCGTTTGTTTGCACGGTATCATCAATTTTGGTTCACTGCACAAATGGAACTAGTACCGCCCATTTCTCACAAAAATTGGAAATTAAATGAAGAACATATAATTATATTGAAAAATTTCTTACAACATTAAGAAGTTTAACGATGTCATTTTAGCATATACTTCATCTGACTTTACATCTTCTGGCATTCAATAAGGTGTTTATTAAATTTTAAATCTTGTATATATAGTGATATGAATAAAAGTGTTCACAACCAAAGCAAGGATGAAATGCAAAGAACCCATTGCATTGCAATATTGTGAAGTTGGCTTATTTAATTGAGTTGGAAAGTGCATTATATTGGATATATGAGCATCAACCTCCTTGTTTGTTGAAGCGACTGCAAATCACATTGATTATGAAATCGAGTTTCATTACGTAACATTAAAATTTCAAAATATTGGAATCATATTTTATGATGAAAATAAGATAAGCATTCATTATTTTGGTCATTTGTATCAAAAGAAGATTACCATTAAAAAATTGTTGACAACCTCACTGCTCATTTGTAACCTACATGGAAAATAAACAACTTTGCTCAAAACAACGGGTAAGAACACAATGGAGTCCGAGATAACGACATGCCAAATCTCTATATTAAGGCATCTCCTTTCCCCTACTTTATGTGACATGAACAAAAAAAATTTCAATTGGATATTCCTTTAAAAACCTCTCGACATTCAATATTAATTGTGCGAATAATATGATATTATGAATGTAAACATTACGATATAAAGCATTAACCCAGCAAATATTCCGGATGACGATGTTTTCCATGAACATTCATTCTTTTCTCTTTTTCTTCGGTTGTTAAATTCTTTGTCCGATCGGGTTGGAATTGCGGAATCTGTAGAAAAATTCTTGAATACGATTATGTAGAAATCCTACCATAGTATCATGGTTTATTTCTCTACTTGATTAAGTTATACAAGGATTGTTTAAAAAATAATATTCGAGAAAATACCGAAGTAAACACAACTAACGACCTACACATGTAAGATCATTCTATTTGAATATTACGCTCATTCAACAAAGTGACACAACGCTGATTTTTGGACATAAGTCACCGGAAAAACCAAAAGTGAGAAAACCCGGTGTAGCAAATATGGGGTTTATTATTATTAAGTAGATTATAGTACAACAAATCCCCACAGGCACCAAATGCGGTTAACTAAACCAGAGAAAAGTAGATGCCATTAACTTTGTTCAACACTAAGATTCGGTGATCCACACCCTCAAAAAATGGATTTACAAGACTCGGCCAATTCGACCCTAGAAACCCCGGCGCGCTGAATCCCCGGCGTCGACCCTCTTTTAGGCGTTGCGTGCCCTGTGCTTCTCAAAAGTTGTGTAACCCCAAAGTGGGTGGCACGGTCCTTCTTCCTCTCTTAAGCACTGCCTGCTGGTACAAGCAACTGGATGCCTATTACCTTGCGTAGTTGTTGCTCTTCTTGAGTAACCCTGCGTTGTCCTTAAAGCTACTCCTTTTGCCTCTTAAGCTCTACTACACTTTCTTTGAAGTAAACCTAGTAAGTACGATAAAAATTAACAAATACAAACACAACGGAAGAGCACAAAACAAACTACCATATAATCTCTTGGAATCCTTCTCCTTCATGATCACGCTAAGAAGGACTTTTTGGAAAAATATTAAAGGATTGTCTGGTAAAGGAACAATTTTGGAAAGGAAATGACTCTCTAGGTGGAAAACTACAACGTATCGAAGTCTATTCTACAATTGGCCAATTAGAAATTTAAAGCAAATGTGCTGATCCCATTAAAGAACTGTGACCAAAAATTATTATCT
This sequence comes from Pinus albicaulis, assembly GCA_034641835.2. NCBI lineage: Eukaryota > Viridiplantae > Streptophyta > Pinopsida > Pinales > Pinaceae > Pinus > Pinus albicaulis. The sequence continues at coordinate 1,571,533,782 of CM076584.1, forward strand.
TCTTGGCTTTGAAGAATGTGTATAAGGCAGAGGCTTGATCTATGTTATCGGGGATTGGAATAATAAGGCTTTAATGGAAAAAGGTGATCAAACATATTTGCAAGAAGAAAAAAAAATCTAAGGCAAACTACACGGGCACCATATCTGAAATTTACGCTCATTCATCATACACTTCATTTAATCCCCCGGCAGGAACATAATTAAGGATTATATTTTTTGGGATATCAGGATGGATCCAAGGCTAATTTTGTGAGAACTCCTTGGAATTTGAAGATAATGCTCTCTAGCATGGAAGGTTACTTAAAGTCGAAAGGGGCCCTTACAACGACCTGGCCTCTGTTTTGAACTTTGGGTATGAAAGTGAAGATGGGCACCTTTAAGGAAAACGGAAAATATTGGAGAAATTTAAAACCTGGGTCAATAGAAATGCAACAAAACACTCGCAAAGAAAAGATCCTAGAAAATTTGAGAATTCCAACGAGAGAGCAAGAGACTAGTGAAAATGGAAAACTCACAGTAAGATGTACACGAGTAAAAGAGGTCATGAAAGAAGGGGAAACTTCAACAAAACACAGAAGAAAGGTTTGGGTGAGAGGACTTGACTAAATCAAATACTTTCTTACATCTATCAACGAAAAACAACCTAACACGGGATCGGCTCCTGAGGGAAAAGTAACTTCCTTGGCCCTTATTAATGATCCCTTTTCTCTGCTCATATGTGTGAGTACTGCCATATTTGAAGTCATTTATAGAAAAAAATGACCTCGGTGGATCTTTCCTACCTTGTTGCAGAGATCTCTTTCAAAGGCGGCATATGATATCCCACCAATCCCCAAAAGCTTAAAGCAATTTGGAAACATGTGCTTGAATATGGAAACCTAGTAGAAAGTCTATCTAGAAACTTAACAAATACAAACACAACGGGAAGAAACACCAAAACAACTAGAAAAATCTCTTGGAATCCCCTTCTCCTTCCTTGATCACGCTAAGAAGGGCCTTTTTTGGCAAAATGTTAAAGGATTGTCCCCAATGAGAACAATTTGGAAAGAAATGACTCTCTAGTATGGCTTCTGGCCCATCGAAAGTCTAATCTACAATTGGCCAATTGCGAAAAATATCGGCAAATGTGTGGTGGTTAAGGAACACAACGAGACCAAGAAATATTATCTTATGGCACGGAAGAATGTGTATAAGGCTTGTGAGGCTTGGGTCTATGTTATGGGGGATTGGATTAATAAGGATTTAATGGAAAAGATGGTCCAACATATTTGCAAGGAAGAAAAAAAACTTTAAGGCAAACTACATAGGCACCATATATAGAATGTATACTCGTTCATACATTGCTTCATTTGATACAACCCAAACATAATTAAGGATTATATTTTTACGGGATAGCAAGAAGAGGATGGATCCGAAGCTAAGTTTGAGAACTCATGGAGATTTGAAGATAACGCTCTACAGCATGGAAGATTTAACAATTCCAAAGGGCCCTTACAACAGTTCTTGGGCTCTTTTTGGAACTTTAGGTATGGTAAGAAGATGGACACCTTTAAGGAGAGAAACAAGAAAATATTGGAGGAATTTAGAACCTAGATCAATAGATACGACAAAACACTCGAAATATACTAGAAAATTTTAGAATTCCAATGAGGAGACGAATAATTTGAAAATAGAGAGCTTCCAAAATTTGAATTGTACACATAGTAAAGAGAGGTCATGAAAAGAAGGGGCAACTTCAAAAAAACACGGAAGAAGGTTTGATTGAAGGAGGACTGAATAAAGCAAATACTTTCTTACATATCCAGCACGAAAAACAACCTAACACGGGATCAGCCTCGAGGAAAATGCTTCCTTGGTCCCACTTTTTGTTGCCCCCTTTTCCTCTGATCCTTATGTGTGAGTACCTAACATGTTGAAGTCATTTTATAGAGAAACATTACCTCGAGTGGAGCTTTCTACCTTGTGACCGGATCTCTTTCAAAGGCGGCATATGATATCGGAGAATGAACAAATTTTAAAGCAATTTGGAAACATGTGTGACTATAGGTTTGGTTAAGAAAGAAACAAAATTATTTTAGGATATCGGTCTATAAGGCAACCCTTGAGAAAGACTAGTAGCATGTGTGGGGGCATTTATGAACGGAAATAGTAAAAACTACATTTTGTCTAGAGAAAAATCCCCCACGGATGATTGTTGAATTTAAAAACCAAAGGATCTTGAATCACTCATGCTAACAAAAGAGAGTGGGACCCGTCATACATACTCAAGCTAAGAGACAAGAAAGGATATTTGAACCCACAATAAACCTATGGGAAAATGTAACAATCTAGCCAAGATAGAGACGCATGAATCGAGGATTTAAGCGGCTTTTCAAATAGGATTTCCTCATCTGAATTGGAAGAGGACTTTGCCATAATCGTCGAGCCTAAAGTAGTCGAAAGGGCTTATTTTTCACACTACGGCCATCCTTTGCTTCTCTCAACGTTATGTAGTTCAATAGATGATGAGTACCTTTTGATTGAAGATTATGAGCACCAAGACATGTGAGTGAAGCAAATACTGAGAATAAAGAAAAGGCCATGGAGAGAGGGATGGATATTTGAACCCCTACTTGTGATCCCTCAAAACACCAAGGAAATAGACCCCCCTCATTATTATAAAGTTGTGTGTGACAATGGTAGTTCAAAATGGTGTGGAAGGGCATTTGCATGAAAAGGAGATACATAACACGGTAATTATATGAGGTGGGCTGCTAGAAGAGAAATTGTAGGAAGAGCCAAATGAAAGAGGAGCATGGATGATCTAATGTTTGACTCGGGATGTGGGGAGAAATTTACACAAATGCCATATCAGTTACTTGAACTTGTTCACAGACACAATATTGAGTAGCTTGTAGAATCTACTGGGCAAGGAAACGAAAAGATCGTCCTTTCAAGCTTCTCATTATTGTCTATAACCTCTTCATCCATATTTAGCATATATGCACAATGACCATATCCTTTACGAGTTTTGAAACCCATATCGAGAAAAATTTTACGTTACTTCCCATTGGAAATCTTCAAATAGGATAAATCTATTATTGCGATACTAATTTTAGGTATGCACTATTTCCGGCCTAGAAGAAGTCATTATCATCACTTAATTACAGAAAAACTAAATTTGAACACACGAGTTTTGTGTTGAATGGGATAGTGTAGATTAAGGGTGCTTAAGTACGAGATCGAATTATTGGCATCAGCCTTATAAATGAGTTTTTGGATTTATTATGTTGTTGGTTTACCTTAGAGGACTTGAAACACTAATTGCTTCAGAAGCTACCCTTGAACCTTGTGTATTGATTTGCTTTCGGACACTTTAAACAATGTTACGTACAAATATGTTCACCAATGCTAAGAGATGAGAAATTAAGTGTTATGTATTTCAGTTTAGAGCATATAGATCATCAAACAATGGTGTTATAAACTTGGAAATTACTTGACCATAGAATACGTAGATAAACGGTGAGAACTAGAGCCAAATTTTTTATGTCACTTTGAGAAAAATCTGCGTATGTTGTTCATTATAAAGTGGGTTGTTGAGCGCATTGTTGCATTTTCTTGCATTAGAAGGTGTTTAAGACTTTATTGTACAAAAAAAAAACATTGAAATTATCAAGGTGTAACATGCCACATTTCGAGACCTTGATGCGGTGAGTAAAATGACATAGAAATAAATCACATCGTTGAGGGTGTTAAATGAATAACCGGAGAAAGTTGGTCATACCATGGATCATGCCAATATCCACCAAAAAATAAAATTAGATACGAAAGCTTGAATTTAACCTAAAAATCAATCTCCAAATGGCATAAATTGTTCCACTTATTATTAAGTAGGTTTTCACCCCTATTTTCCACATTGATTAGTCTTCTTTGAGTGTGTAGATCATAAAGATATCTCGATTCTCCAATGTTGAAACAAGTCATTATAAATTGACCTCAAATAGCTTAATATATATTCAATTTTCCCAAACATGACAACTCAATTAAGTGCTTGTGTTAGATCAAGATAAGTAAATGGGTGAAATAAAATATAGAAAACCAAACCTTGGATCTAGTGACCTAGATTTAGAGGTAACAAAACGAAAACCCTCCAAAATTCGGAAAGCTATTTCTTTATCTAATGAATCATCAATATGGTAGTGCAACCATGAACCCATTACATCTTCACGAATGGAACTAGAATTAGTTAATGACTCAGTATTATCCTATCCACAATAGAAGGTTCCAAAATCGCACAACATCATCATTTTATAGCGTTTTGACGGTTAGGTTGGCAAAGGCTTAACCACTTTGTTTTCTAACCTGACCATTTTGCACGAGTTCTTCTACATCTCATGCTCTACATCGTGGATCTCTCATGTAGTTGTAGTGTATGCGGTAAAAATCAAGTGAGTAGTTCCTTGACAATTAGCTCATTTACAATTGGATTCCACATTGTAAAGAGCTGGGGAACTTACAATGTCTACCGGCAATACATACAATCTTACAAAAAATCCAGCCATAAATGATATTTTTACTTCAACGAGAGAAGGTTGTTTCCCTCATCAAGAAATGTGGAAGAATTTGAGAAATCAATTAAAAAACGAGAGTCCACTCAATAAATAAGGGGATTTTTGTCTTTGGTAATCTTTAAAAAAGCCCAACAATGGCACATGGTAGCTCATGCATGCCAAGCGATGAGAGTAAACGTCCAAATATAGTCCTACGCAATTTATGTACTAAAAACTTTGTCCAAAGCCTAAGATGATTATATAATATAGATAATACATTTTGTAAATGTCTCATTTGGGAAACCCAACTCAACTCCTAGGACCGTAGTGTGAAAAACATAATGCAAAGCATAGTAGGAAACACAAAAGAGTTGGTAATTTTTGCCAAATAAATCGTGACCTTGCTATGGATAAGGCCTATGCTTAACAAATCCAAAATGTCGTCTACCAGATTACGGTTGGAAATGACATTGAAAATGTCATACTTTGCAACATAACAACCAACGATTATTAACCATATTTGTTATATGGACTCGAGTGGTTGAATTGAACCCATGGTGTACATCCATGACTTAAATAGTGACAATATGCACACCAAATGAGGACGAATTTATGAGGATGAAAATGCAAATATTTAGTTAGTTGTATGATGTACACGAGGCTCCAATATTTTGGTATGCTAATCGGCAACAAGTAAGCGGTCAAGATAATCAATATGGTGTTGGATGATCCTCTACGATGTTTTGTATTATCATCTAATTATATCCGTCTTTATACTCCAACAACCATTACAACGGTATTTTTTTCTACAAAAGAGGTAAACACATTGATAACGATAGCTTCATATTCCATTACACATGCAACGAGGTAACGTTACGTTCAAAGATTATTCTAAATCACACTAACAATATGCTACTATAAAATAGTTTAGAAGCCCTGATTATATGGTCTGACCTTACGTGACGGTGAGGCTGGCCGTAAAATCCGAGGAAAGCTGGATAGAACACTCGAAGAATATATATGTGGGAATATTTTTGAACAAAAATTATATTCTGACATTGCTTCTATATTGAACGACCTTGAGACTAAGAAAATCTTGCTATATTTGATTTTATTTGTAGAAAAATGTTGTGGCGCCTAAAGAATGTGAGTATCCGTTTCACTATGAATGGAAATTACGATTTTTTTCTCATGGAGGAAAAAATAGTCTCGTAGTGAACACTCGGGAAGCTAGCATGTCTCCGGATTAGGGGACGTTATTGCTTAAAAAATTAGCATGCGACACAAAAGATGGAAAAGTAACGACATTATATGAGGAAGAAAAAGCAGAAATCACTTCACTGTCTTGGTTTCCATGCGGTGATGTCATGCGAGAAAAAAATATACGGTGGCTAAGAGATAACAAAATGGAATAAGAGGAAAACATGCTACTAGACACAGTGGTGACATAGTCACCATCATCATGCGAGCCATAATTGTCTTACATCAGTGTTGTCTAGATTCTCTATGAAGACATCCAAAATACCTCTAGTAGATAATTCCAATGTTTTTCTGCTGGAATTTGCTATAATCTAAAACACTTGAAATCCGCAAAAAAGATGAACTCACATTAACAAAAAAAATTATATTGAAAACCCTACCCCACAACATAGAGCATGCTATGTTGATTTTTATAGCCTTAATTCGAGTCTTCATAATTTATATTTTAAGTCCTTGCTGTGTATAATGTAAATATGTAAGGCATGTTATTCACATGTCATTTTTATTGATTAGCACTTGAAAGAAGTATTATGAGAAATTTGAATTTTGAATTTTTGGCTCCAAACTAATCAAGTTAGCCCTTCCTCAAGTCAATTCGGCTCCGGTGAAGGGGACAAAATGTATTCGTGAATATGAACACTATATAAAGGCATTCGACCTCCTCCACAAAGGCACCATTCGATCACACAAGAAAGACGGTTTGGGCATTCAAGCGAGAGAAGAAGGATGTAAGAAGGACAAGAAGGATGAATTCATCTCTGTCATATTTCTCTCTCTCTCTCTCTCTCTCTCTCTTGAACTTGCACATGTAAATTTACACGGGTAGTTTTAAGGCGAGCCGGGTTTTACGGGCATATTCGGAAGGTGAAATTTGGCACAGGTCGAGCAAAAGGGCCGAAGTTTGAAGAGCGAGAAGTTTGACTTGAATTGATAGAGAAGTGCTTGACTAGGTTCCAACGTAGCTTGTTGATCGGTTTGTACTAAACGATAGATGAGAGCAAAGAAGGTGGTATTTATGTAGCTCTTGCATTGCTCTTGAGAAGCATCCTGTGATGTGGAGTTTATTTTACAACACAATGACCCCTCACGAGAAAGAAAACTCTTTCCTACCTGGTGCCAACATAAATTCTAAGTTTGGCAGTGTTGAGGAAGAGCACCTTTTAATTCAAATGGCCTATTTTAGTTGGATTCAAGTGCTCATTAATTAAACTAAGCACCATGGATGATTTTTGATGAACGGAAAATTTTGTGTTATAATGGGCCATTACTACAAAAATTTCATGAACTATCTAGCTTTCGTTTACGAAATAAATTTTCATTTAGCTCATTTAACAACAAAATTTTATTTTTGATTAATATTTCAGATTACCATGGTGGAGATACGGGAGCTTCCCTTTTTAAATCTTGTCATACAAAGTAGCTTATGGTTCGTTTACATTTCTTTGCCTAATGCTAAGTTATTCTTGTTTTGATTTCTTAGGGATATGCGGAGAAAATTTTCCTCGTACGGATCCTAGAGAGTTTGTCCAAGTTAAATGACTTGACGGAAAAAAAACAAGAATAAATAATATAGACAAGTCAAAAATTCTTAGCTTCACTAGAAGGTTCTATTAATATATTTCGTGTTAATATTTATTTTCATATGGAAAACGAGGGATCATTTTATTTTGTATGCATGACCAAAATTTAAATATGCAATGAACGAAGAAGATAAGTGCGAGACCCGAAATTTTGAGGTGCGAGAAAGGGCATCGACGACACCGAGGCAAGAGGAAGCATAAAGAGAATAGGGCATGTTGAGTGAAAGTTGTGACCAAGGCAAAGGTGCGGCAGAGGGAAGGAGATCTCCGTAGCTCCACTCTCTATTTTCTTCTTAGATGTTATCCGCCTCATTCATGGTTCAAAACTAAGAATCCTAGTTTGAAACTAAGATACCCTGGTTAGAAACGTTTGGACTTATGTATTGATGATGAACCTAAATATCTAGGTTTGAATCATCGATATAAACACTAGAAAATTTGGCCCAATTTTCGATGGCAACTTCATCGCTATTCGACACATAGTTGTCGCAAGAGCGACGGTTCGAGACGGAAAAAATGTGGTTCACCATAACGCTCGCAGATTACGACGCCTTGACAAAGTGTCGCAATACGGCCTTTTATTCGCTTCCCAGGCTCGTGTCTCTCTTCGACGTTTCCCAAACGAGTCACTCTTTCGACGTTTGTAAGTGTCACCATTCGAGATGAAATGTGGTCGACGTTTGTAAAGTTTCGCCATTCCGACGAAATGTGGTCCGACGTTTTGAACGTCGCTCTTCCGCTGTCTTTGTGTGTGTCGCTCTTCGACGTGTCTAAGCGTCGCCCAATTCCGACTGCCATTAAAAGTGCTCCTGTGCGACGTATTGCCGAAGTGTGTCACAAGACCGACGCTCGGCCGCCCGCAATGCGCGCCGGGGAAGAACGCGGTCGCAATCCGTGAAATGTGGTTCGACGTTTTTGAGCAATCGTATTCCCGTGTGCTTTATCTTTGCTTCGCTCACAGCGTTCTATTGTCGCCAATATCGACCTTAAGTACAAAGTGTCCTGAGCCAATAGCATTGCAAAAAGTGTTGCAAGACCGACACTTCGGAAAGCGTCGTAATACCGACGCTTTCCAAAAGCATCGCCAATACCGGCCTTCGGGGAAGAGCTGTCGCAATATCGACGGACGTCACAAGGCAGAGCGAAAATGGAAATCGTTCAAAACATCGAAAAGAAGAGCTAAACACAAAGCATTGGTATCCCGCGACGAAGTGGTTTCAATTTTAAAAAATGAAACTTTAAAACGGAATGATCAATCTCAATGTTGTTATTACAATAAGAAATCAATGATCGGTGATCCGTCAAATTTTCCTCGTGGCAGAGCTGTCTAATAAATTTTATTATGAGTTGTTAGCGATGATAATTGCGACGTGGAAGAATGCATTGAAAATTAATGAAATTGCGAACTCCAAACCAAGCGGGAACAACCCTAATAATTTTCATACCAACTTCCAAGTTGTGACTTGGGCTTCGGACTCAGGCTAAAATTTTCTTTTCATTGTGTTGGAGAAAGCGCAACACACGGCAAAGAAATTCCTCGGTTTACTGCTCGGGACTCGGGTCATTCATGCTAACACGGTATGTGGAAATTTTGATAAGATAACTTTCTTCCTTGTTTTTGTAAATTTATTCTTTTGAAAAGGAACTGGTTCCATTTGAGAAATTTTCAACTTTTGACTTCTAGGAATTTGTACATATGATTTTTGGAGTGAGGGTTTTATTATTAATGAGGATAGTGTCTTGGTTCTATGTTGTATAAAAGAATTGCCTCTATTTTTCTTCATGTTCAGGGTTTTTGATTTATCAAATATATCTCTCTTTAAGCATGCACATAAATTAATATATTCCAGAATATTACAATTTAGAACCATCGCACAACATATTATATCAACTATATTTTAACAAGTGATACATACATATAGTATTACGAGAATACGAAGTTCATTTGGAGAATAAATGATAAGCCTAACAAGTAAAGAAATGTAGCAAACAATAGGTTTCGAGAGAACCACACTACAAAAAAACTTAAAAAAAAAAGCTGATCAACATCTACAAATAAAAAGATAAGAAAAGACACAAGATACTTAACATTTATGAACTACGGGTGCAGAACTTCACATTTCATGCCTTTTCTTTTGTCATGGTAGTCTGCGACATCTGCACACGGCCAGTCTTCTTGGTCGGCCTCCATCAATTCCTTCTCGTCTTTGGCACTCAATTTCCTTCCACCATTCATTCAACAACATTGAAATATCACAGTTAAAACATTAAAGATGATGCAAATTCTATATTTGGGATTAATTAAAGCTTTTACGAGAGACAATGAAAGCTTTTACATGCGAAAACCCTCCTATGTTTGGTGCTGCATCAGCGACGCCCTTCTTCACTTTACTTCCACGAAATACTATGATTATTATTGTCATTGGTTGGGCCGGAGTCCTTATCGTTCTCCATTTTTTATGGTTCGTGGATCCATCTCATTGGTTCTCCGCTCTTTCAACGCGGACGAAGGAAAATTGGGAGAAATACTTGAGGAAAAAGGAGTGTAGTCGTATAAGGGAGCATGAATATGCATGAAATATCGATGTGGCTTCATGCTTGTGGTTGCTATCTATTAAATTTTGAATTAATATCAGGATCTTCGGCAAATATAAAATTGTAGAGTATACATGGCATCTCCTACTACACGACTATTTGGATGCGTCTGACTTGTGCAATGATAACTCCATGGAGGTCAAATGATACATAAAACATATTGTTGTCCACACAACCGAATATAGTTTTCACTCATCAAGTGTTGTTTTGTTGAACATTTTGAGCGAGGTGATTATATGCCAAGTTCTGAGCTTGTGCAAAAACTCCATGAGATTTCTCACTATATATTTATATTTAGATCATGGATAAACATTACAAGCACATACTATATCATTATAATATGTGGTGTTATAGCCATATAGGTATAATTTCCATGGATGTAATGGGAAGAAGCTTGATATGCAGCAGGAATTCTCAGCAGGTTGCAACACCACATTTTGCTCCTTTGAAGCATTTGGCCAAAGTGCCATATAACTATTAAAAAGAACAAAATCATTAGCACTTAATCTCCCGAAAATTATATGGCACATTTATAAACTTGTTCTAGGACAAAAAATTAGATGGCGGAAGCGAATTCGATTCACCCATTTATCTAAAATTCCGGTCGCATCTTTAAAGAGCACCGGTTACTATGTGGTTTGCGGGGATGTAAGTATGTTTCGCTTGATAGATTGGAAAAAACACCTTCGGTAAATCACAATTTTTTTAATCTATAACGATTCCAGGTTTTTTAGATCAAGCAAAGAATTGGATACCATAAATTGGGTCCCTTAGGTATGATAGAATACATCCGATTCACCATTGATGATCACTATGAGCATCGAATAGTACGAGAGATTCATTAATGCATCATGTTGATCTCTCCAGTACTCTTCTTTTTTCCATTGTAGTAATTCTACATTTAGTCAAAGACCAGTGTTCCATTAAAAAATGTAGTGGTAGGAAAGAACTAGAGAGCATGGCTATTTAGGGAATCTATCCGGATTCACAATCTATATAATATCGGAGAGGATAATGGAGAAATAGCATTATGTACCCATTTTGATCATGATCATACATAACTTTGTGCTATCTTGGATCAATTTTACGGCCAAGTCAAAGGTATTTCCAATTATTTAGAGATGTGTAATTAGTGGAAGTCTTAGCATTCCAAAAAGAGTTTTTAATAGACAATAGAACAATTTAAGCAATCCAAGATGGATCCTCCTTCACTATTGTATATGTAAAAGTCTTTTATTAACATAAATATTGATGGTTTTCTCTTTACGAAAATGAAAATGTAAAAATAATATATTGTGGTCAATTGAAATGATTTTTTTAAAAGCTTTTCATCATGGAAAGACGACATAAATATATGCCCTTCTAGTGAAATCAAGACACCCTTCATATTTGATCAACACACTCGCGATGAGAGTGGGTTTTAAAAACCACTCAAGGCCAACTCTAAGACTAACGCTCGACGGACGACGGACTCCTAGAATTAGCTTAACTTAAAATGACTATCTCTTAGGGTGCCCATTAATCATTCGGACGGTTACATTTTTCTCTACAAATTAACTAAATTAGCTCAACTGGATAAGTTCATGGGGAAAATAAAACATGAGACCCCCTTTACATTTATTTATGTACGAAAGTTGTCTTGGGCCTAATGCCCTGTCAGATAACATAGTGAGGAGCTAAATTTCTAGAGCTTCCATGCATACGTAACATCTTGAGCATTTTCATGTGGTTTTAGCTACCCTTGTCACTCAAATTGATAGTATATTAGATGAAGAATGTTTCGATTAGCCAACACAAGAGCCATTTTCAAGTTTCATTGGAAACATTATTTAGAAAACACGGTTGTGCAATCAATCTTCATACCGAAGTAGCATATATTCGGTTTTCACAATGACTTAGCCTTGTAGTACTTACTCCAACAAGTCATTTTCAGTGTCATACAACCTCAAGCATAAACCTTATTTACAAGTGAGAATTTGGTCCAGGTTAGAACAAACACATTACAGAATTTTCACGAAATCAAGTTACATTCTCATGCTCATTTAATATAGAGATTAAGATTAGGATCTATGATGTTACTATTGTTGCCCGGTATTTTTATTATACTTGTGCCATACCCAACTCCACTAATAGTAACAACAATATTTGAATCCTGATCGGTCTCCATCCATGGGATTTTAATGGCCCTTAGATGAGATTCACATGCCAAATTGAATCATTTAATAGAATGACTCCTTTGCCATATTGTGCCTTTCAACTATGGCACAGGGTATCAATTTTACCAATTTGTGGAAAGCACTTGAATATAATCCTAATTACATCAAATTTCAAGAATTTGAGTCTAACCCTAAGTGCATAAAATTACGCAAAGCCACTTACGCAGCTTTATAGTCTAGGAGGGGTTAACATGCTCAATAAAGTATTTAAACATTGTTGAGGGCTAAGAATAGTTGGACTTTCCAGCTAACCAGAGCGCACTTTTGACCACTTCCCATTAACGTTAACTGTGAATGCTCATAAAAGAAACGGAGTGGTCCAATAAAAGGAAGGGCACTAGTTGCGTGTTTCATTCCCTTTTTTGTCGGTAAGCACCCCAAGAAGAATAAATGTCTTTAAAACATGAAGGCGGTTGTTTGTTGCCCCAACTACCAACGATATACATCACAATGTGTCATAGTTCTTTGTGGCACTCTATTGAGAGTGGGCGGCCACTAAATCAAGTAATTCCCCTCATCCCTTAAAGACACACTCTCAATATAACTAGAAATTTCAAATAGTTGGTAAAGGAGAAAAGTACAAAGATATAACGGATACTGTGTTGAGCCATTTGTTGTGCATTCACAACAAAGCTTGGGATGGATAAAACTTAAAAACAATTATGGACTTGAAAAAAATATAGTGTATGCATACAAAATGAAAAAAGCATTGCTTGTAATATTATGTTTACAAATTTAAGGACATGCAAAGTGAGTCTCCCAGAGAACATTTCATATGGGGCTCTAGTCCTTGTACACAATATCTAATGACTTGTAAATGATTGCAGAAACAATGCCTTTGCTATGCATGTAAGAAAACCACCTATATAATAGAGGGAGATGTAATATTGTCGAAAGCGATTTATACGAGTATGGTCCAAAGATTGTGTATTTATGGAAGATACAATTGATTTTGGCATAGAAACATGTATCCAAGTTTTCAATGTGCGACCTTGTTTGAGCCATTGATGGTTACTATGAAACCTAAACTTTAAAAAAAAAAAACACATTGAAATCACAAGATCTCCATCATGAATATCATAAATATTAGCTTGTCTTTTGAATACGGAAGTAGATACCATAAGGAGCCCGTAGCTGTACCACAAATGTTGATTCTACTGGAACAACGCATTTGCAAAGCAAAATTTCTCCCGAGACATCCTCTCTTGCCAAAGCGGAGAAGATGGTACGGGACGTTAAGAAGTGAAGGCCTGCGGTACAGTATGGGTCTGCATAATTTATTTATTATAAAAGTCCCGCAAGAACGAAACACCGGGTCCAATGTACAACCTACGGATATTTATACAACATATTTACCGGAAGCGACCATACGAACATTTGCTACGATCAACCAACAATCACCCCACATGTTTGGGGGTAAGCCCATGGAGCTTTAGATTCGACCTTCTCCTGGAGATTGGAAAAAACAATACTAAGTATTACTCATACATAAACTTCCCTTTATATTGAGAACATTTAAGAGTGTAAATATTCTTGGAAATCCCAGTCATGGTTTCTGAAAATTTCAACGAGTTTTTGAAATGAACTACCTCCTATTTAAACTACATCAAATATTTAGGAAAATCATTTTTTTAAATAGAAATTGGTGAATTTTATTTCAAATATAGAAATTTAAACCATGAGAATAATCTAACTAGGCTTTTCCTATTTCAATATTAAGAAAATCCCAAAATGTATAAATTCTATAACACCTGAAAACCCCAAAATTAAGTACAATAATTAAAAAAACCTTACTCATACACCTACGAATTTTCTATATCGTGAAAAAGCCGACATCCATCATCATGGGAAAGAAAAACGATTCTCCTTTTGATACAAACCAGCTTTACGGTAGATGTCTTATGGCTAGGTTCGATTCAATCGATCACGGGAAACCTCTTCGGTGTCTTCCAATATTGCCAAAATGTACGCTTGTTTTCACGATCATCATCAAAGTCCATATTTTCATCACATTGAATTAGTTGGGGTTCATTATGACAGTCAGGGTCCGGTGCCTATTGCGAACTCAGGACATCCAATCCAATATTGGAGGCGCCATACCAGTTCCCATTAGAATTTGAAATCCACCTTGGCTTTGAGTCGGTAAGTTCGAAGGCTAGAGCTGAATTCGATTGATTGGTTTAGTATAATTGTCCTCTAATTTGTATTCGATACAACACTATACTTGTACTTCAACGTAGACGGAAATTCTACGTGATAGGATCTTCATCTATGGGGCTTGTGGATGTTGCCCTCAAAAACATCTCGAATATACGATTCATTTTCATTCAGCGATCATGCAAATCCACCTGCGTCTTTAGCACAACAAGGCGGGCCAGAGAGCCGGTTTTTCGACGGTTATGGTGGGGTAAAGCACATCTTCCGAGATCTTGACTAGCCCCAAGTGTTTAGTGGTTTTCGAGAGACACGACCATAGAATCAAATGAATCCTATGAATATTGAAAAATAATAAACAATATTAAGGCCATTGTTATTGGTTTGGGAAATAATAAACAACGTACAAAAAAAACCCACATAATTAGTAAATTATTTAAAGAAAATAATTCCTATATGTTAAAAATATAAGTTATAACATACCGGCTCATGCCTAGAACATATTGCTCTTGTATCAATATTCTTCTTCCATATCTTCTTGATCTTCATCCTTCAATCGACATCTATATCAACATCGATTCGAAACGTTGTTGAAATGATCGGCCATGTCATGTCTTCATCAATTATGTCATTTTCAATAATATCCTCATCGACATCATCATCAATAATTTTTGCCTCATCTCCTATACTGGTTCATCTTCTAAGATATCTTCTTCGTCTTTCAATGCATCTTCTGCTCATACCTTGTACATCATCTTCTTCCTCTACAATATGCTCTCTGGCCTTCCTCTTGGATCACTTTTAATAACTTAAATGACCATTCGTTCTCACAGAACCTGCGGGTAAAAGACTTGTTCACATTGGCTTGGAAAAAGCATAGCAATATTTTCTGATTCAAGGCGAGATGTTTTCACCATTGGAAATCCCATTTTTTCATGTTGAATAGGTGTTATCATCATCACGTACATTCATTATTAGCCTTTATACCATTTGACGTCGAAAAAAAACTTCTTTGAAAATTAAGTCACACTCAACTATATCATCTAAGAACCCATAATATCTGTTTTGATTCTCGGGGATGTCTTGTCACTCCACGGAGAAACATTAGTGACACGGAATACTACGGTTATCCCACTATCGGAAAGTTTTCCTTTTATCATCCGCTTCATTGCGTGAAATTGTTGTTGCACCACATAGCCTTGTGGTGTTTCAGCTACCACCAATATCTTAAACATGAAAAATATGCATTTTCTCAATTAATAATTAAACATATAATTTACCGACGTGCAAATTAAGCGAAAAATAAAACTTCTTGTCACATTATAAATATAGTATAAAATAATTAACGAATAAAATAGGTGAATTAATTACTTACCTTTCTATCTTTTCAAACCATATGCTAAATCGATTTCCACAATAGTAACGTTCCCATCTCCACTACGATACGCTTCTCTAATCAATTAGAATAGGTATTTTCCATGATAATAAATCGTTATGTGATTTACATGTTTCAATACATTCCCTCATCCACTCAAGATTTTTGCAATGTATAAAAAGCGATGCCTCATAATCTTGAGCTTTGTAGACAAAAACAATAATTCACCCAATATTAATAAATATTACTTATAACCATGGTAATTATGTTAATTAATAAAATGAAATAATAATACCTAAATGAATATATTGATCATAGCATGATGTAAAAAAATGAAACATTATATGTATTATACATAATAAATCTTTTTTACCTCTCACTTTCTTCATTACCTTTTCCAACGGTGCTCCACTTCCCAAATTTTTTAGTGAGTTCACATCTAAAATACAATCCACACCTTCATGGTAAGTGGCATCAATTTTAGGAAAGATAATGACTAATATACACCATGGATTGATATACCACATATCCCTCCACCATAGAACCCGCGAGTCGTGTTCTTTGTCTAACCAAAGCCTTCAAGGATTTCGGGTGCCTCTCGACCATCCACATTGACCTTGTGTGTCTTGGTCCACACATTTCAATCTCCTGTTGGTGTATCAAGTAGTGTTCTTGTGTTGAAAAATGTTGGAGGTAGATACTTTTCATTTTTCACACATTAAGCGAAAGTTTCTCTCTTCCAATACTTTATTTCATCTTGATGGATTTATTTCAATGACAACCATCGCAAATCATTGTAAAGGTTATTTCAATGAAACATAATATATATTTCATTACAAATGAAAATTAATACATCATTTCATCAGAAATACGAAAAATTGTAGCAATTAGATTTACGTATAAATCAAAACTACTTACCTCATGTATTTACTAAGACCATATATAACTTATTTGACATTGTTGCTTGGAAATCGTTTGAGAGAAGATCTGAGTAGAACATACTATAAAAATAAAAAAATGAGCTGTTCCTCGGTTTCCAAATTAAACAGAAAAAAGGAAAATTTAAAATATGTATTCAAGCAATAACATACAAAAACGTACATCTGCCAAAAAAATTACCTAAGCAAAGGTACCTTTGATCATGTGTTTCATAGCGAAGTCACCTTTCTTCGTTAAGATATTATGTTATTTATGTTTTTGAAGCAAAAACGTGTTGGAAATTTAATTATTATAATGACCTCTTTGTTTCTCATTTCTTTGTTGTTAAACATTAATAACCATGGAATATTATTATAATTTCGACCTCCATTATTATCGATCCATCAAGTCACACTTTATTTACATAGATTTCGATTTCTCAATATTTTGACATAATTTTGTCAATTTTATCTCTATCATGTGCTGTCATGGTTCACCATGTAATTACCATCATTCTTTACATTGTGCATTGTATCAAACAAATGAGCTATTTTTAGGTCCTCATAGTAGGAGCAACCTCGCGAATTGAGAAGGATAACATTTCATTCCAAGTGAGTACAATATTAGTACAGCTAACGACGTGTGCTTGATATCAAAGAATAAAATAAATTAGAACAATATTAATTATAAAATACAATAAAATAAATTCATTAGTTAAAAAAAAAATTCCAAGCATTACATAAACAAATAATATATATATATATATATATATATATATATATATACCTAGGTGTCGTCTTGACTACTAGAACACCAATGATGCAATATATTTCAACATCCACAAGCTGAGGTGTCATTCTTAAATGGTTTAATATAGTTTTCTTTATCATTGAAGATAAACTTTCAGTGACTGATACTTATGGTTCCTATGGAGGAAGTGCCTAAACTCATCAAACACCATCTTTCTTAAGTACGGCGAATGACGATACTTCATCTTAGGAGCCTGAAAACTGAACATGCAAATCTACCCTTTGTTTGAAGACACCGCAATAGATGGATCAATAACAATTAATATACTATGAGATCATTTTTAAAACATGCAATATGGTATATCTAATTTAGATAATTACCTTGTATTAAAGTGCAATGAAATATTACATACCACAAACATGTGTTAGTCATGGGGCATCATGAATTGTCCTTTAAACATTCCACGACTGAAATCTCTTATGCTTGATTGGTTTAGTGATGTAACATAGTACCATGCCATAAGCACATGTTAGCTCATCAAATAAGAGGCTCAATACTATAAATTCATATCTTTGACTTTGGTACTTACCTAATTGTTTAAAAATTACGGTACATAATAATTACTACCATGATATATGTATATATAAGTAAGTAAATAAATAAAATATATATTTATGCAAACAACGAAATGAAAATGTTACATTCAAAGAAATAATGTATCAAATACACGGAATAATCATAGTCAACATTATGTGCTCCCCTCTTTAATGACATCCAAGGAGAATGTTGTTGATAAAAAATAGGCCACAGGTAAGTAGATCTCGCTCTTAATGGATTAACACCATCAACGCAATGAAAGAAGCATTTACGAGGTTCATTTTAAAATATATATTTTCCTCGATTTCTCTAAGTCAGAACCATACGAAGGCATTCGAAGAACACCATCTCCACTTCTGTTCTTTGAATGATAATCCATAAACGTACTGTCTTGTTACACAGACTTGTTACGCTTTATGGCTTGATGGAATTATGGGAATACAGCGAAACCTTTTGAGCACCTTTTTGGTTATTTGATCGGCTTCGTGTCTACGGTACCAAATTTAGGACATTACATTTTCAACGTGTTATTGCCTAAATCTACCTGTTTGAAAAGAAGGCGGTTCGGGGGGTAGCTTGTCAAACCCCGCTAGGTCTGGTAGCTAGCCCTACTAGATCGGGGAGGGACTCTCTTCGGGTCAATCTTAGCATAAATAATCAATGGGGCTTGATATGACTTGAAATAGTAATTTTGGGCTGAGTATATAAGTAAAGGAGTTTGAGTTTGAGTTTGGGGGTTTTGGAATCGAGAAAAGCGGGTTTTAGATGCAGGGATAAGACCTAGTTTTGCGGGGTCGGTTGGGGGAAAGGAAGGGCAATTGTTTTGATGCTTTATATTGAATGAATGGATGGTTAAGACCGGTGAGGAGCTGAAGAGGGCAAGATGCTTTCAATAATCCTCTTCAAACAGATGAAAACATGGAAAATTAAACAAAATTGAAGGCAGAGCAAAGAAAGATAATGAATTCCACCTTTATCACTCATTTGTTTAATTTAAGAAGAAAGGAGAAGAGAAATGATACACATAAACATCAGTGAACTTACAATTACATAGAGAAAAACACCATCAAAACATAGAGCCACATGGATCCCAAAGAGTGCTGCAAACCCTGGTCTATTCCTTTGCCAAAAATGCAAAGATGAAATGTACAATGAAGTGCCAAGCAATCCCAAATGTCTAACCCTGAAAATGACTGAAGAAATACATGATATAGACAATCCTAACTCATTCCCATGCCTCTAGGGGTCAAGCTCATCATTCTAGGAGTTGTTTCAACCATATTTAAACTAAGAACTGAAAAATAGGCAATGAAACAACTTGACTCTATATGGTAGGAAACTGATTCATTCACTTACATTTCACTTTTTGGTGGATGAATCTACTAAGATGAGTAAAAATGTGCCAAAATTACATCATGGTCATGAAATTACATCAAGGTACATCAAGAGTTACATGAAAAAGTCAAACTGGCCAAAACTAGGCGAAATTCTGAGCTGCTGAGTGAAAAATAGGCCAAATTTCCCTATGCGCCGCACCTGAAATCTCTATGCATAGAACAAGTTTGAGGCTGATTTTGAGGGCCTTCTCGAAGTCCAAATTAAGCGCAGGATAGCTTGTTGGAAATCCCTACCTGTCTACTTTCCAATCCAAGTGGAATTTCTAAATTTGGTTGCCATTTGCCCCTCCAAAAATCAAATCTCCAAACACTGCTTCCTGCGTGTGCAAAAAGTGGCAGAAAGGTCATTTTTAGGGTGTTTTTGACCCTTTAGGCAACCCAAAACTTGATGAAATCCTTAGGTAATCCATAGGAATGCATAAATTTTGGCAAAATTTTCCTCCAAAAGAGCTGCCAATTATAAGCGCGCGCCAAGTAGCGCTACGCGTCGGGTAGAAAAATCTGTTTTGAGACCAAAAAATTCAAAATTGACAAAAAAATTTCCAAATTTCTTGAAGAAGGTCCCTCATCAAGAACTATGCTGGGCCAAAGAAGCTTCGGCCAAAATTTGGAGCCTATCATGCCTTTTGCGACGCTTTAGTGCCCTCCTTAGCCTTGCCTTCAAGATCTTGATCCTCGCTTTGCAAACATGATGTCGCGCCCAATAATGGTTCTTCATGTGTCTGAGCATGTTATTTTCCTTGTTTGCCTTCACCAACAGCTTCTCAATATTAATGTTGACCCTCTCAAGCCAAGTCTCTCTATCATCCTCAATCTCCCGCTCAATGGGTGTCATCTCTGTTGGGCTTCTTCGGGCAGCTTGCCGATTCTCACGGATGTTTTGCAACTCCATGATCGTCTGCTGATCCTCCAATTGTTTGTTCCACTGCTCCAGATAGTTTATGATCCATTGAGCTCTCTGCAACTTGACGGTCAAGGTATCAATTTCAGCCTTCTGCTCCTGAATGGTCTCTCTCAGCTTTGAGCTTGGAGAGCTCAAATCCTCATCAATCAATATGAAATCAGTATCCTGGCCTCCTAAAGGGCCCTCATCCTGCATAGGCCTCTTACCTCTGTCCTATACATGTGCCTGTACTGCTGATGACGGCAACGAGACCCCTTCCACCTCGGGTGGAGATAGTACTCGTTGGGTTGCTGCAGATAATACTTTGGTGCCTCTCTGATAAGTAACAAACACTGGCACACTGATATGCTTTGTCTCGTGACCTTCAGCTAATGTGAAGGTTCACCTGCATCATGGACAACCTCCGGAGGAACCTGAGGAGCTATGAAAAAGTCATGGGAAATGAAATCCTCCCATGCAATACCCTGCAATCCAAGCTGATGTACAACAACAATCTTGATGAGTGCATAGTGATAAATATTGTTGTACTACTGCTAGGGAGTCTTCTTTTGCACAAAAGTGGTCATTCACTTGATGTTCCGGCACATGAAATAAGGTATGTTCATCATCCTCACTCTAGTGAAATGCATCAATAACCTGATGTGGTAGGCATAGAGGCGTGAGAACCGGCCCTCACAACTGAAGTATCTAATAATGAGTCTCATAAAAGGCGCATAGGATTCCTTTAGGAATCGGAATGGGAACACCCTGCTGAGTTGTCTCACATATCTAGGCCTGATGTATGGTTCATAATGCACTCTGTCCACCTGTTGTCTTTTGTTCCACTGTTCACCCACATTCGGTATTCCAGTTGCTTGAGATATGGTTTCCGGTGTCAAAGTGAAATTTACACCAGCAAGAGTTACCTGACCATCATGCAAATGTAATACAAACAACCGAGCCAACTCCTGTGATGTTGAATCCTAGCAATCATCTCACAATACTGATAACATGACTGCTCTCGAAAACATGTTATTGAAAGTGGGCAGGCCTGCAATTGAGTCAATGAGGTGGGCTCTTCTCTCACATGTTTGCCACCTTTACGAGGCCTTCTCGGTGCATGTAGCTCAGTGGTAGAATCACTATCTCTGTCATATGATGTATCAGTGTCTGTCTCCATAATGTTGCAAGGTCTATGTTTGGCTTGTGTGAGGTGAAAATGAGAATTTTGATGTTTTGAATTTAGTGCCAAATGTGTGTCAAAGGAAAGGGACTGTGGGAAAAATAGGACAGTGGGGACAATGTGGTTCAATCAAGTGAAATTTGAAGTGTAAGGATAGTCACTTGACTGTTAGACTTGGGGTTTTGGGAATTTTTACAAATGAAATAGGGAATGGAAAATGATGGGAAATGAAATGATTCATGAATAGGGAAATAGGAATGAGATGATATGAGTGGTTTGGGATACAAGGGAATAGGGGATAGACTGTAATAGCAATATTAGCAGTGATGGGAAAGGAACCACAGGTGGGAAATGGAGTTGGAGTATTTTGGCACCAAAATCAAATTTTAAAACTCAAATTCAAACCCCAAGGGAGAAATTTTTAACAAGAGAATAGGGTTTATGTTTTCAACTTTCAAAATCTCATATTCCCTTTTCAAACAAACCCAAACCTTGGCTACTAGCAATTTAAAAGTCTCACAAACTTACTTGAATCATAGGAGGCAGATTCATTTTGCAATTTGAGTGAGAGATGGCAACAAATTTTCATTTCGAGCCAATGCGCCGCGCCTAGTGTATGTGCCACGCAAGTTCAAATTGACACTGTGGTGAGCGGCCTTGTGCGCCGCGTTTGCCTTATGCGCTGCGACCTCCAACCAATGCGCCGCACAGGTAAACTATACATAGTCCGGCCTCCAAATCACAGTTTCGCCCTCCAACTTATTTCTCCATGATTTCTCTTGTCTCCTTGCTGAATTTTGATATGCAAATGAATTGTGAGACAATGAAAATATCTTTTATGGCCATAGACTTTGATTTTTTGATTTAGAGAAAACCCACTTTCTAATGTTTGAATTTTGACACTTTCACATAACTCTGTTTGTGCTTCCATTTTGATTTTTTGAACTGATGATGAATCCTGTCTATCTTTTGCAGGGATAGCAGGCATGGGATTTGGCAAAGGTGACCAAGGCTGCGCCTGAAGAACTTCACAACTGAAACAACTTTTAGAATTACGTTACATTTATTACAAAGGATGAATTTGATGATTTTTCTTCAAAACAGAGTTTTGAAGAAGAATCATGATTAAGCATTATGACGATGAAATTTTTCACTAAAAACCTTATTTGAAACTTCCTCATGTGCCTGCTGACATTATTAGACATTTTGAAGACTAAATTTGCGAAACCCTAGACCTAGTGGGACTAAAAACCCTAAAATGACTCTTTGGCAAACAGGAGGCCAAACATGGTTGTAAATGACTTTAAAATTGATTTTGATAAACAGACATGGACCAACAAGTACATGACATGAGGGATATCAAAGAAAATACCCTTCTTTCAGATGATCCATGCTCCTAATGGAATGCTGCTGACTGAATTGAATGAGACACCTAAAATGAAATGCAACAATAGATTTTGATCTCTGACGGAGGGATGAAGATACCGACTCTAACATTGGCTCCAATGGGGATGGTAGCTCCTTAGAGGTGCCAAGAACTACAGATTTCTAGGAGAGTAGGCAGTGCCTTCGTCCATTGGGCTATGGAGTCCATAACTTCAGCAAATTAACACAAAACTCTTGACTCATTTATTGACTGGAAATTTGACTCAAACTGACTCAATTTTGAAACTAAAATGACTGAAAAACCTAACTTGACAAACTCAAACCAAAGCTAAAATCAATCTTCAGAATTATAGCCTTCACTTCGGGCCCCAAACTGAAGAAAAGATCACAGCACACACTTGCAATGCAACTGAAATAAACAGTATGTACAGTGACAATGTAAACAGCAGGAAACATCTCAGAAATGATACCGTTTGAGCAGCCGACCATTGACTAGCCCTCCTGGACAATCTTCCTAGTTCATTTCCTTCAGAAGAAAAGCATTCTGACCCCGATATGCAGTGATTTTAAAGGGTCCTTTCCAGAGATTTTCGAACTTACCATGCTTACCCTTTTCCTCATTTCTTGCATCCCATTTCAGCACCACTTCTTCCAATTGAAATTTGTCCGCCTTAGCTTTTCTGTCATAGATTTTCTTAATTCTCTCCTGCAGCTTGAATGTGTTTTGGAAAACTTCTTCTCTCGTCTGCTGCAAATGGATCATTTGATTTATTCTTCTTTGCATATGATCATCTTCACTGCCAGCTTCCTGTAGAAGTTTGACCACTGGAACTGCGAGAGAGGTAGGAAACACTGTATCAACTCCATAAACTAACTCAAAAGGGGACATACCAATGGATTTCTTTTGACTCACTCGATCTGCCCAAATTGCATTGACCAACTTCTTATGCCAACTTTTCTTGTTTATTTCCAGCAACTTTTTAATGATGTTGACCAAAGATTTGTTGGAAGACTCCGCCAATCCATTGCATTGTGGATGATAAGCAGTTGAGTGTCCCAAAATGATATGATACTTGTCATAAAACTCAATCATCCTTTTTTATTTGAAAGCTATTGCGTTATCAGTGATTAACTTATTCGGGCAACCAAAACGAGACAAAATGTTATTCTCAAGGAAAGAAATTATTACCGAATCCGTAGCTTGCCTGGTGGGAATTGCCTCAATCCATTTCGTGAAATAATCTGTCGCTGTGAGGATCCACTTGTGCTGAGCTGAAGAAGCGGGATGGATCTCGCCAATGAAATCCAAACCCCACTACTGAAAACGAGCACTTACCTCAATGGGCTTAAGCGGCAAAGGCTGCAATTTCTGCCTTCCTTCAAAAATTTGACATTCATGACAGCTTTTGATAGTCTTATACACATCAGCAAAAAGTGTCGGCCAATAATATCCCGCTTTCAAAATCTTGTTAGCCGTTGTTTTCCAAAAAAGGTGACCCCCACAATCTCCCTTATGAAAATCCTCCATGACCTGCTTTGCTTCTTCTTCCACCAAACAGTTTAACAAAACACCACAGGGGTCTTTCCAATAGAGTGAATTATTCAAAACACAAAACTTAACAGTCTTCAATTTCAGAGTTCTACTTTTGTTTCTAGCCATGCCGGGCGGTGGTGACAAGTTTTGAAGCACATATACAATATCTGAATACCAAGGATAAAGCACAAAGATTTATGATACCTGAACTGATGAAATTTCCTCATTTTCCTCGGACATAGCAGCAATAAGATTGATGTCCAAGGCATGCAAATTCGATTCAGCCATTAGCTTAGCCAACCCTTGTCCTTTGACAAGATTTGTGGGCTTTATCTCCACATCATACTCCAACAAGGCAGCAATCCATTTGCCTCATCTCCCTTCTAGATCTGTTTGCACTAAAACGTCCTTAACAGCAGCGTTAGGTACATGAGCAAGAATATGAGAATGCAAAATATATACGCGAAAATCTTTCAACGCTTTCACAAGAGCAAGAGCTTGCTTTTCAATGATGTTATATTTCAAGGCTGCATCTCTTATGGTATGGCTGAAAAAAGCAATTGGTTTTTCATGCCCATCTCTTTTTTGCATTAATACTGCTGCCATTGTATGCTCTGAGGCAAATGAAAACAAAATAAAATCCTGAGTATAATTCGGGCTGATCAAAACCGGGGCTGAAGAAAGAACCAATTTTACTAAATTAAAATACTTTACCACCTCCTCAGTCCACTTCACTGCATTTTCTTTCTTAAGCATGTTTGTAATCTCCCTTAGATGTTCAGAAAGGTTAGGCACAAAGCGGCGTAAAAAAATCATCTTACCATTAAAAGATTGAATCTCCTTCTTATTCCGGGGAAGATCAATTTGCTGAATAGCTTCAACTTGAGCTGGGTCAATACGGATGCCATATTTTGAGATAATATGACCTAGAAGTTTGCCCTCATCCATGGAAAACAAACTCTTCTTTGGATTGAGTGACACACCATACTTTCTATGTCACTGAAAAACAATCTTCAAATGGTAAAGGTGCTCTTCATCAGAATTGGAAAAAACTGTCAAATCATCAAGATACACAACTAGGAAAACATCTTTCTCATTTACAAATGCCATATCCATTGCTCGCTGAAATGTCGCACCAGCATTCTTCAAACCGAAAGGCATCTTAGCATAATGGAAAGTTCCCCACGGAGTGGTGAACGCTATTTGTCTCTATCATCCTCATGGACCAGAATTTGGTTATACCCGGAATAACCATCGAGTAGCGACATACGAGATGCTCCAACTACTCGCTGAAGTATGTGATCCATTTTGGGCAATGGATAGTTGTCTTTCAAAGAAACCTTATTCAGATTCCTAAAATCAATGCACAAATGAATCTCACCTGTCTTCTTGCATACGGGCACCAAATTGGAAATCCAATCTGAAAATCTTATAGGAACAATGATACCAGCCTTGTATAATCGATTCACCTGCTTCTCAATTGAGGGCAACAACTTCGGATTTATCCTTCTCAACTTCTGCCTGAAGGGCTTTTGATTTGGCTTGATTGGAATGGTGTGTTGAATTATGTTTGTATCATACGTCTTCAAATCTGAATAGTCCCAAGAAAATACATCAGCAAAAGAAGACAATAAACTAACATATTTTGCTTTTACCTCCAGTGGCAATGCTTTGGACAATTTCACCATCTTTGGATTTTCGGTTGATCCAATGTTCACGTCTTCAACTCCCTTTTCGGTTGGCCGCAAGGTTGGTTTTCTAGCTACGTCATCTTGATCAAAAATCTCTTCTAAAGGTATCAAACCTTTAGGAATGACATTATCTTTCAGTTGCAATACTTCCATCTGATTGATTTGCACATCAGCTTCACCATCATCATGCTCCATGTCAATGGAAGTTTCTTTGAATTTGCCTTCATTTTGCAGAAATTCATCAATCTCATCATCATCTTGGAATACTTGCCAATACCTTTGATTGTCCAGGACAGTTGGACGATGTTTCACATGAATTTCAAACTTGTTACTTGAGTTCATCGAAATCTTCAAATTACTTGTTGCCTTTGCAAGTGCATCTGCAATACCATTCTGGATACGAGGGATACAAGTCAAAGTATAGTCTGAAAATAATTTCAAGATATCAAGAACTGCATTTTGATAAGCCCGCATTCGAGGATGCTTAGCTTGGAATTCACCCTTCACTTGCTTAATTACCAACTCGGAGTCGCCATATACTGCAATCCTCTTAGCATTCAACTTTCTAAGAATTTTCAGACCAGCAATCAAAGCTTCATATTCAACCTCATTATTCGAACAATCAAAAGCTAATTTATAAGAGTAGACCCTTACATTACTCGGTACCTTGATTGGGGCAGAAAAAGGGTTGCGTACCCAAATGCCGATTCCAGCACCATCACTTCCTACTGCACCATCGAAATCCATGGTCCATAAACCATCTTCATCTTCTTCCAAGTGCTGAAACTTTGTTTGCTCTGTTATTTCTGCTTGATGTCCATCAACTTTCTGCTGCTGTCAGAAGGCTGATTGCTCAGCGGAACTTTCAAGTTCTTGCCTTGCTTTCTTCAAAACTTATTTGAAATTTTCTGTGATCTTTGAAATGTCCTATGCTTCAACTAACTGACTATTTACATCATTGAAACTATCTGAATACAAAACAAAAGACTCTAAATATGTATGTACATAATTTATCGGATGATTTATCGGTTTCTCTTTGCTGGTGATCATATACTTCATTTTTTGCTCTCGATATAATCTTCTCATCTGACCAAACACAGGAATGGTAGCATAGGAGAAATCAAGCTTCAATGTTCCCTTCAATTTCGCTCCCCAAGATCTGGAAAGAAGCATGCCAAATCTAGGAGGAATATCCGCCACAACCACATCCATCAAAACATTCTTGGTCGGAATTTGATCTAAACTAACCACCAAATCTTTGATAAGCCCAATGCATCTTACTCTACTAGAATCGAAAGAATAAAGATCATGATATTTCCTAGTGATGTCCAATCCTAATTTCTCCACGATTGCCCTCAGCATGAGATTATGAGAAGCTCCAGAATCAAACATGGCATTATGTAACACAAAATCATGCAATCTAAGGCTGATATAAAAAGGAGGCACATCACTATCGGGAGACTCACCATCCAATGCTAGACCAAAGATCAACTCAGGTTGATCATCTTCCACATTCACCATATCAGACATTGGATCGAAATTCAGAATTTTAGATACTTGACCCTTGTAGCTGCTATTTCTCATCAACTCAGTCAAAGGAATGGAAACTTTTAACTTAGCTATTTCACTCTCTAAGTTAAAAACTGAAGCTTTTTCTACCTCTTTGGCTGGAGCATCCTTCTTTTCAGCTTTCTCCCTCGATACAATTGGCTGATTAGATCTTTCATTTGCTGATGGAGACTTGCTAGTAGTAGGATCAGCTACATCTTTTCCCTTCTTCTGTGCAATGGGTACATCATTATTTGGTGCTAAAACTTCCTTTCTCTTTTGGATTGGGTTGATAGGCACATCTTTGTTTCTAAGTGAATATTGACATTGCTAGGTAGACAAAGCATTCATATAACCTCTCTGATACTCATCTGACTCTTCTTCAAGGGCTGTCTCATTTGCCAAGATAAAATCCTCATCCTTTTGTACAGTTGAGTTTTCTGCATACTCCTCATCTTCGGTGATAAATGTTGGCATATCATCAGGTGTAAAGAAGTGATTTTCTTTCCCTATTACATTGTCTTCATCATCTGATTCCAGACCAACAAAATTCTGTTGTAAAGGAGTCTTTACCTACTGTTCTGCTGGCGTTTCTTGTGCTCGCTGCTCTCATCGTTTGATCCTGAACTGTGGTTGCTGCTAGCCACGAAAATTAGGATTTCTGATCTGCAGTTCAAGCTTATCAAGTGTTAATATTTCAATCATCTTTTCCACCTTGCGAAGTACCTGATCTGAAGTAGAAGCTTCTTCCTTTATTGCGACTTTCTTTTAAGCTCTCAATCTAGCTCTCTTGTCATTCAAATTAGCTTCAACACTCACTGCAATTTTCTGCATGTCCTCCAAAGTAGCTGAATCTCTTTCTCTCAATTGATAGGCCATGTCTGGATCAAAACCATCCGGAAACTTTAGCAAAGCTGACTTCCTATATGGCCTTAAATCATCAGGAATTGCATTGTAAACCACATTAAATCTGATACAATAATCTTGGACTGACTCACCTACGTTGCGCTTGATCTTGGTATATTCAGAAGTGATCTGAAGAGGATCTTTCTTTACTTCCCACCGATCTAAAATTGTCTCTGCAACTCAGCCAATGTAGCAATACTTCTAGGCTGCAAAGCTCTGAACCACTTTCTTACTTCACCTCCAAAAGTTTGCACAAATAATCTCATGGTCACATTTTCTGCATCAATTTCATGAAGATCGAAGAAGTCTGCCATTCTATCAATATGTTTCTGAGCAGTGACACTTTGAGGAGTGCCATCAAACAATGGGATTTTACTTTGATAATTAGCGAGCATGGCATCCAAGTTTTGAGGCAACACAAGGGGTGCGAATCTGGCAGCCATTGCTCTTGGTGGATTTATAACCGGTCTCAGAGATATAGGAGGAGTAGGAGCAGTAGATGTATGAGGTGTATGTGATATAGATGGAGGCGATACTACTGCAGATTGTTGATCAAGGATAGAAGGTTGTACAGGAATGGTAGGAATGAACAGAGGCTCAGTAGGAACTTGTGAACTAGATGTAACTGCCGATGGCCCAAGAGTTTCAGATGTAGACTCTATGAACTCAGGAATGTTTGTTGCCACAATGGAGTTTTGAATATTCAATATGTAACTGTCAATGGATCTATTAGCCTGTTCAATTTCAAGATACTTGATAAACTCTGGATTTATGACAGTAGAACCAATAGCACTTTCAGACTTCGTCTCAAACAACGACAACTCAAATTGTTTATCAAATTCAATATCTTCAAGGTATTCAAACACAGCAGGACATGAATGAGATTTGAAAAGAGGAATCACAAGACTTTCTCGACGAAGGATTCTTGAAATCAAATTGGGATTTTCATACACTGGAGGTGGATCGGGATCCGGATTTTCTCTAGTATGTCTTCTGGAAGCTAGTGTGTTGAATTATTTTCAAAAATCAAAGGGACAAAACCAACTTGTTCAACCTATCAAATTCTAGACTCATCACCCAAAAGTCCAGAACGATCTGATGTACTGGGGAAATTTACAAGTCAAGTGTCACGTTTACAAGCTAGACCAGAGATTAACTAAAGCAGCGTTTATCTACTTTCGCTGATGCAAAGCAAGAGCGTTTCGAAGGCTACCTGGCATAACTTCAGGCTCCGTCTGTAGCTTAGAAAACAAATAACACCAACAAGCAAACCATATGATTCCCCAGTATGGTCGCCACTATGTTATTGCCTAAATCTACCTCAGGCTAAAAGAAGGCAGGGTTCAGGGTAACATCAAACCACGCTTAGTCTGGTAGCTAGCCCTACCAGATCAGGAGAGGGCTCTCTCCGAGGTCAATCTCAACAAAGATAATCAATCGGGCTTGAGATGACTTGAAATAAAGGCTAATTTTAGGCTAGGTATATAGGTGAAAGGATTTGATTTTGATTTTGGGGGTTTTTGTTGGAATCAAGGGAAAGGCAGTTTTGGGTTCGGGGATGAGGCCTAGTTTTTTGCAGAGTTCTGATTGGGGCAAGGAAGGAAATTGTTTTGATGCTTTAGATTGAATGAATGGATGGTTCAGACCGGTGAGGAGCTGAAGAGGGCAAGAGGCTTTCAATAATCCTCTTCAAACAGATGAAAACATGGAAAATTAAACAAAACTAAAGGTAGAGCAAAGCAAGCTAATGAATTCCACCTTTATCACTCATTTGTTTAATTTAAGAAGAAAGGAGAAGAGAAATGATACACATAAACATCAGTGAACTTACAATTACATAGATAAAAACACCATCAAAACACAAAGCCACATGGATCCCAAAGAGTGTTGCAAACCCTGGTCTATTCCTTTGCCAAAAATGCAGAGATGAAATGTACAATGAAGTTCCAAGCAATCCCAAATGTCCAACCCTGAAAATGACTGAAGAAATACATGATATAGACAAGCCTAACTCATTCCCATGCCTCTAGGGGTCGAGATCATCATTCTAGGAGCTGTTTCAACCATATCTAAACTAAGAACTGAAAAATAGGCAATGAAACAACTTGCCTCTATATGGTAGGAAACTGATTCATTCACTTACATTTCACTTTTTGGTGGATGAATCTAATAATATGAGTAAAAATGTGCCAAAATTACATCATGGTCATGAAATTACATCAAGGTACATCAATATTTACATGAAAAAGTCAAACTGGCCAAAACTAGGCGAAATTCTGAGCTGCTGAGTGAAAAATAGGCCAAATTTCCCTATGCGTCACGCCTGAAATCTTTATGCATAGCACAAGTTTGAGGCTGGTTTTGAGGGCCTTCCCGAAGTCCAAATTGAGCGTAGGATAGCTCGTTGGAAAGCCCTACCTGTCTACTTTCCAACCCAAGTGGAATTTCTGGATTTGGTTTCAATTTTCCCCTCCAAAAATCAAATCTCCCAACACTGCTTCCTGAGTGTGCAAAAAGTGGCAGAAAGGCCATTTTTAGGGTGTTTTTGACCCTTTAGGCAACCCAAAACTTGATGAAATCCTTAGGTAATCCATAGGCATGCATAAATTTTGATAAAAAATCTATAAATGCAAAGTTTTCCTCCAACATAGCTGCCAACTATAAGCGCGCGCCAAGTGGCGCTATGCGTCGGGCAGGAAAATCTGTTTTGAGACCAAAAAATTCAAAATTGACAAATTTTTTTCCAAAATTCTTGAAATTTGGGCTAAAGGTCCCTCATCAAGCACTATGCTGGGCCAAAGAAGCTTCGGCCAAAATTTGGAGCCTATCATGCCTTTTGCGACGCTTTAGTGCCCTCCTTAGCCTTGCCTTCAGGATCTTGATCCTCGCTTTGCAAACATGATGTCGCGCCCAATAATGGTTCTTCATGTGTCTGAGCATGTTCTTTTCCTTGTTTGCCTTCGTCAACAGCTTCTCAAGATGAATGTTGACCCTCTCAAGCCAAGTCTCTCTATCAGCCTCAATCTCCCGCTCAATGGGTGTCATCTCTGTTGGGCTTCTTCGGGCAGCTTGCCGGTTCTCACGGATGTTTTGCAACTCCATGATCGTCTGCTGATCCTCCAACTATTTGTTTTGCTGCTCCAGATATTTTATAATCCATTGAGCTCTCCACAACTTGACAGTCAAGGTATCGATTTCAGCCTTCTACTCCTGAATGGTCTCTCTCAGCTTTGAGCTTGGAGAGCTCATATCCTCATCAATCAATATGAAATCAGTATCCTAGCCTCCTAAAGGGCCCTCATCCTGCATAAGCCTCTTACCTTTGTCATGTACCTGTACCTGTACTGCTGATGACAACAACGAGACTCCTTCCACCCCGGGTGGAGATAGTACTCGTCGGGCTACTGCAAATAATACTCTGGTGCCTCTCTGATAAGTAACAAACACTGGCACACTGATATGCTTTGTCTCGTGACCTTCAGGCTGATGTGAAGGTTCACCTGCATCATGGAAAACCTCCGGAGGAACCTGAGGAGCTATGAAAAAGTCATGGGAAATGAAATCCTCCCATGCAATACCCTGCAATCCAAGTTGATGTACAACAACAATCTTGATGAGTGCATAGTGATAAATATTGTTGTACTGTTGCTCGAGAGTCTTCTTCTGCACAAGAGTGGTCATTCGCTTGATGTTCCGGCACATGAAATAAGGTATGTTCATCATCATCACTCTAGTGAAATGCATCAATAACCTGATGTGGTAGGCATAGAGGCGTGAGAACCGACCCTCACAACTGAAGTATCTAATAATGAGTCTCATCAAAGGCGCATAGGATTCCTTTAGGAACCGGAATGGGAACACCCTGCTGAGTTGTCTCGAATAGCTAGGCCTTATGTATGGTTCATAATGCACTCTGTCCACCTGTTATCTTTTGTTCCACTGTTCACCCACATTCGGTATTCCAGTTGCTTGAGATATGGTTTCCGGTGTCAAAGTGAAATTTACACCAGCAAGAGTTACTTGACCATCATGCAAATGTAATACAAACAACCGAGCCAACTCATGATGATGTTGAATCCTAGCAATCATCTCACAATACTGATAACATGACTGCTCTCAAAAACATGCTATTGCAAGTGGGCAAGCCTGCAATTGAGTCAATGAGGTGGGCTCTTCTCTCACATGTTTGCCACCTTTACGAGGCCTTCTCAGTGCATGTAGCTCAGTGGTGGAATCACTATCTCTGTCATATGATGTATCAATGTCTATCTCCATAATGTTTCAAGGTCTATGTTTGGCTTGTGTGAGGTGAAAATGATAATTTTGATGTTTTTAATTTAGTGCCAAATGTGTGTCAAAGGAAAGGGACTGTGGAGAAAAATAGGACAGTGGGGACAATGTGGTTCAATTAAGTGAAATTTGAAGTGTAAGGACAGTCACTTGACTGTTTGGGAAACTTGGGGTTTTGGGAATTTTTACAAATGAAATGGGAAAAGGAGAATGAAAGTGAAATGAAATGACTTGGGATGGGGAAATAGGAATGAGATGATATGAGTGGTTTGGGATATAAGGAAATAGGGGATAGACTGTAATAATAGGATTACTGTGAGGGAAGGAATGAACAAGGTGGGGGAGATGGAGTATTTGGCACCAAAATGACTTTCAAAACACTATTTCAAAACCCTAAGGAGCATTTTTTAACAAAAGGATAGGGTTTATAATTTGACATTCAAAAACTCTCATATTTAACCTCAATCAACATCAAATGGAAATCATGAACTTACTTGGAACAAGGGAGGCAAAATTGTTTTGAAATTTGAGAGAGATGGCATGAATTTTTATGCTTTAGCCCTGTGCTCCGCGCGCATAACCCAGTGCTCTGTGACAGCTGAGTGTGCCGCGCCAGTTCAGAATTACACGGTGGTGGGCAGCCCTATGCGTCGCGACTTGCTTATGCGCCGCGACCTTCACCCAATGCGCCGCGCTCTGCAAATTATACACAGTCTGGCCTCTAAATCACAATTTCGCCCTCCAACTTATTTCTCCACGATTTCTCTTGGCTCCTTGCTGAATTTTGGTATGCAAATGAATTGTGAAACAATTAAAATATCTTTTATGGCCATAGAATTTGATTTTTGATTTGAAAAAACCCACTTTCCAATGTTTGAATTTTGACACTTTGCACTTTTTAAAATAAACTCTGTTTTTGTTTGTTTCCTTTGATTTTTGAACTGATGATGAATCTCTTGTCTATTTTTTGTAGGGATAGCTGGCATGGAATTTGGCAAAGGTGACCAGGGTTGTGCCTGAAGAACTTCACAACTGAATTTTTTTTGAAAATTACATGGTATTTATTACAAAAGACAAAATTGACGATTTTTCTTCAAAACAGAGTTTTGAAGAAAAGTCATGATCAAGTATTATGACGATGAAATTTTTGTGATGAAAAATTATTTCGCACCTCCCTCATGTACCTGTTGACATTATTAGGCATTCTGAAGACTAAATTTGTGAAACCCTAGACCTAATGAGGTTTAAAACCCTAAAATGACTCTTTTCTGACCAAGAGACCAAACATGATTGTAAATGACTTTAAAATTGATTTTGATGAATAGACACGGACCAACAGGTACAAGACATGAGGGATATGAGAGAAAATATGCTTCCGTCAGATGATCCATGCTCCTAATGGAATGCAGCTGACTGAACTGAATGAGACACCTAAAATGAAATTCAACAAAAGAGATTTTGATCTCTGACGGTGGGATGAAGAGACCGACTCTAACAAAGAGGATGATGGCACACCCTCGCCAATCCAAACCAGCATAAGGATGGGGGACCATAAAAAATGGATTCTCATCAACATTGGATAGCAACTCCAATGCATCATGCGATATCCTCATGGAAAAATCAGTCTCGCCCCTCTTGGGCATCATTTGTCTCCACATGTGCATCCGTTCATGCAAAATTAGCCTACAAGGTTGCCGAACAAAAGTAGTCCTCATCTTTGGAAACCTCTCAAAAAATAAATAAAATAGCTCTGAAGAAAAAGGGACGTTGACCCTCCCTTGTGCATGAGCACGACATGTATCTAAAGCTGTATATAACTACCACAAAAAAATGGCAGACCACCTGACAAGTCGTGGCTCCTGTACTAAAGAATCAACATAATATAGAAGCAGGCAACTAATGCGTTGCCTGTCATTGGTGCCATGTGAAATGTTCGAAATCATAAGTGAGAGGCACCTCACCTCCTCACTACCAAATGAAGAAATATGTAACTGACCTCCAGAGATCTAAAAATATGAAGGAGACAATATATCTACGCTAATGTATCTCTGGGAGTACACGAACTAACCCCCTACTGCATAGCCAACTAGAACCTTTAGGAATGAGGGAAAATCCACCCCTCTCCTCGATAGGCTAGTAATGAAATATATTTCCTCCTCAGTTGGTGCATACCACTGGTTAGGACCAACCCAGAAAGCCTGTAGGTGGACATTCCACTTGCGGATAAGATGTCACAAAAACACACCATGGCCATTTAGGGATGTAGGCTCCTCATATAACTTGAGGAGGCCTACTTTCCTTAGGAGCCCCTGGGTAGTTGCTGTAATAGGGTGAGGGTACGAATCTCTCTCACTCTCTCGTGCCTCCCAAAGGTGAACCATGTTATACTAGTCCGCCTATTGTTGCTGTTGTTCCCTCTCTTCTCTCCTTTCATGTCACTGAATGATTGACATATTAAATAATTTTTTTTTATTAAATGACACATGTATTTAGGAATATAAATATATAATTTTTTTTGAAAAAAAAAATAGTCGATGCAGCACAAAAAGAATGCATGCACCGGTAATGGTGCATCATTTTTGTCGTGCATCGGTGGTGGCGCACCAAAAAATTTGTAGCACACCGAAAAAGATGCACCTAAAAATTTTCAGCGCATTTCCCTCTTGGAATTGTTCCAAAGTCAACGGTGCGGCGGTATAATAGACCACACCATCGAATATGTGTTATAGTATCATCTTTCACCCTCATGTGATTCATGATTGTCTCTTTGGCCTTGGGCACCCA
Source organism: Pinus albicaulis (assembly GCA_034641835.2). Lineage (NCBI taxonomy): Eukaryota > Viridiplantae > Streptophyta > Pinopsida > Pinales > Pinaceae > Pinus > Pinus albicaulis. The sequence continues at coordinate 1,571,569,358 of CM076584.1, forward strand.
TTCCCACATACTTGAACAAAATTCATAAAAAACAGTGTTAAAAATCCCATACGCGGGTATGCCCAGACTTTTCCGCATGTATACGCGAGTCCATACACACTTTTATGTGTATGCCATTAAAATCATTTAAAAAGATATAAAAATTCCCTATTTTCAGGCTAGGTTGATGGTTACTCCAGTAGTTCAACCACCTCAGTATGTGGCCAACAGTTTCCAATTGATTGAAACTACTTTAAGGGAGTATAAAAGCCCCTCATGTGCATGGCCTAAGGGAGAGAGAAATTTATAGACATTATACTATGTTGGAATCCCAATTCAAGTCTGATTTCTTGTGCCTCCTGCACTTTCCCAGATTTTTACAGGAAACCCTTGTTTCCTGGAGATGTTCATCCATTTATATGTCATCTCGTGTGCACAAGTCTTGAAAGTATCTTAGCGAGGCAGGGGTAGGACGGATCCGGATGACAGTCTGTTCGAAGATCGTGGAAGGATTCAGGTGATCTCTCCACTTTTTACTACTATACATGTTGTTCGTAATGAAGAAGAACCATCTTGTTCCTGAATTCACGTGTTAATATATGCTTGCATATGTGAAAATATTATTATTTAAGCATTTATTATTGTTTATATGATGTTTCACATGGATTTCACTGACATTTAGGATAGATATATGTTGTACAACTAGATTTTCATGCACATTTCTTCTTGGTTTTCAGGTTGAGGAGGAAGAAGGGTTGCTGGGGGTTTGGACCCCGCGGGATCTACATCAAACGTAGGATTACGGGTGAGTTCTACTATCGATGTTATCTATTTTTTAGCAAACAAGTGTGGTTGTGTGAGTCCTTATTGAGTAGCATGCCCTGATCTATGGAGGTTTTGACCCAAAAAACCTCTAGGGAGTTATTTCCCGAAACAATATGGACCAGTGATGGGAGGGTGGTGCACTGACCAAACTATATGCCCCGGGGCATATAGTTTGGTCAACGCACTGCCATCTTGACATCAATACATATTCAATAGTGCAGTTTTTTACTAGGCCACACCATTGACCATGTTGAATTTCTAGAATGTAGTGCACTGACAAAATTACCTGTCCCGGGGTAGATATTTTTGTCAATGCACTGCATTCCCGCTATTCGACAGGGTCAATGGTGGAACCAAGTAACCGACCACAACGCACTTTTTTAAAATTTTAAAAAATCACGGTGCACCTTTCGATATTTCCTTGGGACCGGTGCAGATACTGTTAGCACTGGTGGTGATGCGACCTGTAAATTTATCACAGGCATCACCATGAACCGGTGTGAGCCGAATGGCTCGAGTGCATCGCGCGAGAATTGTTTATTTTAAAGAAGGTGAATTTTAAGCTAATTTACAAAAATAATTAGCTCAAAGGTTTAATTATGGAAAAACATGGAAAGTACCTATATATTTGGTCGTCGAGGAGGCATATTGGCTGTAGAATTTGAAAAAATAAAATTTCCCACCATTTTGCAAAATTCAAAATGGAGATGGTGGACAATGGACATCAATAATGCATGTAATGGGAGCACTGATCGTAGGGCACCTCACGCAAGGTAAATTTTCACCAGTGCTTGAGAGCTTTGGAGCACTAAAAAGTGAAAAATGTTGATTTTTGGCCATAATTTTTTTATTTAACCTTGTTCTGGTGTGCAGATGTTATAGGCGGATCGGTGTGGTTTCTTAAGACTGCACCAAGCTATTTCAGTTTTGGCACGAGGTTTTTGGATGCACCGGTGTAGAATCTTTGTAAAGCACTGGTGCGATACAATAATAAGACATAGTAGGTAGGTTTGTACGGAGTGCATAGTGTCCCAATGTGGTAATGTTTTATGCAAACCTGTGCTTTCTCTAGTTGAACGCATCGGTGCGGGTTAGGATGATAAGCGCACTAGAAAAAAAATCCACAAAAACCTCCACCTGCCAACCTCCTCTAGTAACCTCCGCTACAAACGGATGTCTGGGGTATTTTATAAGGGGTTCCTCAAAAACATCCACTAGAGGGTCTTTTCCTTGTAGTGACAAGTCATTAGGGAATCTATTAATCCATATGTGAACCTAGTGGGCTCGTAAGAAATTAGCTCAGATGGAGATGTGCTAGTTTGAAGGCATGTATAGATGTTGGAGAAGGTGATCTAATAGGTGGCTAAGGTCATGAGCAGAGTGTTTTTGGTTTTCTCGAAATCTCTGGCCCAACCACATGGAGCTAAGCTTTTTCATGTGGTTTAAAGGCTCTAACCACATGGAGACAAGCCTGTGCATGTGGTTGTAACCCATATCAGTGAGATTTGTGCATGCGATTGAGGATTTTCATGAAAAATCCTCTCAAATTATTTTTGAAAATTGGGCGTAATTCAACATGGAAATTCCCAGAGGCTTCCAAATTAATTTGTAAAAGTTGGTAATGGTTTTAAAAAGTCCTCCAAAGATGTGACCATATTTAGTGCAGATTTAGTGTTGATAGTGACTTGGGTTTGTCAACTTTGTGCAGTTTTGATCCTAGTCCAAAAGTGAATTTCGCCCTACATGTGCTATATTCTACATTTTGGATTTGGTTGCTGGTTGGATGTCTGATAGTGTGATTTATATAAGGATGCATTGTGTGAGTGTGCTTTAGACCTATTTTTGAGAAGGATTTATTCAATGTATGTATTATAATGGTAAAATAATTAGTAGATCTATTTGCTGAAGCAATGTTTTGATTCAAAACTTTAGATTGCATATCATAGAGCAGAGAATTGTAGCAGAGGTCTTGGTAGAGATGGAGAACATGGTATAGCTCCATATTTGATACTCTCACATTTTTTTTGTAGGAGTTGTTGATTCATTTGGCACATAGCCATTGTATTTTATGTTGTTCATTGTATTATGAATAAATTATAATTTAGAGTGATGGTTTGATGTTATGGATGAGTGTGTGATATTTTTATGAGGTTGGATGATTTTATTGTTTTAGGTTTATGTTTTGTATTGTGGCCACTACTTTTCTTGAGCAGAGAGCATATTTTTGTGGTGTTTTATTTGATTTATTGATGGTATCTTGTTTCTGGAGATCGTATTACAAAATTGAATCGAGTTGAGTATAAAGTATTGGGATCCAATGTGAAAATATATGAAATGAGGTCAACATAAAGTAGAGGAATAGTGACTTCATGGGTGTGGGGCAGTGATTTCGAAGTTTCAAAAAAAGGAATAGTTGCTCCATCCAATTGAAGTTGGGGGAGGATGATTGATCGTGGTGGCTTTCAACATATGTGTTAGGTTCCTATAATAATATTGTATCCCATTATTGCTATTGTTAGTGTAGTCCCCTTATTTTTATTATTGTGCCCATGTAGTCCCCATAGTGCTATCATTGTGCCCCATAGAATCCCACTATTTTTATTGTTGTTCCCTTACATTATTATTGTTATGTAGGCTCTGATTATATTGGGACCCCTTAGACTCATATATGTAGAAAGTATGTTTTTATCATTTGAATCATACAAGAATTGTTTATTTTGTTGGGTGTGGAGCATGATTATCTTGTTTATTTTCTATCACGGCATTGGAACCTTGTACCTTAATGGGGCAGCAATGCTGCCCATAATTAAACACTGCCTGGGGGGTCCAGGGGGGGTGACTGCTACTTTATGGATCCCCCCCTGGTGGGGGGTTTTGGGGGTAGTGCCCTCGAAGCTAAAAACATATGTAAAATTGCCTTGTAAAAGTATATTAATTTCTAGTCAATTTGGGCCATTCATTAGGCAGATGATCTGATAGTAGAAGTTATGTTTAGTTTGGGGTTTTTTTCCCTAGAAGGCAACCCCTCACTTTGTATGAGGGCATTGTATTACGATTTTGTATTGTATGTGTATTATCAGAGTGAGAAATAGATAGGGATACTATGAGAGAGAACAGAGGATATTACAGTAGATCTACTTTAGGTTGTCTCTTCATTTCGCTAGATAATAGAAAGGAAGGACTGGTTGTTCGGGGTGGACGTAGCCCAAACTAGGTGAACCACGTATATCAGTGTCTCTCTGGTTTTATGTGTTTTGTGTGCTTGTGTTTTCCACATATTTTATGTGTTGCATTGCTCTGTAATATATAATTTTCTAACATATTTATGTAATGTAAACGATTTTTCCTCCTCAAAGATGTTGATTTCTAAGTCGTTGATCTATCTATTCTTCTATTTTATGAGTATATCGCATAACGTTTGGTATCAGAGCTTGGGATCCTAGGGTTTCGCTTCTTCAAACAGGTCATCATGGAATTTTTGTTGTAATTTTTTTTCTACAAGGATTCAAAATCTGAAATTGTTTCCCCGTCGAGCCGAAACATGGATGAACATGATGTAAAAATTTTAGACCTTGGTTCACAATATTTTTGGAGATATGATCTGCGTAAGTTATGGTTTTTGCAGGCTCCTCAATTTCATATCAAAAAATTGACTGAGGGAAAATCATCATAAATTTCGTTTCCAAGTTTAGATTGAAATTACGTAAATAATTATCGAAATTGCACGGATGGTAGTTTCTTGTGTATCGATTTTAGGGTCGAAGGTCGAAATAGTGACATGTGGAAGATAATACAAATTCACTCTACTGAACCAGTCCATAATTAGGACATCGTGGGAGATCAGACATTACTTTTTCTTGAATAATACAAAATAGGTATGACCTGTGGCATTGGGAATAAGAGTCAGAGGGCTACTAATAATGGAAGAAGTGTCCTCAGACACGTAATTTTGTTGATATTGGAAAATAAATTACATAAAAAGTTGCAGGAGTTTACAAACGTAAAATTCTACTAAATTTTCAATTAGGAGACTAACCTATTTATAAGCTATATTTTCTAACTTAATCTATTTATGGATTACTTGGAAAAATAACAAGTGTCCATTTACAATAAATGATATTCTATCCAATCTATTAACTTTATTCCTATTTTAGAGCCTAAGATACGACTCTATTCTAGAGTCCTATCTTTGCTAACAATATTTTATTTCTAATCGTCTCTAATATTTATTAAATATTCTAATTTATTAAATATTTTTATCCTAACTTTACATTAATATATTTGGATCATCTAACATCCCCCCTATGATCCAAATATACATTACAACATATACCAAGTTCATCTCTGAACTTAGTAAATTTTATTTTGCCAAGAGGTTTGGTGAAGATATCATAGGTCTGATCTTCTGAAGGACAATAAATTGGCTTGATGACATCCTTTGAAATGAGTGATCTGATATGATGATACTTGGTGTCCACATGCTTTGTCTTTGAATGAAAAATTGGATTCTTGGAAAGATTTATTGCTAACTAGTTGTCAATGAATAACGAAGTAGCTTCTGCTGTAGGAATTCCCAAGTCCTATAAAAATCTACACAACAAAACAATATCACATGCTGCTTCCCATGCTGAAATGTACTCTTCTTCTACTGAAGAATTGGCCACTGTAGCTTGCTTCTTGCAACTCCAGGAAACTACAACTGACCCCATGTTCATTAAATAACCTGAGATTGATTCCCTATCATCAATACTTCTAGCAAAGTTGGCATCTGAAAATCCACCAAGTACAAAATTTTTAGTATTTTTGTAAAGAATACCAAAACCTTTTGTTCCTTAGATATAATGAAGAACTCTTTTAGCTGCATTCCAGTGGTTGTCTTCTGGTTCCTGCATAAAGCGGGAAAGAATACTGACGGCATAAGAAAGATTTGGTCGAGTAGTTGTCAGATAAATCAGGCTACCAATCAACTATCGATAAGTAGTGCTATCCACCATTTCCCTCCCTTAAAATTTTGAAAGTTTCAGGTTTTGTTCCATAGGGGTAAGAACAGGCTTGCAATCCTGCATTCCAAATCGCTGAAGAATTTCTGCTGCATACTTACTCTGTGAAATGAAGATATTATGTGGACGTTGGAATACTTCAACTCCAATATAGTAGTGAAGTAGTCCCAAATTTGTCATCTTAAAACTTGCATGTAACTCCTTTTTCACCTGTGCAATGTGATTATCATTGTTTCCAGTGATAATCAAATCATCTACATACATAACCAAAATCACCAGATTTTTACTTTGTTGGCATACATACAAGGTATCGTCAGATTCACTTCGTTTAAAACCAAATTTCCAAAGGTATTCATCCATTTTAGCATACCAAGCTCGTGGAGCTTGTCTTAACCCATATAAAGACTTTATCAGTTTGCATAATTTATGTTCCCGTCCTTCAATTTCAAAACCTGGTGGTTGTGTCATGTACACTTCTTCCTGTAAATCTCCATTGAGGAAAGAACTTTTTACATCTATCTGATGAACTTTCCATCCTTGTTGAGCTGCTAAGGCAACTGTGAGTTGAACATTGTTCCATTTAGCTATAGGAGAAAACGTTTCCTCATAATCTATCCCTTCCTGCTGTGCAAAACCCTTAACAACATGTCTTTCTTTATACTTGTCAATTTCACCATTTTGCTTGTACTTAATTTAGTAAACCCATTTGCATCTGATGGGCTTAACATTTTGAGGACAATAAACAAGTTTCAAAGTGTTATTGTCTTGAACTGATTGATATTCATCAACCATAGTCTGTTGCCATTCTTTATGCTTTACTGCCTCTCGGTATGTAGAAGGTTCAGTAAAATCATTTTCTATCAAGGCTCCTTCATTTCTTTGTGATCCCCTTGTTCCTGTTTTATTTTGCTCATTAGGCCTTACATCTTTCAAAAGTTGAATTGCCCCTTTTGGCAATTGATGTTCACTAGTTTGAGATTGTGAAAAATCACCATCATTGTAAAGAGGGTTGATATAAAATGATGTTTGTTGATTAACCTCAGGTTCCGGGGGTGGAGAGTCATTGTCAGAAGAACTGTTGCTTCTAGGAGAGTTGGATGAACTGCTAGAAGACCCAGATGATGCTAATGAAGAAGACAAACTGGATGAATCATTTTCAGATGAAGGAAACTCAAGTTCATACCAATTTTGTGAATTTGGCGGACTTTGTAAATTTCCGTTTCTTTTATCCCTTTTTGTTTCTAACTTTTAAAGAATAATTTCAACTTCTTCAGCACTCTTACTCTTATTTTCAACAAAAATCACATCTCTAATTACAATAAATTTCCCATTCGACAAAATTTGGTACCCTTTATTCTCATAAAAATACCCAATCATTGTGCACTTCAAGCTTCATGCATCAAGCTTATTTCATTTTTCCTTCGGAATTAAGGCATAACAGTCCGATCCAAAAAATCTAAGATGTTTTACCCGAGGTTTGAAGCCAAACCATGCTTCATAAGGTGTGATTCCGTCTAAAGAAGTAGTGGGAGATCTGTTCCTCAAGTAGACATTGGTATGATTTTCTTTAGCCAAATATAAAGTACTTAACTTTTTGAAAGTTAACATAGATCGCGCCATTCCTAACAACGTATGATTCATTCTTTCTGCTACTCCATTTTGCTGCTTAGTGTAGACATTGGTAAGAAGTCGTTTTATGCCATTATCCATGCAATACATTTTGAATTAAATTGAAGTGAATTCTTCTCCATTGTCAGTTCTAAGAGTGCCAATATTCTCCTTCAATTCATTTTCAATAAGCTGAAGAAAGGTTTTGAACTTTTCAAATTCTTCTGACTTTTGCTTCAAAAAATATACCAAAGTCATCTTGCTAAAATCACCAATAAAGAGTAAGAAATATTTGCATCCTCCGAGCGAAGTTGGTAAGGGTCCACAAATATCACTGTGAACCAACTGCAAATGCTTGTTTGCGCACCATGAAATTGTAGGAAAAGTCTCTTGATGTTGTTTTCCAAAAATTCAAGATTCACGCTTTGCATTTTCCCTTTTAAAGGTTGAAAGTCCTTTAACCATTCCATGTTTTTGTAACTGAGAGAGACCGTCAAAGTTGAGATGGCCATATATTACATGCCACAATCTGATCGGTGAAATGTTTGTACTTGTTGCTCCTGCAAAGTTAGAATTTCTTGGAATAACTGTCCCTTTCATCCTTAAAAATTTTCCATCTTCATAACCTGTCATTATTGTTTTCATGTTATGTTTGAATGAGTTAATTTTAACTAAGCCATCTTCCATAATCACCATATGTTCTGCTTGTCAAATTGTGACTAAAGAAAACAATTTTTTCTTGAATGTTAGGACATACCATACATTTGAAATCATTCTTTCTCCAATGCCTGGTAAAAAAATTTTAACTACACCTTTGCTTGAAGGAGTATGTTTTGTTTTATCAGCATGATAGATTGAATTCAGATGGCATTGTTGAAAGATCCAAAAGAAATCCTATCAAAAATTCATGTGTTGAGTTGTGCCTGTATCCATGATCCATGCATCTTCATAATCACTTCTGAGAAATCTTGAAACCTGTAAAGCAATTGATTCTGTGTTGGTGAAAAAATATTCAGAACCATCAAGATCATCTTCATCATTTGAAAACTGTGCAGATTTTGGATGAAACTTGGGAATTTTCTCAATAGAATTTCTACAATCTGCCGCATAATGGCCAACTTTGTTACATCTCCTACAAACAATTTGACTGAAATCATTTCCTCTGCCTTAAGACTATCCTCTACTTTGATACTATCCTTAGCCTCTGCTTTGGCCTCTATTTTGAGTTTGTCCTCTGCTTTGATGATATCCTCTATTTTGATTGTTGTCTCTTCCTTGAAAATTGCTCCTTCCTGAATTGTAGCCTCTGTTGAAATTGTTTCCTCTGCTCTGACTGTTACCACGGCCTTGGGTTTCTTGATTTTGATTGAAATTTCCTCTTCCTCTGTTTCTTTAACTATCAGCTGAGGAGTTACCTCAGCTGGCTTCGGTGAAGAATATATCTTCTCCAATATGTTTCTTCTTCCCAAAGGTTTTATCATGTTGGGCTAACATGTCACTCAATTCATCAAACTTTATCTTCTCTAAATTTCTAGTGACTTGCAAAGTTTCCAAAAAATGTGTATATGATGAGGGAAATCCATCAATTAAAATTGTAGTTAAGAAACTTTCATCGATAGCTTGAAAAATAACATTTATGATTTCTTGCTTCATGTTTTTAAGCCGTGAAATATACTCAAGGACATCACCACCTTTAGTTAATTTCTGTTGAAGAAATTTTAATTGAATATCAACCTTATTTGATTCAAGTTTTGTATCAAAGAGATCTTTGAATGTACATAAATCAGTCCATGCATCTGAGGAATTTTCAATATGTATGTACATTTCATTATTAATTGAAGATTTTATAAGAGCTAATGCTTTGCCATTTTTTACTTCCCAATTTGCAAGTGAATCTACATTTGTTGGTTTATTAGGCTTAATGTTTCCATCGCATATGTCATGCCGCAATTAATTATAAATGAGGGTGCTTTCAATTATACGTTTCCATGTCTTATAATATTTCACCCCATCTATCTTATCAGATCCAAAGAATAGATTAATTAACTTTGACATGATAGTGTTGAAGTAGTGCACCAGAAGAATCAAGCACAAGTAGAAAATGAGCAACTCATCACACGAAACATGCCATGCACGTCACGCAAAGAAAAAATGATCTATCAGGGCTTGGCCTTGAACCTTGTATACTTGTTCAAAAAGGAGAAAAATGACTGAGCTTTGCACTTGGCTCTAGTCAATTTCTCATTGAGTGTTTTACAATGAAATCTTTGCAAAATTTGACAATGCTTTTAGAAAAAATCTACCCCCCCCCCTCAAAGTAAAAAATTACTTTGAGTTACAATATCACTCCTTGTTTCTCCAAAAAACAAAAATCTACTTATTCCTCCAAAAATGATAACAAATTTTTACACCTCAATATTATCAAACAAATACAATAAAAGTATTCAAAAAAAATTCTTCTTCTAAATTCTCCACAAACGAATTCAGTCATTTTTCTGAACCTCCAGCATTAGTTGTCAATTTTAAAATAGTTTGACCACTTTCCAGTGGTGTCAAAGTAGGCATCATTCCTTTTACACAGCATGCATCTAACTCGGTACTTATAGAATCTCTTCGCCTTTAATTTCTCCATTACAGATAGTCTATTAGGGGTAGTGATGATATCAATTACAGAAACTTCATTCTCATTTTGTTGACTGTCCTAGAAACCTAAACATTTTTAGTGCAACAATATAGTTTTCATGATCACAAAATAAAGCACATATCGTTACTGTAATTCCTTTGAAATCATTTCAGATGAGTAAAGGATACGCAGAGAAAATAGTAAGCATTCGCTACTTACTCCATTGCCTCCTTGAAAAGTATATGCTACTACGGTTTGAAAATGATTCATACGAGGATAGTTACATCAACACCATTGGCGTAGATTTTAAAATCAGAACAATTGCGTTGGATGTCAAGGCAATCAAGCTTCAAATTTCGAATACTGTAGGACAGGAGAAATTCAAGACAATAATTTGGACAATACAATCTAGTTTCAGGCACTTTTCATATGCTCGACTCAGTAATTTGGAGTCAAAGGAATTCGAATCGTAGCGGGTCGAGTTTGAATTGTGCTAGGATGTTGCAAAGAGGTCGAGATGTGTAAGAGATATTTGGAGTTAGAATAATTTGAATCGCAGCAGGTCGAGTTTGAATTGTGCTGGGATCTTTCAAAGAGGTCGAGATATGTAAGAAATATCCTATAGTAAGCGAAGAATACCAGAAATCCTTGGAGAAATGCAAGAGGAAGCTTCAGGGCCTTATTGCGGAGAAGAAATGTGCTCTGATCATGCTTTGTCTCGCATGGCACTCGGTTGGAACTTATTATGTGGAGAGAAAGACGGGAGGACCCTTCGGAACCATTAAGCATTCAGATGAGCTTGCACACAATGCTAATAACAGTCTTGACATTGAGATAATACAATATATGCCTTTTCCTACTCGGTTTTAGCCACGATATGAAAACGATTGTAATTTCCAGTGGAAAAATTGAATTAAAAAAAAAAAAAATGAATCTTAAATAAAAAATTGATTTTCAGATTATAACCAATAAATTTCTTTTCCTTAAAGCATTAACAATATTACATACCAATTCATCCTTTAACAAAAATTTCCAAAAGTCTGCAAAGATGAAATCTCCACTTTCATGTCATCTGCATTACTGGTGGCTCTGATACCACATTAACGGCAGAAGTGTCCTCAAACACGTAATTTTATTGATATTGGAAAAGAAATTACATAAAAAGTTGCAGGAGTTTACAAACATAAAATTCTACTAAATTTGCAATCAGGAGACTAACCTATTTATAAGTTATATGTCCTAACTTAATTTAGTTATGGATCACTTGAAAAAATAACAAGTGCCCATTTACAATAAATGATCTTCTATCCAATCTACTAACTTTATTCCTATTTTAGAGCCTAATATATGACTCTATTCTAGAGTCCTATCTTTGCTAACAATATTCTATTTCTAATTGTCTCTAATATTTATTAAATATTATAATTTAATAAATATTTTTATCCTAACTTTACATTAATATATTTGGATATTTTTGGAGATATGATCTGCGTAAGTTAGGGTTTTTGCAGGCTCCTCAATTTCATATCAAACAATTGACCGAGGGAAAATCATCATAAATTTAGTTTCCAAGTTTAGATTGGAATTATGTAAATAATTATCGAAATTGCATGGATGGTAGTTTCTTGTGTATCGATTTTAGGGTTGAAGATCGAAACAATGACATGTGGAAGAAAATACAAATTCACTCTACTGAACCAGTCCATAATTAGGACATCATGGGAGATTAGGCATTACTTTTCTTTGAAGAATACAAAATAGGTATGACCTGTGGCATTAGGAATAAGAGTCAAAGGGCTACTATAGGACTGATGTTCAAATATTTGGGATCTGAAATCACAAAAATACACCAGTTTTAATATCAAGATCCTCAAACGCAGGAAAAAGGTGTGTTTTTATTTTTAAATTCTATAACTTTTGTTTAAAAATGTTATTTTGAAGTGATTCCAAAGGGAATATTGAAGCATTGATATCAGTATTGAGTTCTATAATTCCTCCCAAAAATAATTCCACACCCATTAAGCCCTCAGAAAGCTCTACTATGACGCATGAAGAGGAAGAAGTGCAACATGATATATCAAAATTATGAGACCAAGTGCAACAAATTTCAATCTCACAAAATGTAACCAAAAATGAAATGGAAGCTTAAATGTATGGTTTGAAGAAAGGAATGGAAACTAAGATGGATGGTTTGTAGAAATGCATGGATGGCATGGAAGCTAAGATCGATGGTATAAAAGAAAAACTGAAAGGAAACACGGAAGACATGAAGAATGGTCTAAAAGCAGTCATGGAAGGTTTGAAGGAAGGTTTGACAAAGTTGCTACAAGAAATGATTCCTAATGGTGAAATGCTGGTAGATGAAACTCATGATGAGAACACAAGAAATGTTAATCATGATTTTATAGACTCTAATGTTGGATTTAACAGCCACCATACTCCAAATATCAATATGAGGAAGTTTGATGTCAAGGATGCGATAACATGGATACTACAAAAGGAGCAATACTTTGAGCTCCATAATGTGCAAAACACACAAAAGGTACACATTGCAACTTTATATTTAGAAAAAAATCAGTTTGTATAGTATCAATGGCTTTTTTCTTGTAAACAACTTGTTGCTTGGTAAATTTTTGCAGAGGAAATGATAGCACATTATGAGGATACAAAGAGAAACACCTTCTTTAGCCAATTGATAAATCTGAAACAAAAGGGTTCAATGATGGAGCACATTGAGGACTTACAAAAATTGAATATAAGGGTAAATAGTATTCCAGAGGAGCATAGGAATGATGTCTTCATAGGTAATTTAAAGGATAACATCCAACATGAGGTTATCCTTTGGGAACCTGATTCATTGGAAAAGGAATTCAGGGTGGCAAGAAAAGTTGAAAGAAAAATTATGGAAACAAGGAAGTCTATTAATCACAACTATAAAGATGGAAATTTTGCTACTCTTAGCCATCCACAACCTACAAGGTTGAAACCACAAAAATTTGAGGAAAATGGAGAAAAAGGGCTTTGTTATAGTTGTGATAGAAAATACACTAAAGTTCATAAGTGCATGGAGAATAAATTATTTTACATAGATTGTGAAGAGAAGGAATAAAGGGAACAAGAAAAATCAAAAGAGGAGGATATACACTAGGAACCAACCCCAAAGAAGGAATAAATGAATCCAACCATATATTTTAATGCATTGGCATGAATTATCACTGCTCAAACTCTCATGATAGAAGGATATATCAAGAAAAAAAAGTAATAGTGTTGATTGATTCGGGTAGTACACATAATTTTATTCATTTTAAGATAGCCAAGGAATTGAATTGCTTCCTATATCTAGCACCAGAATGTAAATTGATTGTTGCAAATGGAGGAACTATAAATTTCTCTAGAAATTTCCGTAATATCAAGATAACCATGTGGGAATATGTATTTAATAGTCCAATGATTTCTATTCCAGTGGGTGGTGTTGATGTTGTAGTAGGAGACCAATGGTTACAATCATTGAGGACTATATATTTTAATTTTCAAGTACTTTTCCTGAAGGTTTTTGGGGAAGGAAAGGAAGTTGAATTATGGGGTATTGCAAGGAAACGAGGAAGGATAATAAACTCTAATTTTATGAAAAATCTTTCAAATAAATAACAACGAGGTGTAATTGCACAATTATGCTCAGTACAGGTTCAAGCAATGAAATCGTCTATTTCTCCAGATCTAAGTCTTGGACAATCATTCCAAGATGTTTGAGACTCCCAAATTCCTCCCACCTATTCGTGATCATGATCATGCTATTCATATGATTTTGGGAAGTGTTCCTTTAAACATTAGGCCTTATAGATATCCTTATGCCCAAAAGAGAAAAATTGAACATATGATTGCAGAAATGCTAGAGGTTGGTATAATTCAACCTAGTCAAATTTTTTTCTTTGCTCAAGTAGTATTGGTGGACAAGAAGGATGGAACATGGCGTATGTGTCTAGATTATAGGGAGCTCAACAAGCTCACTGTTAAAGATAAATTTCCCATTCCTATTATTGATGAATTATTGCATGGATAAATTTACTTCACCAAGTTCGATCTTTGTTCAGGTTATCATCAAATTAGAATGAAGATTGTAGAAATTCTGAAAACAACATTTACAACTCATGAGGGTCATTATGAATTTTTGGTCATGACTTTTGGCCTTAACAATGAACCTTCTGCATTTCAAGTGTTTTTGAATTCCATTTTCAAACCCTTAGAAATTTTTTGTTAGTATTTTTTGATGATATACTAATCTACAACAAGTCTTGGAAGGATCATGTTCAACATGTTGATAGGGTGCTCAAAATATTGGAGGAGAAAAAATTATATGAAAAAACCTCCAAATGTTTGTTTGGAGTGTAGGAGGTGGAATATCTAGGTCATATTGTATCTCATGAGGGTGTTAAGGTAGACCCTAAAAAAATTAAAGCCAATAAGGAATGGAAAATCCCCACAACCCTAAAGCATCTGCGATGATTTCTTGGGTTAACAGGGTATTATCGCAAGTTTTTTAAGAATTATGGGAGAATAAAAAAACCTCTAACAACCTTATTGAATAAATATACATTTCCTTGGACTTGAGAAGAAACTAAGGCCTTTGAACATATTAAAGAGGCATTGTGCCAAGCACCGGTCTTAGCTACACTAGAATTCAATTTTTTTTTATTTTTTTTTCTCGAATGTAATGCCTCAGGAAGTGGAATTGGTGTTGTTCTAATGAAAGAAGGAAGACCCATTGCTTTTTAAAGTCTTCCAATCAAAGGAACGTATTTACAGAAAGCTATCTATGGGAAGGAAATGTTGGCAATACTACATGCACTAAAAAAAGGTTGACCTTACCTAATGGGAAGACAATTTAAGGTAAAAACATATCATGATAGTATTAAATTATTTTTGGAACAAATACTATGTTCAGAAGAGAAGAAAAATGGGTCACAAATATGTTAGGTTATGACTTTTAAATCGTCTACAAAAAAGGGAAGCTAAATGTTGTTGAAAATGCACTCTCAAGAAAGGATGAGGGTGTGGAAACATTGCTTTGTGCCATTTCTATTGTCCAACCAGAATGGATAACTGAAGCAAGGGAGGAGTGGAAAAATGATGAAGAAGTGTGGAAACTCATTCAAAATTTGCAACAAGATCCCAGTACATCTGATACATTTAGCTCAAAAAAATATTCATTATGATACAAAGATCACTTATATATTTGTAAGAATTCCCAACTAAAACAAAATATTCTTGTGGAATTTCACACCTCTCCCTTAGGAGGACACTTGGGATTTTTAAAAACTTACCACAGGATCAAGAAAGATTTTTTTTGGCATGGCCTTAAATCATATATTCAAAATTTTGTCGGAAAATGTTTGGTATGCCAAAAAAATGAAGTTGAGACAATTAAGACCTCGGGTCTGCTACAACTTTTATCTATTCCATGTCAACATTGGGAGGAGGTTTCAATGGATTTTATCATAGGTTTACCCAAGTATGAAGGAAGAGTGTCATCATGGTGGAAGTTAATAGGCTTACCAATTATGCACACTTTTGTGCATTATCTCATCCATTTAAAGCTACTACTATTGCTACTGCATTTATGGAAACAATTCAAAAGCTACATGGAAACCCAAAGACTATTGTAAGCGAAAAAGATCCCATTTTCACTCGAAATTTTTGGGCGAAATTATTTTCTTGTCTAGGTACTCAACTAACCCATTTCTCATCTTATCATCCTCAATATAATGGGAAAACTGCAATAGTGAAAAGATGTTTGGAAGGACATCTTCATTGCTTTGGATTTGATAAACAAAGATAATGGGTCAAGTGGTTACCTTTGGTTGAATGGTGGTACAACACTTCCTTCCACACTGCAACAAAAATTACCCCATTTATGACACTCTATGGATATCATCTACCATCCATGACATCAAATTTAGGAGAAAATTCTAAGGTTCAAGGAGTGGAAGATCACATCAAGCATCAACAACAAGTTATCCAACTCCTAAAGGATAACCTAACTTTGGCACAAAATCGAATGAAAAAACAGGAAGATCAACATCATAGTGAAAGAAGGTACTTAGCACCTTGTAGAGTTTTTAATGTAGAGAGGAGGTCTTGCAAAAAAAACTTTAGAATAAATAAAATAAACCAGTGGAGTCACCAATTCTGTGTTAGTTTTTTTGTGGAAATGGAGTACCAAATAACACCTCCTTAACATTTGGTTGTTCCACACAAAGGATCATAGAGATAGTTGTTGTTGTTAATGGATATACTTTAAAAAAAAAGCATTGCAAATAGTGAAAAAAATGCATCTACAAACATATACTTAAACAAGAGAGAGAAATACAAAATAATGCTCAATGGAGCAACAAGTCAACAAAATAATGGAAAAAGACTCGCTTTATTGTTTGTTGGTGGTAGAAGAATACAATATAATACTAAAAACAGTTGAAGAGGATCCTTTGAGTATGGTGCTCAACATCCTCAGCAAGGAGGCCCCTTTCCTCAATCTCTTTTAAATCTTCTCCTCTCTCTCAAAATAAGTTTGAAGACTCTCCAATTGTGGACTCTTCTTCTCTCACTAATATGTTGGACTGTTAAGAAGAAATATGCCCAACATCCTAGTGCTCTCACTTCCCCTGCTTCAATACTGAAATTTTGTGTTTTTCTGATAGCAATTTGTCCAGCATAATAATGCCTCTTGTTTTTCTTCTCCAATGGCTTGTTTATATAGAAAATTTTGAACCCATATTCCCTTTCTTGGTTCAAGAGTGCCAATGGCTCAAGAGTAGGACAAGATTATTCCATTGAGGGATGCATATCTTTGGGGTGACTCTAAGTCAGTTGTACTTGACTAGAAATGTCAGGGAATCCTCTCCCCAAGTGTGGGAAGTGCTCCCAAAATGCTGGGTTCACACTTTCCTTTTACCACGAGTTTCTAAGGAAAAGTCGCGCAACCACACATTTATCCTTCTCTTCTGGTGCGTAGTCCAAATTTTCCTTCAAAAAATTTTAAGCTCCTTTTTTTGTATTTCCATAATTTATTCAGTTGGAAAATATTTATTTGTACATTTTACCAAACAACCTTAAGTGTCTTTTATAGTGTACTTTTTTCTAGTGTTAAGCCCTGTATTTTCATGTTTGCAGTAGTTACATATATTGATTCTATGATGTTTTGAGCTGACAATCTTCTAAGGAAGATCAATTGTCATCCTTGAGTGTTTGTGTCTGTGTTTAGGTGTTGATATAGAGTGAATATGATGTAGATCACTTGAGTGGATCAAGAGGAATCTACTACAAATTCAAAACCCTTCAATAACCTGCAAGGAGGCTAGGTGAACACTCTTTCCCTTATCGCATCTTCAACTTTTTTCTTGTTGCATGTTTGAGCATTAGGTTGGAATTTTATTTTATATATATTCACCATTTTTTCTCTTATTTTCTAGTGATATTTTTCATGCACAGTATCATGGATCAATATCTCCTTGCATGTAAATTTCATTGCAACAACACCAAATTAACCATTTAACAAAATACCTAGATTATGGATATTTTCTCTAAGCAGCAGGTGGACCCTAGACAATGGATAAGTGGTAGTATGGCATGGATGATATTTTATAGCTATGTGATAAATAGGTATCAGAGGTGATGACATGGAAACAATAGTGTATGAAATGTGACAAGCATAATCGTAGTTTTGGCCTCCCAAATAGATGATTAGCAAGTGACATGTGGTGAGTAAAAGTCAACATTAAGACGTGTGGCAATATCACTTTGGTGGAAAAATGTGACTTGGAGGATGAACTCGAAGGTGATGTGGAAAATTGTGCATCTTAATTCAGAGCTAAAGGCTTTGAAGTAATATAGATATTTAGACAAGTAGGATTGTGTGAAGGTAAAGTGTTTTGTTGTTTGACTTAGATTTCAAATTTGGTGGAGGTAGTTAAAGCAAATTTTCATTTTGGTTCAAGGTTTTAAACTAAAAGGTAAAGGAAAATTCATTTGGGAGTTCAATAATCTAGATGTGAACCAAGTGTGGTTGTTGGAAATCAGCCCATATTCTACATTCAAGTGAGGTCAAAAGAGATGGTCAAGGTTCTAATAGTTTTGGTTCAACAAAAAAATAGGATATCTGATCCTCCACTTATTTTGGGCATGGTATGTTAGATATATTTAGACACATATTATCATATTTGTTTATTGTATCCATATTCCGTCTCATCCAACCTTCAAAAAAATGTGTGCCATAAGATAGAGCCAAATTCTCGAATATCCATATCATGCATTATAAAAATATTAGTAAGAACCCTTTGGGTTTTCCTTAGGTCATAATGCCTAGTTTTGGTGTGGCTTCCAAGAGACAAGGAGGGTTAAAGTAAACCCACTTTACATGCAAAAGTAATATGCAGAAATAAGATATTTGGATGTCCAATTGTTAGTTACACTCAAGTGGACCTAGATCCTAGGTTAGTTGAAATGGTTTTAAACACAATCATGATGTGTGACCATGAGTGCTTAGGGGTTTATTCTGGGAGGGACAAGGAACCATGAAAATAGAAAAGTAATCTCGGTCATCCAAATTGGATCTCCATGGCATGTCAACCTTGACCAGGTATGTGTTGGCATAATGTGGTATAATTGAACTTAAGCCAAATAAGTTTGAATACATGTGAAATATGATCAAGTATGGAAACAAATTACAAAGAAGAAAAACCAATAAATCTGAGTTTTGTTGGACTTAATGTGGAAGAAGTTTTAGAATGAAGTCTAAGGTAGACGTGTGACCTGCATAGGGTAGTAGTTAAATTTGAGTGTAGAAAAACATTGTAAAATATGTAAGTGTGATATTGGTTTTAGTGTGCATGAATGCTATCTGAACTCTAAAATCATGGTTGTGAAGAACAAGAATAAAATGCAAAGAGAAAAAGATCATAGCTAGTACCATGTGCAATATTGTGTACTGCATAACACATAATTTTTTTAATTTTAGGGGATTTATGATTCCTGGTTGGTGTCACTAAATCATTTTAGTGGATTGGTGTCTCCTTATTTTTAGTACCAGTAAATAATTTCACGGGATTAGTGTCTCTGTTTGGTTGGTTCCAACAAATCATTTTGTGGTACTAGCGTATCCTTCTGGTTAGTGATAGTAAAACATTTTATGGGATTGTTGTCCCCTTCTGGTTGGTGCTAGTAAATAAATGTTACAAAGGGTTGGTGATTGCAATGTCATTTATAATAAAATTATTTTCATACATATTTATTGTTATGTTCATGATGTGATTGAAATTATATATGCATTGAGATGTTTTGATTGGTTAAAAATTCGCCATTATATTAATTCACTCCCATCACAATATAATCATAATTCCAACACCATCATATTCTAGATTAACTTTACTTATTACTATTTTAAGAAAATACTTTTCTAAATAAACTTTAGGATTTTTTTTTTTGCTAGGCTACGGGAGTCTTAAGATTACTAGCACACCTAAACTGTGGCTTGAGTAGCCATGACGTATGGGGATTTAAGCTATCAAAATCACCAAGGGGTCACACTTGACCTGAGATATACTAGCCCTTAACATGGTTGGATTTTTTCCCATGGAGTTTTGAACCAATGACCTTTACAACACAAAGTTCCTTAACAAAAGACCTTGTCACCATTTTCTCTATTCCATGTGGGCTAAATGAACTTTAGGCTTATTAGGATAGCATTCCCTCAGTTTATCTAAGAGTTGATTTTTACAAATGTCAATTTCATCTCTAAACTTAGTGTAATTTTATTTTACCTAGTAGTTTAGTAAAAATTTCTGGAGTTTTACCTTTAGATGGACAATATTCTAACTTGATGATGTCATTTTTGAAGAGTGTTCTGATGAAGTGATTTTTACATAAACATGTTTTGGCTCAAAATGAAATATTGGATTCTCACCCAAATTTATTTCTAACTAAATAGCAAACAATAAAATAAGTTTGTATATTCAAAATAGTAGTAGGATCTTGTAAAAATTTCTATAGCGAGACAATTTCACATGCTACTTCCCAAGCTTAAATGTATTTTAACGTTACTAAAAAGTTTGTAATTGTAGTCATCTTTTTAAAACTCTAAGATACTATTTTTGAGTCCATATTCGTTAAATAACCTATTTTTTTTTCTCAATAATATCACTTGTGAAATATGCATTTTAATATGCAATAAGGGTAAAGTTTTCCTTTTTCTTATAGAGAAGTAAAAAATCTTTTGTATCTTGAATGTAATTGAGGTTATTTTTACCATAGTATAGTTACTTTATCTAGGTTTTTACATGAATCTGGAAAGAATTCCAAATACAAATGACAAATCTCGATGGGTATTTTTCAAATAAATAGGGCTTGCAATCAATTCCTATAGTTAATATTATTGACCAAATCCACTGCTTCGAATTTTGGGAGTAATAAGTTATATTCCATAGGCATAAGAGAGGGTTTACAATCCTCCATGATAATATTATTCAACAACTATGTTGCATACTTGGATTGACTAAGGAATATTTAATGAGATAGTTGAGAAAATGTCATGCCAAGATAGTATCGAAGTGGCTCCAAGTGAATCATCTTGAACCCTTTTGAAGTTCTTGTTTCACTTCACGATTACCTATAATTATTAAATTATCAAAATACATAAAAATGAATACCATTTTTTAACCTTGCTTCCTAAAATAAAAAACATCATTAGACTCACTATAATGAAAACTGACACATCTACAATATTTATCCATTTTTGTCATACCATGCTTTAGGTTACTACTTTTGTCTATATATATCTCTGCTTAGTTTATAAAATTTGTGCTCTTCTCCTTCAACTTCAAAACCTAGATGTTAATTCATATTAAATTCTTCTTTCGAGATACCATTAAGAAGGATACATTTAACATCCATTTATTGAAGTGTCCAAACATGTTGTGTAGCCAAATTAATTACCATTTTGATCATATTACACTTTATTTTTTGTGTAAATTTTTCTTCATAGTCTATGATTTATTTTTGAGAAAAAGCCTTTGTGACAAGACTCGCATTATAGTTATCCATTTCACCATTTGCTCAATAGATTACTTCGTAAACCCATTTGCGACCAATGGATTTAAAATATATTGGATAGTCAACAAGTTGACAAGTTCCATTTGTAATTACTTAATCAAATTGATCCACCATGCCTTGTTTCCTTTTATATGTTTCATTCATTTCTCAGAAGTATTTTTTGTAGTGGAAGTATGAAAATTAAGACAAAATTGGATTGAAGGAGTTGGAACTCCTAATCCCTCTTCTATTTTGTTCATCTAGATGAACATATTTGAGTAGATGTGTGAACCATTTTGGTTTACTATGTCATGCATGTTAGGACTCCACTATGTATCATTTTTACTATATACTTTGACACCACCTTACTTTTATAACCATGTTTAAAAAGGATTCCATCATCATTTTCATTTACTTTATCCCAAGGTATATAAAATCCTCTTCTTTATTATATGTTTAATCTGTTTACATATAATTCCATATTACTCTTATATTTTATCATTAATCGAAGTAGATTGTTGCTAACATAAGTCTAAAAGATCGCAGATAAGTTATATGTTGTTGCTGAAACAACCGACTCCGTTGCTGAAACAGTTGACTTCATTGCTGAAACAACCAGCAAGCACGCAAATTTCGTCACTCGTAATTTGCGATTCTGGAAGAGTATTTTGTGGAACAATGGCAACAGCATGAAGACGTGGTTACACGGATTGTTCTGAAGATAGCATTCTTTTTATATCTGTTGTAACAATATATTTTTATGGAAGAACAGAATAGCCTGTTTTAAGAAAGAAGAACAGATTCGGGATAAACATAGATTTTCTCTCATGTAATTGTAAGAGATGTCTCCTCTTTAAAAAGAGGAGACATCATCATTAGAAGGAGTTTGAGTTTGAAAGCTACAGGAGAACATTGTATTTGAGAGACTGGAGCTACAATCCATTTGTAATGTATCATTTCTTTTGACAGATGAATAAAATTTCCTTTTGAGCGCTCCAATTTAATTCTTTCCTCGGGGAATCTTGTGAGAGGGAAAGGGCCCGCCTTCCTCACAAGATTCACCCTTCTGTCCCTGTAGTTTGTTTAATTTCTTTACGCTGTTTGCACTTCACTTTAATTCTGTTTGCTGAACACCAGTTACACAGTTCTGTAGTTCAATGAGTACTCTGTTTCCTTAACGCTACATGTGTTTAGTACATTCATTCTTAAGAAGTTGAGAGATCAATTTCTGTTAATTGTTTGAATGTATGATGCTGGGAAGTAGGTGCTGAAGGTTCCTGTACAAAGGAATAGGGTCCTGCTCCCACTAATTGCCTTTCTTTTCTTGTAGTGTGATTAGAACAGGAGACAAGTGCTGAAGGTTCCTGTTCATGGGAATAGGGTCTTGGTCTCTTGAGTTATCTTTTCTACACAATGACTAGTGTCAGGCAGTAGGTGCTGAAGTTCCTATTTAAAGGAATAGGGTCATGTTCCTGTTATGGTTGATTGGTTTCCTTTCCTGCAGATTGATTTCCCTTTATTTGGACTCTAAACTACAACCTAGGAATTACTTCTGCTATAACATAATTGACTTCAGCTTTGATTAAACAGAGTGTGAATAATTAGATTTGTATGATTGGTAATTGTGTGGCTTTTTACTACAACATTGTTTTTTCTTTTGAAATTGAGAATATCCAGTGCGTGATTGCCTTTGGAATAAAAATACTTCCTCGGTTTGACAATTTATGTGGAGCTTGAATTGTGAAAACAATTAAAGCGACCAACATTTTGGCGCCGTTGCCGGGGAAGGCAATTATAGATTTCAAAAGCATTAATCTTTTTTTTTTTTTTAAATGTGCAGATTGTATGAGAGGACGCAGAAACCAGAAGAAAACTAACCCCACAGGTGGCAAAGGCAAAGGAAGGTGAGGAAGAAAGACTTTCATTGATGAGATTGTATCAAAGGCTGAATCATCACAGAGATTAAGTTCTCGAAGACCAAAACTTCAGCACTCCCCTCAATCAGATTACAAAACAGAGGAAGTTGTGGGTCCTGAAAATATAGAGGAGCCAGTGATTAAAGAACCAGCAGTCAGTGCTGGAGAGTCAGAAGAAAGTGTTAGTAAATCAGGAGAGCACATTGAGGAAATAATAGAAAATGTTGGACGACCCGTGGAAAACATTGAGGAGCCAGTAGAAGATCTTGACGATCGAGCAAGTGCAGTAGGAGAAGAGACAATGAAAGGAAACAATGAAGATTTCTTTGGTGGAGGACGTGTAGATCCTGAAAGAGAAGTAAGGGATGAAAATTCTCTCTCTACCTTGGGATTTCATATCAGTGATCTCCCTGCAGGAACAACTCCTATGAAAAGCATTCCATTGTCAGCTTTACCTAACTTTCATGGTTTATCCTCTGAAGATCCGGATGAATTTCTTTTTGAATTTGATATATTATGCAGAAGTTATGATTATGTTACTAATGCTCAAAAGTTGAAACTGTTTCCAGCAACCTTAAAAGGAAATGCTTTAAGATGGTTCATGAGCCTTGGGAGTCAGGTAATCACAACTTGGGAGCAGATGAAACAGAAATTTCTGCTTAAATATCAAGACTATTTCCGGATGAGAGAAAAGAAGGATGAACTATTCAATATGGCACAAAAGCCGAACGAGAATCTGGAGGACTATGTAGAAAGGCTGCAGTACAATATACAGAGATCTGATCATCCGAATATAAGTAAGGAAATTCGCAAAACAATATTACTTAGAGGTTTAAGGGATGATTGTTTAGATATGTTAAACATGCTTGGCAAGGGAGATATATCTAAGGAATCATATGATGAGATTGTTGAACTTTCTAAGAGGTGTTCAAGGGGAGCTGCAAGGAACAGAGTAAGTAGTAGAGATTCCACCTATTCAAGAGTGCAGAAATCAGCCAGTGGAGGAGCAACAAGAAATAAAATAGGTAATTTACTTGAAGAATTTAAAACTGAGATGTTAAGTTCTTTTGCTTCACAAATTGACACTTTGCAGGTTAAGAAGAAGCAGGCTAAAGCAGAAGCAACTCTGGCTATCTTTTTCCTGAAGTGTAGAGACAAACATCCACTAAGGGAATGCCCAATGGACAAAATACCAATTTGCACCCTTTGTGAGAAAGATCATGAAACAAAACAATGTCCATCTCTACCAGGAATAAAGGCAGCATTACAGCCAACGGAAGAAGAAGCTGAAGCAGTTTACCTGCTAACTCAAAGAAGACAATGGCAACCAAAAGGACAAGGTATGAACTCTAGTATGCCATTTAATCATTGGAACAATTATTCTGCTTTCGGTCAAACAAAATACCCTCCCTTTAATCAAATGCAATACCCACCCTTCAATCAAATGAATTTCCCACCCATGCAGCAATCAAACCCTCCCTTTGTTGATCCTTCAATGTGGACTCCTTGGCCTCCACAACAGCCATCTTCTTTTAACCCTTAAAATTCAAATTGGAGAAGCCAACAACTCCCATACCCAAATCAATTGCCTCAATTCCAACAACCACTTCCTCTGCCATCAAATGCTTCGCCAAATAACCAAATGAGACCCCAGCTACCTGTGCAACCAAATCCTAACCCCAATAATAAAGTTGTGCAAGTCATTGATATTCAGAATCAGTCTATATTTCCTACTATGCAATGTAATGATATTCATTTAAGATTTGGGAAAATAGTAGAGCCTATTATAGATGACATAACTTCTTCTGATTCTGATAAAGAGGAAACTAAGAAACATAAGAAAGCACAACCACCTTCTAACAAAAATGTTGAAATAACTGAACCACCATTCCTCGAGCGTTTGGTTTTAACTAGAACGCCTGAAACACCTGCTTTTAATCTTTTAGGGGAATTGCAAAATTTGTATGTTAAAATTCCACTTTTACAAGCATTAAGAGATGTACCAATTTATGCCAGAACAATAAGGGATATTTGTGTTAAGAAACCTGGTAGGAAAACTAAAGATCCCCTTACAGTACATGTGATGGGTGACTTATCTGCATTAATGTCCGGAAAAACCCCTCCTGTGAAATATGGTGATCACGACCATCCTATCGTAATAGTTCAGATTGGTAAAACAATGATTCCTCAAGTTCTGGTAGATTTAGGTGCTGCAATAAACATAATGACTCTTGAAACTTCACAAATGTTACAGCTGAATAACACAATCAGAGATACACCCACCATTTTAGAGTTGGCTGACCGTTCTACAATTAAACCTGAAGGAGTTTTTGAAGATCTACTTATCTCATTTGAATCCTAGAATTACCCAGCTGACTTTGTTGTATTGCAGACTAAAACAAAGCTGGGGGGACATCCCTTAATTCTAGGAAGGCCATGGCTGGCCACAGCTGATGCCTTTATCAGTTGTAGATATGGTTCAATGACAATTTCTAATGGTTATGAAACCAAACAACTTACTCTTTATCCTCATGCTACACCCATAATTAATAATGAAGATTCTATGTGGATGGATTATGATGATAATGCTGTTCAGCCTATTCTAACTATTGGGCAAGCTTTAACTCTTAAAGAAAATACAGAGGATGAAGTAATTAATAATTTTATCTGTGAACCTTCTTCTGTAATTGCTGAAACACACAATCAATTGACTACAATTTTTGAAACAGATACCCAAGAAAAGATTGAATCTGAAGACTTATCTTAGACATTAACCACCATCTCATCTAAAAGCATAACAGTTGAAATTGAACCTGGCAAGACTTTAAACATAAATCCTGATCTAACAGTTGATGAAACACAACAGTTAATGAAGTTATTGCATGAATATAAGGAAGCATTTGCATGGGATTACACAAATATGAAAGGGATCTCTTCTGAATTATGTACTCATTGAATTTACATTAAAGAGGGATGCCGACCAGTTTGTCAACCCCAAAGACGAATGAACCCTAATTTACAAGAAATTGTTAAAGAAGAACTTCAGAAATTTCTTAATGCAGGATTTATATACCCTATATTTGACAGTGAATGGGTTTCCCCATTGGTAATTGTCCCTAAGAAAAACGGGAAATGGAGAGTATGTGTTGACTACAGAGCCTTGAACAAAGCTACTCAAAAGGATCACTTTCCTTTACCCTTCATCGATCAGGTGTTGGATAGTCTGGCAGGGAAGAAATTATTTTCTTTTCTAGATGGATTTAGTGGGTATAATCAGATTAGAATTGCACCCCAAGACCAAGACAAGACCACTTTCACTAGCCCTTGGGGAACTTTTTCTTATAGAGTTCTTCCATTTGGGCTATGTAATGCACCAACAAATTTTCAGCGGGCTGTTATAGGAATTTTTTCTGATATGTTGAATGACTCTATGGAAATATTTATGGATGATTTTACTCCTTATGGTGTGTCTTTTGAAGATGCATTACAAAATCTCGAGAAAGTACTTAAACGATGTATACAAGCTCACCTCTCCCTAAGTACTGAAAAATGTCATATGATGATGAGTGAAGGAGTAGTGCTTGGACATTTTATTTCATCTCAAGGTATTCAGGTAGATCCATCTAAAATATTGGTCATTCAGAATCTTTCTGTTCCTAAAACACAAACCGATGTGAGAAGTTTTCTAGGACATGCTGGATACTACAGAAGATTTATTAAAGATTTTTCTAAGATAGCCTCTCCATTATTTGTATTGCTTATGAAAAATGCTGAATTTAAGTGGACTAACTCTTGTCAGAAAGCTTTTGAAGAACTCAAGCATCAGTTATCTACTGCTCCTATTTTGAGGGGGCCTGATTGGGCCCTCCCTTTTCATATATCTTCTGATGCTTCAGACACTGCAATTGGAGCCGTCTTGGGACAAGAGGAAAATCATCTTCCTTATGCTATCTACTTTATCAGTAAGAATATGACCCCTGCTGAGCTTAATTATACAGTTACCGAAAAGGAGTTTCTTGCAGTAATTTATGCCATTAATAAATTTCGACATTATATCACTGGTTATTCTACTTTTGTGCACACTGACCACTCAGCTATCAAGTATTTAATGAACAAATCTGTTACAAATTCTAGAGTTACCATATGGCTATTATTATTGCAGGAATTTGATATCACAATTGTAGATCGGCCAGGTAAAGAAAATGTGGTGGCTGATTTCCTTTCACGGTTAAAAACTGATAATGATATTCCAGTAGATGATTCTTTTCCTGATGAGTATTTGTTTGCAGTTTCTGCTCACTCTCCATGGTATGCAGATATTGCTAATTATTTGGTTGCAGGAAAATTACCATCACACCTGTCATACAGAGAAAAAAGAAGAATTGTTCAACAAAGTGCCAGGTACAGCTGGATAAGCGGGTGTCTTTTCTACACTGGGCTTGATCAGGAGATCCGAAGATGCATTAGAGAAGATGAAGTGTATGACATATTGAAAGCTTTTCATGATGGCCCTTGTGGAGGGAATTTTGCTGATAAGAGAACAGCACACAAAATTCCGAGGATGGGTTACTATTGGCCCTCATTATTCAAGGATGCAAAGAAGTATGTAAGGGCTTGTGACAGCTGCCAAAGAATGGGTCAACCCAATCATAGAGACCAAATGCCATTAAACCCACAGGTAGTTTCTGAACCATTTGAAAGATGGGCCTTGGATTTCATAGGACCCATTAACCCTCCATCCAATCAAAGAACTTATATATTAGTCTGTACAGACTATATGACTAAATGGGTGGAGGCAAAAGCACTTATTAGAGCCAATGAAGAGGTTGTCCTAGCTTTCTTATTTGAAGAAATCTTCACTAGATTTGGAATTCCTAGAGAGCTAGTCACAGATGGAGGACCTCCATTCAATTCTCATGGTTTTAAGTCTACCCTTCAGAAATATCATATTCATCATATAATGACTACACCATACCACCCCCAGGCCAATGGGTAGGTGGAAAGCACAAATAAAGTATTAGAAGCAATTCTAACTAAAATAGTGAAGGACAACCGGAAGGATTGGTCTCAAAGGCTGCCTGAAGAATTATGGGCTTACAGAACTACTTGGAGAAACACTATAGGTTTCTCTCCCTATGAATTGGTTTATGGTAAAAATGTTGTTTTTCCTGTGGAATTTGAAATCAAAACTCTAAGAACTGATTTAGCTGTTAATCTTGATTTGACTGATGTGCAGATAGCTAGGTTACAGCAGCTTCTTGAGTTGGATGAAAAGAGATTAGATGCCATTCAACAAACCACCATGATTCAACAACAGAGAATGAAGTGGCATGACAAAATTATCAAACACAAGCAGTTCCAAAAAGGTAATTGGGCCTTGTTGTATGACTCTCGGTTTGAAAATTTTCAGGGTAAGCTATGTACACGTTGGCTTGGACCATATGAGGTAGATGCTGTTTTTTCTAATGCAACGGTAAGACTTTTAACAATTGATGATTCTAAAACACCTCTACTAGTCAATGGTCATAGGCTTCATTTATACTAGCACCCTGTTTCTAAAGAGGATTTCAAGACTGCTTGCATGACTGATATTCATTATCTTTTTCTAGGGGAGTCTTCTGCTCCTCACAGCATTTAATTTTTTGCACTGTTTTTTTAGTATTAGATTAGATTAGATTTAAAACTAATAATCCCTGTCAAGGGTTGGCATATTACAATTGAATTTTGCAGATTCTGGAAAATCTCATTAAGGAGGACAGATCCATCATAAGAAGATCTGAAGCTTCAATCACAGAAGCTTGTTCCCTTCATTTTATCCCATTTCCTAGTAATATCCCTTCATCCCATTCCTGCATTATTTCCCTTTTTCCCATTTTTCCCACTTCTACCATTCCTGAAATATCATCCTTCAGCTAGTATTTCCCATCCCTTACTGCTGAAATTATCCCTTATCAAATACTTCCCCCACTTGTTTCAAACCCAAGTCATTCATCCCATTTTCCTGATTTTTCCCGTTGCTGAAACACCAGTTTCAACAACATGTCGTTCATTTTTCCGTTGCTGAAACACTAGTTTCAGCAACCTGTCATCATTAAAACATCATTTCTTTCCACCGCTATACAAGCTTTTTAGTTCTCCACTTTTACGCTTCAGATCCTTTGGGTGAAAATTATTCAGTACTAAGCAGATCCTGTTACACTCCTGTTCTAAATTTTAGAGAAATCTACAGATTCTTCCATGTATATTAAGCCATTCTGAAGCACTCTACACTTCGAATTATTAAACCAAAGGTAAAAATGTAAGGTATGTGGTTTTAATGTAATGCAGTTAAATTATATTAAAGAGAGGATCTCACTCATAATGGTTGCAATATCCACACGCCCAATCATCATTGCACCATACGTAGGGGGGGGAATTTGGAAAACTGAATAATCATTTCACATTAACCAATCCTCCGTCACTCTTCATTCCATCTCCGCCGTCATAGAGACTCCGCATCCTCTGTTGCAACAATTATCTTGACCAAAGCCTGTGTTTCTGTCTTCCGTGCCTCTGCATGTAACTCAAGCTAGTAGCCATGGGAGGGTCAGCTATCAGACACGAGCCTGGTTCGATAAATCTTCTTCAAATGTTCTCGGAAGCCTATCAAATTTTCCAACAAGCAGGATGGACAACATATTTTGAAAGGTTGGGAGAATTTGATCAGGAACAAGTTTTAGAGTTCGCAAAAAACCTTCAGGGGAATTTCTCAGTGGTTCAAGGGGTCCGCATTTCAGTTACAGAGGAGGACATAGTTCAAGTTTCAGGTTTGCCGGCTATTGGGACTCGCTGGTTCAGTAGGAAGCAAGTGATTTTAAATGCACAGCAAGATTTTCTTCGTCCAGATGAACCAGTTGAACTTAAAGGCCACGGTGTAAGTCTGCATTCACTTCCTCGACCATGGCCAACAGTAGCAAAATTCATCAAGCACTACTTGACATGCGAAGGGTGTTACCAGGTAGTCTACCAACACGACTTTGTTTTGATGAATCATTTAAGGAATGGTCGATTAGTTAACATTCCCTATTATCTGCTTGGTTGTATCAAAAACATGTCCTATTATTGCAGACGGGCTAAATTCCCATTGTTATCCCTCACCCATCATCGTTTATGTCAATTGTTAATTCAGAGGGGTTTTGCTCAGCAAAACCCCCCTCTGAATATTCCACTCCTTATTCCCCAACAGGCTGAAATTCCTCTGCAGGCCCAAATCCCCCAACAAGCCGAAAGTTCCCAAGAAACTCCTGAGATTCCTTATGAAGGGCAACTGGACGATATCCCAGACTCCCCAGTAATTCCATCCTCAGAGCCAGTTGACCCAACCCCAAGTTCGTCCCACTTAGTAGAGTCAACCATTCCCACTATTTCTATCCCTAGCGATGACTCTCTAACACCCCCATCCCCACCTACTTATAAAAGGAAGAAAAGAAACCCAACAGTCTCTGTCTCAAAACGACGAACAAGGGCCAAATTCCAAATTTTCACTTATTCCGAAAGCCCTTCCCCCATAAAAGAATTTTCCCCTGCAAAGAAAAGGAAAGATAGTGACTTCTCTACTTTCCTACCAAAAAGGAAAATGACGATAACTGTTGAAACAGGAGTTACTCCCATTTCCCCTGACCCCGCCACTATTCTGTTAAAACTTCAATCTTCACCCCCATTTCAAATCCCCCAACCCGTCTCGTCCGGTGGCACTGCCACACAAGAACCAGTGCCCCGGGATAATACGACATTGTTTATGGCTCAAACAGTGACTGTTACACAAGAACCAGTCACTTACCCAGAGGCTGAAACACAAGAACCAGCCACTGTGGTACAAAAATCATACACCAAGCATGATGATACAGGGAAACCAGCTGTAGTTGTTCCACAAGAACCAGCTACAGCTGTGGATCAGCAGACAACTCCAGTAGAATCAACCAGCACACAGGGTTCACATACTATGGCATCTTTATTGGAAGAAAATGAGTTTTTGAAGTCTGTGATAGAAGCCTATAAGAATGAATTAATCGAGGCAAGAGAAGCCTTTGATATAGAATTGAATCTCTATATGCTAGCACACACAGCATCAGCACAAAATAGGGAGCCATGCAAAGAATACATGTGCCATGACTGTGGTAATATTTACCAGCAGGCAGGCTACAAAGTAGTCAAAATTCAGGTATCTGAGG
Organism: Pinus albicaulis; assembly: GCA_034641835.2. Taxonomy (NCBI): domain Eukaryota; kingdom Viridiplantae; phylum Streptophyta; class Pinopsida; order Pinales; family Pinaceae; genus Pinus; species Pinus albicaulis. Next base: position 1,571,600,598 of record CM076584.1, read on the forward strand.
CATCTACATCAGCTGCAATTAAAGAAGAATACCCTACTGCTCCACAAGAACCAGTAGGGCTCTCAATAAATTTAGAAAAAGAAACTAAACCACAGATATCTCACCCTGTGCTGGTCAGCTCAGCCACTCAGACAGAAACAAAACCACAGATATCTTGTCCTGAGTTAGTCAGTGCGGCCACTCAAACAATGTCCCAACCCAGTACTTCTAATGCCAGGACACAAACCCTGCCATGGAACCAATTAGAACTGATGAACAAATGGAAGAAACAATATGCTGAAGAACAAGATACAATATTACAGCAGCATAAGTTAGCATGGCAGAATCACATGTATGCCAACTGGGATAGTTGGGAACAAACATTGCAACAGCTCAGAGATTCCAAGAAGGAAGTCAAGGAATCAAAGGAAAAGATGGTTTTGATGTTTTCATTAGTGCAGAAGTTGATGGCTACCCGCAAACCCTCTGTAAATTACTCTCTCTTCCTTTCTGAACGTTTAGTTTATTTTCAATCGAAGGCAATAAAGGATGGCAGACCTCATGAATTGCTTACTTCAGAACAATTTGTTGAGACTTTTGCTGAGGCCCCTGAAAGTGACCAACATTTGTTGTGTGAACTTTATCTCCATAACGAGGCCATTCCTGAGAATAGAAGAGTCAATCTCATTCCAATTGCAGGTGATATACAAATAAGGGCATTTGTTTCATTTTTGGCCAATCAGCTCACCTGGAAAACTGCGTTTATTGCAAGTAGTCATAATGAGGAGAATAGGCTCCTTTGGATTAGACCAGAACCTTTAAGTCCGGCCATGTTTATAGCACAATATCACCAATTCTTGCGGAAGCCAGGAATGCATAGGTACATACAACAACTACAGGCTTCAACACTTTTAAAGTGTCAACAACAAATTAGAGTAAAGGAGGCTGCTGCATTGAAGGCCAACACTATGTTTTGGCAGCAGTCATGTAAGGAAAGACAAGACTATCACCCTTTTAGCCCTGATAATCTTCAAGCTGCACTTTCCAGGGTACCTAATTATATCAGATGTATTCGGCATTGTGGAGAAAACTGGATTGGTTACCGTTTTCATTTTCCAATTCTATGGCTGCCTTCAGAGAAATATCAGTGTCACTACCAATTGGCTGGCAGAGATGAAGCTGTAGCATGGCAGCAATTGCAAAACAATAGAGGATTCCGAGCTCTGACAGAAGCCACCTTCTCCAGCTACTGCTTGAGCAACTTGCATGCACAGAATCAGTACTCAGACTCTGACTCAGACTAGGAGTTGCCTGAGGACATGCAACACTTTTAGCTGGGGGGGATGTTAGGACCTCACTATGTATCATTTTTACTATATATTTTGACACCACCTTACCTTTATAACCATGTTTAAAAAGGATTCCATCATCATTTTCATTTACTTTATCCCAAGGTATATAAAATCCTCTTCTTTATTATATGTTTAATCTGTTTACATATAATTCCATATTACTCTTATATTTTATCATTAATCGAAGTAGATTGTTGCTAACATAAGTCTAAAATATCGCAGATAAGTTATATGTTGTTGCTGAAACAGCCGACTCCGTTGCTAAAACAGTTGACTTCGTTGCTGAAACAGCCAGCAAGCATGCAAATTCCGTCACTCGTAATTTGCGATTCTGGAAGAGTATTTTGTGGAACAATGGCAACAACATGAAGACGTGGTTACATGGATTGTTCTGAATATAGCATTATTTTTATATCTGTTGTAACAATATCTTTTTATGGAAGAATAGAATAGCCTGTTTTAAGAAAGTAGAACAGATTCGGGATAAACGTAGATTTGCTCTCATGTAATTGTAAGAGATGTCTCCTCTTTAAAAAGAGGAGACATCATCATTAGAAGGAGTTCGAGTTTGAAAGCTACAGGAGAACATTGTATTTGAGAGACTGGAGCTAGACTCCATTTGTAATGTATCATTTCTTTTGACAGATGAATAAAATTTCCTTTTGAGCGCTCCAATTTAATTCTTTCCCTGGGGAATCTTGTGAGAGGGAAAGGGCCCGCCTTCCTCACAAGATTCACCCTTTTGTCCCTGTAGTTTGTTTAATTTCTTTATTCTGTTTTCACTTCACTTTAATTCTGTTTGCTAAACACCAGTTACACAGTTCTGTAGTTCATTGAGTACTCTGTTTCCTTAACGCTACATGTGTTTAGTACATTCATTCTTAAGAAGTTGAGAGATCCATTTCTATTAATTGTTTGAATGTATGGTGCTGGGAAGTAGGTGCTGAAGGTTCCTGTACAAAGGAATAGGGTCCTGCTCCCACTAATTGCCTTTCTTTTCCTGTAGTGTGATTAGAACAGGAGACAAGTGCTGAAGGTTCCTGTTCATGGGAATAGGGTCTTGGTCTCTTGAGTTATCTTTTCTACAGAGTGACTAGTGTCAGGCAGCAGGTGCTGAAGTTCCTATTTAAAGGAATAGGGTCCTGTTCCTGTTATGGTTGATTGGTTTCCTTTCCTGCAGATTGATTTCCCTTTATTTGGATTCTAAACTGCAACCTAGGAATTACTTTTGCTATAACATAATTGACTTCAACTTTGATTAAACAGAGTGTGAATAATTAGATTTGTATGATTGGTAATTGTGTGGCTTTTTACTACAACATTGTTTTTGCTTTTGAAATTGAGCATATCCAGTGCATGATTGTCTTTGGAATAAAAAGACTTCCTCGGGTTGACAATTTATGTGGAGCTTGAATTGTGAAAACAATTAAAGCGACCAACAATGCATTTGGTGAAGCTTCTAAATTTGATATTAAGTTTAATAAGAATCATCATCTAACTCTCAAACTTTCATGGGAGGTGCTAATTATTCTCCAATGCAAGTTTTTTTTAATGTTTTTTTGTATTTTGAGTTACTTATTTCTCCAAGTGACTATGGGAATTATCAATATCTTTAGGTGTTTATTTCGATATAATCAAAGAAAAAAACCTAACTGGTAATGAATTTCCCACTAAAAATTAACTAATAACATTTTTTATCATCTAAATACCAAACAAGCATGCATTTTATGCTAGGATTTTCCTGTTTAGAATTTATTCACTAGGAACTAAGACATAGCAAGTGTATCCAAAAATTAAAATATGTTACTCAAATTCTTAGTACCATACTATTTTCGATGCTACAACACCCTCCAAAATTTCACTACATTTGAATTTTGGATCCTACCTCATTGTCGTATTGAGTGTTTCCTTGGTCGTCAAGTGTTGTTTTGCATTGATTCATATGTTTTGACTATTAATGAGTTTTCTTAAGTGTCATCACATTGATTTGAATACCCTTACATGAATTTCATGGTCACAACACCTTTCTTGTTTTAAAACGACACTGTTGGGTTGTAGTCACACACACTTCATTGTTTGTACTTGGGGAATGTGCATAAAGGGGAATTTTTATGTATATTAATTGTTGGTTACATTTGTCTAAATTTCTAGTAGAGTTAATGTGTCACACTTGTTTTATGTACATAACTCATCTTGTCCATTCCTTGAACAATAATAGACACTTAGACATATTTCCATTGAAAATTGAACCCCTTAAGGTCAAGAGTGCATGATCACACTCTGAATCCTTAATGGGAGACCCTTCATTATTCAGAAGTGCACCCTGTGCCCTCATTGAGAGTCGAGTGCACTATGAAAGAATGAATCGACTTTATTGTTCCAAACTGTGCCCTCCAAGAAAGACTAAGTTTTCTTAGAGATAACTCCTTTGACTCAAATAAGTGTGTCATCCTTTAGCACACTGTTGCATCCTTAATACATGAAGCTCAGTCCTTCAGCCTCCCCCTATGTGCCATGCACCCTTTTGAACTGATTGTGCGCAGTATCACACCCTAAAGGCATGAAGCCTTAACCTTCAACCTTCAGGAGTGTGCATTGTGCCCTCCTTGAGCACTCTTGAGCACATGAGCGAACCCTAAAGGCACAAAAATTTAGCCTTTAACCTTCCGGATGCACCATTCACCATCCATCTCTCCCTTGAGTGCATGGAACACTTGGAAGCCTGAAGCTTTTCCCCTCGTCCTTGAGACTTGTGACATGCACCTTTACTTGAATGCCTTTCTTTTTAGGGCACATGGGCACATCCCAAATCCTTGAAGCTCCTCCTTCTCAACCCTCAAAGTGCGACCTTGTGCCCTGTAGCTCCCTTGAATACCGTTTAGGCACACAAAAAAGGTATGAAGAGTTAAAAATACATAAACCATGGTAGAGTAGGAGATTTTCAGATTAATTGTTGCTTGTCATGAGTGATTTCAGAAATAGGTATTCCAGGGAGCTCATTGAAAGAACACATAAAGAAGATCGAGAAAAGATGATAAACAAAGGAAGCATGAGAAGAATCAAGAAAAAACTTGAAAATTGATGATAAAAGTACCATGAATAGTCCAATATTGAAGAACCTTCAAAGGGTGGAAGCACCATGAACAAATGATGATAAATAACAAACATAGTGACACCCATGTCACCACTAAAGAAATTCCATGTCATTAGTCAGTGTCAGTCCCAACCATCTTAGATAGTGACGTGTCAAGTTTCATCATATGATGATATGGAAGAAAAAATACATTATTGTACATTAGGGGAATTTTGAGGTCTAAAATGGGCCTCCTAAGGAAATTATAAAATAATAGTGGAAATAATAAAATAAGATTAGATTACATTATTAAATTTTAGAGGGAAAAAAGAAAAACTATCTTTTCAACTTGTATTTTCAACTTATCTCCCTATGGGTTTTTTGAAATTTCAAGCGAAAACACTCATTGGATGCACAATTTGGTTCCTAATCCAAGGAGTACACATGTTCTATACTTTCGATGGAACTTGCTACATGAAAAATGAGAAATACATGAAAAACATGTTTGCAATCACATTTTTTCATGTATTTCTCATTTTGGTGTAGCAGGGTCCATCGAAAGTATTCAACATGGGTACTCCTTGGATGAGGAATTAAAATTTTCATCCAACGAGTACTCCCACTCGAAATTTGAGTAAAACCTTAGGGAGATAAGTTGAAAATATGAGTTGAAAAGGAAGTTTTATTATTTTGTTATTTTTTAATATTTTACATTTTTACTCCAAAAATGGTGAATCATCCCCCATGGTTGACATCATCATCTTGAATCCTATCAATTCTTATAAAGTTTATTTTAGTTGTAAAATTTTCTTAGGAGGCCTATTTTAGACCTCAAAATTCCCCTAATGATTATTGTAAAATACAAGCAAGTAGAAGTCCAAGATTCATATGTAAACTCAAGAGTAATGGAAGTCCAAAGGACATTTAATAGAAAAAGACATATGTAATTCCAAAAGTCATTTGGAACTTCAAAGGTTGTATAATTCCAAAGGTCACTAGAAGTTAGAAAGTCAAGAGTCATGAGGATATGAAAGGTCACTCCTCAAGTTATAAATAGAACATCATTTCTCATGTAAAGGACTTTTAACCTTGGCTACTCCCATAATGCATAAGAGAGATAAGTTAGTAGTTTTGGTGAGTAAGTAGTCACTCCAACACTCCACTATTGGAGCAAGTGATCTTCATTGTATTCATGCATCTTGGGACTTTTACTTCAAATTTGAAGCCTTTATGGCCAACATGTTTTCATACACATATTATGGATATTTGTAAGCCTATTCTGTGAACGTTCATGGTTCATGTTTTCTTTTACTAGTACTAAGGTAGTTGAAATATTTCGGTTATTTTAGTGCTTATTGAATTGAGAATGTGTTGTAATGGTTATAACATTTGTCACATTCATGTGGACTATTTTTCTGGATGTTAGATGAAAAATTCCTATTTGTGTATTTTTTTATTAGGGTGGTACGATTAGCTATCTCCTAGAGGTTCAATTTATTTCCCCCTTTGTGGTAGAAGAACCTTGATGCACTTGAAACTGAACATTCACCATACACACTAGCATGCTTTTCAAATGTGATTATCTCTCTTTCTAATAGCTAAATGCAAGGAAGATATTTAAGTAGATGGAAGTGGTGCTATATTATGGATGGGACCCCTATCAAAAATGGTGTTATGTCTAGTTGGGATTGCATATTGGGGATACCCCCTTAAATGTTGGCAGGTCTAGCACTGTCAAAATTTATGGTGCTAGAAGGAGGGAAACTATATTTTTATGGTTGATAACTCCAGCCACCCACATCATACTTCCTTTGGACAAGGAAACAACATTCATAACACTTCTCCAACTCATATTCCTAAAGTAGGTGGATCTTCTCATCTTGTCCTTTAATAGAGCTGTGATATTTCTTACAAGCACATCTAAGCTATTCAAACCATAATCCATAAGTTTGAAAATTATATTGGATTGAATATGGAGCACATATTATTCCTTATTTTGCGAAGAAGAAATAAACTACTCCCACTGGGATAATGGTTTCTATAGTACAAGATTTTGTTTTTACTACTTTCGAGAAGTTGGTGGAATTTGCAGAAAATATAGAAAATCTAGAACAACCTTCATATTATTACAAGGATGATGGGACATCGTTGTGCTTTCAGATGACACTTTTCACGGGTTAGGTAAACACGAAGAAGAGGAAGAACATCACTAGGGTTCTGAAGAAGAGGAGGAGGATACAAATGAAGGCATGGAAGAGAAAGGCTTGGATTGAATGACTCAGGGTCCACATTCCCTTCTAGGTATTTTACATAAGATGCCAAGACATCCAAACTATTTGTTAACAAAATATGACCTTGACAAGGAACTCAAAGCGAAATACCATTTGGATAATTTATACCTACACCTATAGACGCTTGAGGTATATTATGATGATTTTGTATGTATACTCTTTCCTTGTACCTTAGATTGCAGAGAAACTACTTGGTACCATAGTCTGTCCGCGAATTCAATTCAAAATTGGAGGGGGTTTAAAAAGTTGTTCCTTGAAAGTTTGCAGATGAAAAAACCCCAGCCATGTTATTAAAATAGTTAGGGAATTTGAAGATGGGGGGAAAGAAAAGGTGAATCATTTTAATAAGAGGTTCAATCAGATATTGAACCAATTTCCTCTAGATAGGGAACCTCATGATATCATCATAATTTATTACTATACTTCTACCTTGCCAATAAGCATTTCACAATTTGTAAAGAGAACACCGAAAGAAAATTTGGTTCAGAATTTCGAAGAATACATTCTTGCTAAGAAGGACTTGGATGCAATCAAATTCATCGTTGATGATGAGTCATCCAAATACTCCAAAGATACTGGAAAAAGGTATCAGGCCTCGTCAAGCAAGGCCAAAGACAAAGAAGCTATTGATCTCACTAAAAAGAAAAGACCCTCTAGCAAAGGTTATAAAGGAGGTTTTTAGTGTTATAAAATTGGCGAAAATTTTCAAAAAATTATTTTCTACAACATCCTTTTTTGGTAGTGGAGGTTTTAATGGAGCTTCTAACATAACTTCAACAGAACTAAAAAAACCTGGGCATTCAGAGGTTTTTATGGATTTTTTTCTTATTGGTGCACGATTCATGTGTGACCGCAATGGTGTTGTAAAAAAACCAAGCACCGGGATGGGAAAAAAAATTCTGAAGCCTCGGGGCATTTAGCAACATCTCGGTGCGTGTCACTAACAAATACATATGGTGATGACAGAAGGTGCATGCACTAGTATATTTAGATTATACATATAAAGCATCAAGGAATTTAATGAAAAAAATACTAATGCATTACAAATACGAATGCACCAGTGCATGCACCTTCTATCCACCTAGTGCGTATGGGTTGTGTACACACCCCAAGTCGTTAAGGTGTAAAAACGCACTGACGTGTTAAAGGAAAACCATATCGGTGCATGCAACACCTATCCACTCTGGTCGTAGTCACTGATAAAGTGCATCAAGAATTATAATTGGTATTGGTATTTGGTGTGGTTCTCATAGGTCGTAGCAACACACCGGTGTGCAATATCATACACACACACCAATGTTCATTTTCTATTTTTTAGAAACATCAACCTATGACAGTGCAATTATTGTGATTTTTTAAAATTCATTATTCATCAAAATTCGACACATATCCTATAACAGTATTCATATCAATTAGATTTTTATTAGTGCATTTGAATGTGATGTTTGGATGAATTTTTATATCATTAGATTTCACATCTCTTCATTATAATATTTAATCATCCATATATTTAATCAGTCCTGTAACATTTCGCAATGACAATGGAGAACACGATAGAATAAATTAAAAAATATTTTACTATATATATATGAATAAGACACTCTTTTTCATACAAAATGGGACAGTTATTGGTATCCATTTGTCTTTAAATTGGGACACTATGTCCATTACAGTAAAAAAAATGTCCGATTTCACAAACAATTATTTTAAAAAATAAAACTCGCTTTGAAATCTAGACATATTGATCATCATTATTCACTGGAAATTCTATCACTGCTCGAGTTACTTCCATGACTTGGGTTATTTGGAGGAATGTTTTTTCAATGTGTTGATTGTTTTCTTCTTCTTCAAGTTCCATCTACAAACATAAAAATAAAGTGTAATGAGTGTATCTACATTTGTGAGAATAATGAAAATTGCAATATTAATATACATCAATGTAAATATAAAAGAAATGTACCATAGCAAGAATTGATTCGTGAACTATACACGTTCTTTAAAAACCAAATTTCATGCCTTATTTCAACAATTCTTTTATTGGTGTAGTTTCATACTTTGTTTCCTGCAAGTTTTATAACTCATAAAAAATCATAGATTTAATATAAATTGTTTTTTGTTCTATTAATTATAGACTAAGCTAAGTAAAAGAATATAGATACTTACAAATTCCACAATTAATTTTTGATATTCCAACATATACTAACAACCCATATTTAACCCAATGTCATTCAATTATTCTGATTGTTCTTATTTGTATGTTAGCACCTATTTCAAGACATTCAATGATTATTGTTGTAAAACAACTTAAAATATACAAAAATAAATTATAGTTAAGTGGTTATAAGGAACTAACAATTACTCACAAACTTAGATGTAAACACTTTTATTCCTTGTCGTCTCATTTTAAGTGTTGAATGGGTTCCATTTTATTTTCTTTTCTGCAAGAAAATATTTGAAAAATAATATTTAATGCTAAATTATTTATTTCTTTTACCTAATCAAAAAATTCGATGATTACATATTACACTTGAATCACATTATTATTGAGATGGCTTGTCGTGCGATGCAATTATTTCCATTTCCTTGACCATCTCCTTGTGCACATTTTTGGACATTCCTACTGCATATTTCTGATATCAACTCATTCAACCTTTGAGATTTTCATAATCTTCCTGAAAAAAGTAACATGACAATAAATTATTTAAATTTTATATTGATATATGAAAACTAAATACAACAAAAGTGATATTTATAAATGATTTTTTTGTAGTAATAGATACATATAATTATAAAAAAATATTTAAAGGAATATTATTTTTTCAATCCTTTTTTTTTGTTGTACCTTTTTACTATTAAATTTTTGACATGTCTCATTGAAAAATTCTCTGAAAACTCTTCCTGTAGTTTAAATAAAATTTGGTTCTTGGAATCATTGAATTGATTTTTGTATTGTAAGTGAAAAGAACGTCTATACATTCATTCCACTAGATCCCTCAAAGTTTTGTAAAAGATTTTCCCCCTTTCGTTAACCTCCAGCACCACTCCAGATGAGCTAAGGAGTAATTCATTTTCATTTGCATGTTCTATTTCTTTTCTTTTCTTAGAAGAACATGCCTTTTTTTTTATGTTGGTCCCTATAGAACATTAAACATATCTGAATTAATAGATCGTTTGAAACATGTTATTTAATATTTTTAAGTATATTATTAATGAAAATTCAAAAGAGAAACTCATATTGGATCGATAGTATTTTTTCATTCATTTGATTCATCCTTCAACAATTTTTCCATCAAGATTTTACGCTCTTATGGTCTTAGATTAGAAAAAATCTTATCGAGCTTCATCATTTTTTGGGTCTGCATGATACACACTAAACAATACATATTAGTTAAACTTACATATAGTTCAATTTTTTTTTTTTTTTTGTAAATAATTTACAAAGAACTTGCCTTTTTTCTTTTCTAGATGTGCTATAAGTATTTTTGTTACTTGAACCCTTGTCAGCCATTTTTTTATCAATATAAAACTCACACCATTCATTAATATATTTTATAACTAAATCACATAATTTTCAAGTAAAAAAAAATCAAGAAAATGGTGCATCTGTCTAAATTAAACACCCGATGAGTTTATATTTTTAACACACCGGTGCAAATTTCACCACTTAAACACTGACAACAGGATACAAAATTAAATGATAACGGTGCGATATGTTATTATAAACACATCGTTAGTATAGTAGGAGCACTATATGGTGCTCTTTGTCAATGATACCCAGTGCGTTATATTAATATGGGAGCACCGATTAACATAGATATAAATGAATGGAAGACTGTTTTTATCAAATAGTGATTTGTGTCCATACACACCTAGTGTATTATACTAAAAGAGTGCACTGATGTGCTATATTAAATAGGGCGCACTGATTAACAAAATCCATTTTTTTTAAATCATGTAAAGGCCAAGAGGGATTGGGATCTAACTCTGCAAGTGGTCCCATAGGTTAGATGTCATACGCCTATATATATATATATATATATATATATATATATATATATTAATAAAAACCCTATAAATCTAAAATGAAAAGCCCTAATTTAAAATTTTTACTATGCATGTATTAAATCTAACAGAAATTGTAGAAAAACAATTATTACAGTAAAATTTAACATTTTTACTATACTTCAGGGTTTTTGTGTGAATCAACAGATGTTTCAAATTCTGATTCTCTGAATAGTGCTACTATTTTGAATGTATTTTTCTTCTCCACAATGCTCTCTTGCCCCAGTTATGTCTCTCGTGCAAATCCCTCCCTGAATGTTTTTGCAAAAATAATGGAATAATGAATATCTTTTTACTATTTAAGAACTTTTTATGAAATTAGATTTCCTAAAATCATTTTCCGCTCATTTTTTAGTTTACCGTTTTTTTTTCACTTCAAAAAATAAAGTTTCATTATTTTCCCAATATTTGGTGCGTTTTTTAACTAACTGCACCCATGTGTCCCGTAATAAAACCACACTGGTGTAGTTAATAATACATTAGCACTGATAAAAATAAGTCTTTTTTTAAGGCATCAAAATTTATTTTAGGTATGTACACCAAAATTTATTATTGATTTTGCTCAAATGCAGGGAGAAAATCTCATAATTATATCAAATGGACAATTCTTCAAAATCTAGCTCGTTCCATAATATTTCTCAAAGTCAGTCTCAACATTTTCCCTATCCATATCCAGACATAATTACTTGATATTTTATTTATATTTTCATTATCTAGTTAAATTTATTTATTTTATCCATGTCAATCAGCTGAATAAAATTAATGTATACAAATTTTCAGGTTCATACAGATTCATAATTGAGTTTAGATGCACAAAATATTCAAGCAGTTCCAAAACGTCGGAAGCTCTTATCAGGAGCACCATACCACAAGGCGCGGTTGGTAGATGAAAATGGACAACCGCTTCACCCTGCCAATTATAAGTCCCACCTTCTAACCAAAATCCTAGGAAAACGATGGTAATAATTATTTGGTATAATGTAATTATTTCAATGTCAAACCAATTAATCATGCATTGACATGATTACTAATTGATATCATCTATATTTTTCTAATCATGTTCAAATATATATTTTTGAAACTAGTGGTATTCTAGTGATGATAAGTGACCTACCTACCATCTTCTGTTGCACCCCACGACAATTTCAAATCGAGAGAAGGATGAATTAAGAGAAAGACTCGGAGAGGAATGATACCAAGAATGGTTGAATCAACCACCTACTTAATTTCCACTATGTCCATATTTAGAAATTAGGAATGACTACATCAATAGTAGTTATTCACAAGCTGACAGTGGAGGAAATCAACTATAGGTTGCTATAGATGATTAATTAAGGGATACGACTACCATGGATACAATGTTGTTAGATGCATTCCATAACGATGATCAGTTAGGGGATGATGCTCATATCGCTGATACCTTTTTCGAAAGCCTTAAATTTGATTCCACTACCCCTCTCTTTAGACCTGGCGGTCAGTCAAAGTCTACCCAGTTGGGGCAACAATGTTACTATACAAATTGAAAGCAAAGTTTGGCTTTTTGAATGTATGTTTCTTGAAAATTTTGAGGTAATTGATCAGCAAATCCCTTATATTTTGAGGAATCTTGTCACGCAATCATAATTATAAATGGTTAAATTTATGAATGTTAATAGCTATTGGAATTGTACATTTAATATTTTCCACAAACTATAGGTTATTAAAACATAAGGTTCTTCTGAGTGATAATGTCCTGCTCAGTAGCTGCGAAAAGGCAAATAAATTGTTGAAAATGTTCAGTTTTGAGTACATATCATATCATGCATGTCCAAATGATTGTATTATATATAGAGGAGAATATGCAGACAAAGAGAAATGTCTGAAATGTGGGCATGAAAGGTATGATAAATAAAAAAGGAAGGGTAAATCACGTGGTCCTCCTTTTAAGATATTGAGGAACACGCCTATAATCCCAAGGATTCAAAGGCTCTTTCGTTGCAAAGAATTAGCTATGTTGTAGGGATGGCATGCCTCACATAGAAGTGAGTTGGTAGTTATGTGAATCCCAACAAATTCAATAGCCATGAAGCATATAGAGGATACATGGCCTGAAAAATTCAAGGATGAAGTACGAAGTCTATGACTTAGCATAGCCATGGATGGAATCAACCCATATTCCCTCTAGAACACCAATATTCTATTTGGCATGTAATAGTGATCAATAATAATATCCCCCATGGTTTTCCATGAAGAATGAACATATTATGTTGGCTCTCATAGTCCCTCGTAGAAGACAAGTCAAGAATATGGATGTTTACTTACAACAACTGGTAGATGAATTGAAGGAATTATGGGATGGGATAAATTTATATGATGTATCAAGACCCATTGCAGCAGAGAAGAGTTTTATGTTGTATGGCATACGTGCTTACACGACACATGATTATCTAGGCTTAGGAGTTTTCTCTGGTAAATTACATGTTTATTGATTTTCTTATATATGTAACAATATTCTTTCGCATATTAATTTAATTATTTGTAATTGTTCAAAAATTCATGATATTCTTTAACATGCCATGCATATTGTACACAATAATTTCGAAAGTCTTGTAAGAAAAGGGTATTATGGATGTAAATGTTGTGGACCTTCACTAAAATCTAGAAGGTCCAATGACCTACAAAATCTAGTGTATGACTGCTCCAGGGTATTCCTCCCAGAAGAACACCCTTACAGAAGAGGAAAATCTGCTTTCAATGGTAATGAGAGAGAACCCAAAGGCCTGCAATAATGAAACCAACTGAATGATTTAGATCATATGAGAGAGAGAAGGAGAAGGACTTCATATAAATTTTTGATTCAAATGGGGGGCCTATGTTTGATGATCCAAAATTCTTCGACACCTATGTTGAGAAATTTCCCACTTGGGTGAAAAGGAAATCTATCTTTTATATCCTCCCATATTGGGAGCATCATAAGATTACCCATTTACTATATCCCATGAATATATTTAAAAGTGTTTCATATTCTTTATGGAGGCACATATCATCGAAAAAAAGTGACACATTGGATATTAGGAAAGATCTTATTACTTCAAAAACTAAAAATAAACATTTTCCAACACAATTAGAAAGTACAGGAGAGGTTGGTCCCTCTAATTAGTATTTCAAAGAAATTGATGTCCCATGGATTTTAAAAAACGATGATCTTTATTTGGAAAAGGAAGTTATAGTGGGTGTGAGGGTGCCATCTTCATATGGGTCTTCACTACGGTGTTGCTTCACCATGGAAGACCATTTTTTGGGGTTGAAATCACATGACCATTTGAATCTTCTAAGAGTACTTATAATGTCAAAAGAATGATTTTATTATTTGTTGTATTAATAATTTTTATCCCATGGGATCATAAAACATAACTAATTTTGTATGCATGTGTTTATAAATTTGCAGTGTCATTATCCTTTGTTCATGCATGGGTGTGTGAAACATGCCTTCCCCCAAGACCTAGGATGTGCCATATCTAAATTATATTCATTTTTACATTGGATTACATCGAAGGAGATTCACGTGGCTAGCATTCCACGACAGATTCAAGAGATAGTTGAGATTGTTTGTATGTTTGAGAAGGAATTGTCAACGAGTTTCATGGATTTGCAGGTTTATCTTCTAATCCACATAGTAGATGAGGTTGAATTAGTTGGGGTGGTTTCTTGTCATTGGATGTTCTTATTAGAGAGATACATGAAAAAATTGAAAGGTTTTGTTTGACAAAGGGAAAAACCTAAGGGGTCTATGGGAGAGGGGTACATGTTGTATGAGTATTTATTTATGCTAGTGAGTACATCAAGTAGATCGAAAATACACCAGGTGTGGTGATTTGGGATGATGAAAGGGATTAAGACAAAAGAGAAGGGGAGTTTCTCCAAACGAATGGAAAAATGTGCTTGATAAAGAGTAAGCGAATTATAATTTATCAAACTTACACAAAGTAAATATTCATGTTGAAATTAGATATAATGTATATTTTAATCTCATATGTACTATATGTCGATTTGATTTCATTAGCGAATGTAGAAATTGAAGCAATCAATAAATTCATTCTTTACAATTCCGAAGTGACAAAACCGTGGGTCGCATTGTATGAACAAAAGAGGATGAAATGGGATAGTGACAGGAAATAATTGAGATGGTTTAATGGTATAAGTGTGCCTTATCCTGATCATTTAAAAGAAAATATGCCAATTATATGCCCCAATAGTTGGGTTGCTGACCAAGTCAGAGAGAAATACGGTGCAACTAGTTGTTACCCGTTTGTTGAAGAGGATGTGCTAAACATAGGGATTAGGTGCAACAACTCAGTAATAATCTATTTATGTACATTTTAAACTTAATACTGCACCTTTAAAATGTAACATCTATATTTTATATTTCAACTGTTGGGTTATTATACACATGAAACTCTGATTTTTAAAACTTTTTTATGGGTGCATTTGTTTCCATCTATGTGGGCATATGGACACTATTGTCACACATAAAACACCGATGATGGACACATGACACAACACTATGGAAATGAAGTTGAGTTTGATCAATCTAGTCGAGCTAGCCACTGTGATCAAAACCTAGTACGAGGGATGTTAGGTTACATCAGAAAGATACAAGAGATCATTGACTTCTCTTCTTTCTGATGTGTTATTTTTAGGTGCAAGTGGTGGGACACTTTTGATCAGAATAATTTAAAGGAATATCATGATAGTAGGTTGATATTCAACTCTATAAAGATGTGGGATGAAGCTAAGGAGCCTTATGTGTTCCCCAAACACTGCAAATAGCTGTTTTTTAACCCAGATGTGTTGGATAGGGATTGGTGGTTCGTGTTGAGACATGACCCTAGATCAAAACATATTTTTGAGAAAAATAGTGTTATCATGCCAAGTGAGTTGGAAGATAATGAAGGTGATGAGAACATAGAGTGATATAGTACATGTGTTATCTCATCATTTATGCTATTTGAGATGGGTTTTTAAAAAGAAGAGGACTTAACCTTATAACTAATACTCTTTTTTTCCAAACATTATAATATATATTTTGAATTAATTGGTTTTCATTGTGTTAATGTTAAAATCATTTCACTTGATAATTTGAAATTATGTTGATCTCAAAAGGAATGCACTGTATTAAGTTATTTTTTTGTAATGTCAAACCCTAAAATAATACAACTACTTGACTGCTTGAAATGGTTTTTCACTATATCATTACTTAAATAAATGCACCCTATATATATATATATATATATATATAGAGAGAGAGAGAGAGAGATGAACGATATCTTTAAATTAAAAAAAAAAAATGTATTAATTTATACTATTATTTTTGGTATGTAAGATCATAATAAAATAATGATAATTCTAAACATGAATTTACTTGCATTATTTCCTAAAATTTATTATGTTACAAAAATTCATATTATTCTAGGTTTATTATTTTACAATTATTTATATTCTTACAAATTTACAATTTTACAATTTTACAATTATGGTAATTTAAAAATATGTATGGTATACATTTTACAATTTTACTGTTATTCAATTCTACAGTATTTATGGTTTAAATTGGACAATTAATTTACAATTTTACAATTTTAATAAAACTGAATCATGACAATACATACAATTACAATTACAACTTTACAATTTCACAATACTATTACAATTACAATTTTACTATTTTACATACAATTTCAGTTACAATTTTACAATTTCACAATACTATTACAATTACAATTTTACAATTTTACATATAATTACAATTAAAACTACAATTACAATTAAAATTGCAATTACAATCACGATACATACAATTACAATTACAATTTTATAATTACCAATATATAATATTTAATAAATACCATGATTTGATATTAAAAATAAACAGCATGATCATGATAACCATCATACAAACATCATATTCTAAAATACAGATTCAAATTCGCTAACATCATCTAATCATCATGATCATGATCATCTAAAAAAACACAAGCATTGTATAACATCATCACAACACAAACATCAGATATACATCTCATGTCAAATAACTGCTATAACATACACATCTATCTACAAGCACATTAAATGAACATATATAACATGACCTAACAATATACACGCCATGATGAACACTAACATGTAAATTAAGTACATGAACATAAACATAAAATACATGCACCATATATATTTATATAACTTTAAAATGTCAAAAGTATACAACTATAATAGAACTGCATATAATCTCAATTTTTTGGTGGTACATCAATGCTATAACTATTCGAGGCCTACTCAGATGGACGTGCCTACTCAGATGATATCTGATCAAGAGGTTCTTGCTCACATGGTGCTTACTTAGGAGATGTCATCTTAGGACTAGATGATGGTTGCTCATCTTTGCGAGGTGAAGGGGGAGGAGATGGAGTACTAGAATGATCACTCCCCTCATCATCATCATCCGAACTATTGTGTCGTGCATCTCCATGGCGCATATCCCTCCTAGCCGCCAGTAGCCTGGAAGCTTCGATGATATGATGCATAAGGCTCATCATATCACGCGACATGTCCTTCCAGAGCTCCATAAGCATACGATCTGGCTGGATGTCTCTAATCGTAGTAGGGCGGACTCCCTCGTTAACCAGGAGTCTACATAGTCGGTCACCCAACTTCATCCTGAATCGAATGTCTGCCCTATGCTGCATGCCTGTGGGTATCTACACCCAAGGAGGCCTCTCACCGTTTTCGGCCTTCGCCATCTCCTCATCAACTACAGGATCATCTGGGGGGGTGGAGTCATGTCCCCAACGAACGTGCCAATATAAAAAAAATATATAGTACACAACAATAATTATAAAATTTCATTAAACAATTTAATAAAACAAGTTAAAGAAAGTGTTAGAATAAATTTTATTCTAATTAATTAATTTTAATTTAAAGAAAACACTAATACTGCCTCTATCATCTAGTGGTTCATCCTATGTGAAGAGGAAGTTGGTAAACCCTAGCTAATCCAACCTCGTGTAAGGACATGACACCATCATAAACATGTGGTCATCCTCACTGGCTAGTAGCTCTAGTGCATCACTAGAAATCCTAGCCGAATACTCTGATAAGCCCCTCTTGGGCATCATCTCACCCCACATGTGCATTCATACCTCTATCATTGGCATACTAGGCTATCAGGAAAATGTAGGCCTCGTCTTCAGAAACCTCTAAAAAAATAAGCAAACCAACTCTTAAGAAAAATAGAAGGTCAACCTCCCATGTGGCTGAGAACGACATCTATCTAAGGCTATACAAAACTGCAGCAAAAAAATGGTAGGCCATCTAATAATTCGTGGCCTCTGGAACAGAGAATCAACATAAATAAAAGAGGGAAACTAATATGCTTCTCATCACTAGTATAATGTGAAATGGTGGTCAGCAATGATTACATGCACCTAACCTCCTCTGGACCAAAAGAAGCAATTTGTAGTTGTCCACCAGACACCTCAAAATATGATCGAGAAGGTATGCCATCCCTAATGTACCTCTGAGACTACACCAGCTGACTCCCTAATGCATAACCGAATGGGACATTAGATAACTGGAGCAAATCCTCTCCTCTCCTAGATAGGCTAGTGATAAAATAAATTTCCTCCTCAGTGGGCTGGGACCACTGGTTAGGACCGACACAGAAAGCTTGTCGGTGGGCATCCCACTTGTAGATCAACTATATTAATAAGCCACTATGCCCCTTTAAGGATGTATCCTCCTCATATAACTTAAAGAGGCCTACCTACCTTAAGAGCAACTGGGTGCGTGTTATAATAGGGAAAGGGTACAAAAGTATCTCCCTCTCCCTTGCCTCCCACTGTTGTATCATGTTATAATTGTCATCCCTTTGCTCTTGTTGTTGTCTCAACTCTTTCCATTGACTTCGCTGAATGATTCACATATTAAATACATTAGCCTCCCTTATACATAAAACACAATTTTTTTTATTAAATGAAAAATGTATTTACAAATATATAAATATAAATTTTGTCGAAAAAAAAAAAATTCTTGTGTGCCACAAAAAAAATCATGCATTGCCAACGGTGCATACATTTATATCACGCACCAATCCACGGTGCGCATAAAAAACACGCATGCACCACGCCAAAGAAAATATTACTTAAATAAATATTATAGGCGGTGTGTTGACAAAACATATCCACCTCGTGATGTTTGTTATGGCTCAACACATCGCCATTTGCAATATTTTATCACTGGCGGTGTGGTACCAAACACAAAATGCCCCGGTGCGGTATTTTTGACCGACACACCACACATTAGGTGTGTTCCCATAATATAGACACATCGGTACGTTATGTTAAAATTTACATAATGGATGGTGCGTTCTGGTAAAATAATGCACGGCTAAAAATAATTTGTTATTTTTTAAATATTATAAATTGTCAATGTGGCCATAAACCAACATGCATTGCATTATTTTATTTCTATTGAGGTGAATTTTTTAACAGTAGTGCACTGGGTTGTCACATTAACTGTCCAATGTCGTTTCCATTCACACCATTCACGACACAGCCTATAAATTTATAGGGAGCACTGCAAACAGTGCGAGCCAAACGACTTGAACGCAATGCGCATTATTTTTTTTCAAAAAAAAAAGCAATTCTAAGTAAATTTTAAAAATTAATCCGCTAAAATATTAAGCTGGTGAGAAACATGTACGTTACCTGCACATTTTCACGTTGAGTAGGCATCTTTCCAACAAAGTACTAAAAACCAAATTTGCCCACCATTTTGAAAAATTCAAAGTCCACGCACTAAGCAATGGAAGCAAGCAATGCGGGAAATGGGAGCCCTGATGGTAGGGTGACTCAGATAAGCATAGGTCACACCAGTGCTTGAGAGCTCTATATCACTGTAACAAGTAAAAATGATATTTTACGACCGGTAATATATATATTTTTTTAATTAACCCTTTTTCAGTGCACTCTAGAATGAGACACACCACACGGTTGTATCAATGGTGCACTACACTACTTTACGGTGCATTGGATTATGAAGATGCATCAGGAAAATTTTTACAGAGCACAAAATTATTCCTTTGAATAAAAACCCTATTTCGGTGCGTCTTTGTACCTAAACCACACTGAGCCATTGTTGTTAGTAAACAACACTAAAATGTTGAAAATGCATCGGGCTGGCGATATACGAGAAACATCGAGTGTGTTATATAAAAAGAACCAATTATTTCATTAAATAAAAACCCTATGTCAGAGTGGAATATCACCATAAATGCACTGGGGCGTATTTGTTAGAGGATAGCACCATAATGGTTATATAGTGAGTGTCTTGGCATGCCATTTTATAGTACGCACCGGTGTGCTTTATATAAAATGCACTAGTGAATTGTATGTATGAAGTGCATCGTTTTTTCCGTAGTACTTAAAAATAACTCTGCAATGCTTATTTAGCCTCTGCTATGCACTGGTGTGTCACATATATATGAAGTGCACCGATGCGTGTTATGATTATAAACTCACTGCAAAAAAAAAACATCCACAAAAATATCAATTCGACAACCTCCTCTAGTGACCTCCACTACAAATGGATATCTACGATATTTTTATAAGGGCTTCCCAAAAAACATCTACTAGGTGGTATTTTTATTGTAGTGTCCTGAAATCTTGACCCACATTATCAAGAGTATGTCCAATGAATCTTCATAACTGAAGAAAAGGACAAGAGATACCATTGTCAACAGCAAGCCCCTGAAGTTTAAATTCTTGAAGAATTTCAATAACAATAGCAACAACATTTATCAGCCAACTAAGCCTGCAGAAATATTGAATGTTGTGTTGAATGTCGAGAGTCTGGGTATGGACCAATATTGTACTTTTCACCAAAAATATCATTTAGAAAATACATTCCCATAGTGGAATCACAACATGAATGCTCTAGCTATGAATATTATTGACTGAGTTCTTGAAAATGAGTAATCTGAACAAAAAAAATAAAAGGAAGAACCTGAGGCAACTGAAGAGACAACAAGTTTCATAAATGAAGTTAATACTTCCAATTGTGTAATATTCCAAATTTAGCATGCAGCTAATTGGAATATTGATTTTGTTATTTTCACTGAGGAGATGAATAAATGGGTAAGGAGGCCCATACATTTCATAAACAGAAATAAAATCCCTCTTGATGTGAAAACGGATCATAAAAATAATTGGATCTAGCACTCTCATGTGTGGAAAGGGACATTTTGCATGTGGACAAAGTCAAGTTTGACCAAGTCAATAGCATAAATGTAGGAGGAGTGGATCAGCAATAAAAATAGTTCAATATGAATCAGGTTCAGCCTAGACAACTATATGTGAGCTGGATTGAAGACCCTTAGGTGTGAAAAGGGCTGAAGCAGGTTGAAGAGGTCAACCTTGACCAAATCAAACAACACAGTTTTAGAGGAGTGGCTCTAATGAAGGTACAACACAGTTTTCGAGGGAAATTGTTTGTGTGATGGGGGAAACCCTAATGAGTGGGACCCAAGGTGAGAAGGCTCACTTAGCTTATAAGGAAGAGGATGGCAGTCATTTGAGTTTAGCTTATGAATTATATTTTTATGTCTTCTTAGACTTTTGCTCTCTTCAGTTGTTTAGCTAAGATTGCTGGTGTTATTTAGCACTAAGTTATTCCTATTTAGGAATTCCTTCTCTTCCCTTTGAGTAGCTCTCTAGAGATACCTGATCTAACATTCCACACATCTGGCATTGGTTCCAAGCTTCAGTCTTCAGTTTCAGCGCAGTTTTTGCAGGAGGTTGTGTTGAGTTGCAGGGTGTTGCAGTGGAGGGTTGAGAAACCCACTTTCTGAGTTGGTTTTGCATAGGAGGAAGGATTCCTTCCATTGGGAGATCAGTTTGGAGGGGTCATGAGATTATTTCATACCTTTGGTAGTATTCCAATGTATTATCATCACCTACAACGTTATTCCAGTCTGGGAATTGTGTTATTTCTGGAGGGAAGTTTCAGCAGTGTCTTTTGTGGATCCTTTGGGGAGTTTTCCTGTGATTGGAGGGTTGATCCTTCTATGGGGGAAGACCTTTGATCAGATTTGCATCAGATATATATTATTATATCCTTCTATACTCTTGTGCTTTAGTTTTCAGTTATTATTCACTCTTATTGCTGAAGATCACCATTTTTATTCAGGGTGTATTCCTAGAAACCCTTCCCGGGTTCTCTAGCTTTTGTATAAAGGAGACTAGATCTCATTTTCTGAGCCATATTTTTTAATGTAATATCATATCTATTTGTCTGTACTATTCATGTGTACAAACCCTCATTATACTGTTCTATCTCTTTATGCATTAATTTCATGTTGGAATAGTTTTGGGGTTTTTGCCTTTTTCTAGCTATCCTAGGTGTGGGAGGTCTGTTTACCTCACCTACTTTGATTTGTTTCTAATATACTCTTGGATTTAGGTTTTATATTGTCCTATCTAATGGATCCAAGTTTTTATTTCATTTTCTGTAGCATATAATTCTAAAAATGCGATTTTTATGCAGGCCTTGCTGAGCAGTCCCCTTTTTGGGATATTATAGTGGTATCCGAGCAAGATCTTTGGCTCAGCCTGTGGACTTCAAGCCAAAATGCTATAAGAAGAAGGTAAGATCAGAATGACAAAGAAAATGAGCTTTGTCTCATCATTTTTCAGATCCATGAAGGACCTCTCCAAGGAGGTTAAACAAGAAGAAGAAAAGAGGAGCAGTGAAACTTCTAGAGAGTTTCAAGAAGAAGAAGATCCATGCACTTCCTGTGATCAGAAGAGGAAACTAGTGTTGCAGAGAGCTCCAAAGCATTGGACCATACCCTTTCCTTTTGAAAATAAGGACAAATTGCAAAAATGTGGAGGACACTTGGATCACAAGATTCTAAGTGAATACATTGTTGAGTACAAATCTCAACCAAGAGCCTTCAAGGAGACTCTAGCTTTCCCTTAGTTCATTCAATTAGAGGAAGAAAAAATACCTTGTAGTAAAGGGAGGATCAAGGGAAATAGTTTTCTATTGTCTACTTTTGATGGGTCATCTACAACAAGGGTTTGGGCAAGGAAACTAGATGCATTCTTCCTACTACATCTAGTGGTAGAAAGAGAGGTTGTAGAGATTTCAGCATTGCACCTTGAGGGTGAAGCCAACATCTGGTGGTTCATCCATTTGAGCCATGAAAAAGTGGCTACTTTTGCTGATTTTAATCAAAGGTTGATTGGAAAATTTGGTGAAGAAAAATCGGAGGAGGAGAAGCCCTCACCATCGTTGTAATGGCTTATTGATGGAGTTTCCCCAAGATCACTTCACATTTGATGCACTTGGTGGAAAAGGAGGAGATGAGAATGATGGAGTAGTGGATGGAGACATCTATTACTGGGATATGTTCTTCTTGACTTGGATTTCCAAGCATAAGAAGGAGGATTTTCATGCAGCATATGATTCATTCCTCTTCATGGGAGTATGTAATACCACTATGGGGGGCCTATTCATGTACATATGCATCATCTTACTCTTAGCACATGGTAAGAATATTTATTTCCATTTATTTATTATCTAACACAGTATTTTCATTCTCTTACCATTTCTATTCAGTGCATTGTTCTTCAAAAGGGAAAGCTTTTATTGAGCTCCATGGGCAAATTTTGGCCAACTATTATGATGGAGACAACCACCTTTTGTATGAATTTGGGCAAGTGTTTCATTATTCTTCTATGTATGCTCAGTTGATCCACCAAGCCATTTACTATTCACTAGTATATGTGATGACATGTACAACTAGCCATTTGACAAGAAACAACTTGCCATGCTATTTTCTGAAGCAGCAGTGGGGAAGACTGCGCTGGTTGCATTTGAGATACCATTTTCCTTATCCTTTGGTACATATGGCAGCCAGCATGGTGCTAATCATGATTCCATTTACTGATATTGTCTTTGTCATTATGGGGAACATGATTGGAAGAAAGACACATTGTTGGGGTGTGTCCTTGGGGAAGGAGATTTCCCACACTTTGTGCATTACATATTCCAAGGGGAGCATGGGAGGAGATATGGCCACCACAGTAAAAAAATTGCTTCTTTATGAGGTGGGCCATGGGATTGATTGGATGCCATATGATGGTGATTTCCAACTCATCATATATGGGATAGTTTGGGCCAACATGATTCATAACGTTGGAGAGGAGATCTTTGAAGGTCTAGTCTTCATCTTTCCACTTGAGGGAAATATTATTGCAGCCCAAGATCAGCAGAAACTCTACACTTATCATAAGTGGAGAGGAGGATAGCATGGGGTAGGCTACTTTTTCTACCATGTTCATATTTTTAGCCCACCTACTTTGCAGGAGGTCAAGGTGGAGGAGGATTTTCAGGAGTTGCCATGTTGGGAGGTAACTCATTTTGTATGGATGATTGCTTAGGGATGGGAGATTCATATGGGTATGGTAGATCCCAATTTATATCAGACCTCATGCCTCAAGAAGGCCTTTAAACAGTCAATTGTTGCCTCCATGGGTATTTTACTTTTACAGGATGATAGCTATTTGGGATACTCACCAAAATCTAGCTTGCATACTTGGGAGGAAAAAATTGGAGATGTATTAATGAGACAACATCTTGATCCTTGGATGATTTTATCATATGAGGGTAATATAGGGGAAGAAGAGGAGGCTCTTCATTTCTATCCTTGTAGTTGCTTGAGGACAAGCAACATTTGGGAGGGGAGGACTGTAATATTCCAAATTTAGCATGCAACTAATTGGAATATTGATTTTGCTGTTTGCACTTAAGAGATGAATAAATGGGTAAAGAGGCCCATATATTTCAGATATAGAAATAAAATCCCTCTTGATTTGAAAATGGATCATAAAAATAACTGGATCTAGCACTCTCATGTGTGGAAAGAGACATTTTGCATGTGGACAAAGTCAAGTTTGACCAAGTCAATAGCATAAATGTAGGAGGAGTGGATCAATAATAAAAATAGCTCCATATGAATGAGGTTCAGCCTAGAAAACTATATTTGAGTAGGATTGAAGACACTTAGATGTGAAAAGGGTTGAATCAAGTTGAAGAGATCAACCTTGACCAAATCAAACAACACAATTTTAGAGGAGTGGCTCTAATGAAGGTACAACGCAATTTTGGAGGGAGGTTGTTTGTGTGATGGGGGAAACCCTAATGAGTGTGACCAAAGGTGATAAGGCTCACTTAGTTTGTAAGGAAGAGGATGGAAGCCATTTGAGGTTATTTTATGAATTATATTTTTATATCTGCTTAGACTTTTTCTCTCTTCAGCTATTTAGCTAAGATCGCTGGTGTTGTTTAGCACTAAAGTATTATTGTTTAGGAATTCCTTATTTTCCCTTTGAGTATCTCTTGGGAGAGACCTGATCTAACATTCCACACATCTAGAATTGGTGCCAAGCTTCAGTCTTTATTTTCAGTGCAGTTTTTACAGGAGGTTTTGTTGAGTTGTAGGGTGTTGCAGTGGAGGGTTGAGAAACCCACTTTCTGAGTTGGTTTTGCACATGAGGAAGGATTCATTCTATTGGGAAATCAGTTTGGAGGGGTCCTGAAATTATTTCAGACCTTTGGAATTAAGCCAACGTATTATCATCACCTACAACGTTATTCCATTTTTTGAATTACGTTATTTCTGGATGGCAGTTTTAGTAGTGTCTTTTGTGGCTCTTTTGGGGATTTTTCCTATGATTGGAGGGTTTATCCTTCTATGGGGGAATACCTTTGATAAAATATGAATCATATCTATATTCTTACAGCTTTATACACTCTTGTGCTTCATTTTTCAGTGATTAGTCAATCTTATTGCTGAAGATCACCATTTGTATTCAGGGTGTATTCCTAGAAACCCTTCCCAGGTTCTCTAGCTTTTGTATAAAGGAGACTATATCTCATTTTCTGAGCCATATTGTTAAATATAATACCAAATATATTTGTCTCTGCTATTCATGTGTACAAACCCTAATTAGAATTCACTGTCTCTTTATGCAGTAATTTCACGTTGCAGTAGTTTTGCGGTTTTTTCCTTTTTCTAGCTATCCTAGGTGTGGGAGGTTTGTTTACCTCACCTAGTTTGATTTGTTTCTGATCTACTCTTGGATTTAGGTTGTATATTGTCCTATATAAGGGATCCAAGTGTTGATTTCATTTTTTATAGCATATGGTTTTGAAAATGCGTTTTTTATGCATGCATTTCTGAGCAGTCCCCTTTTTGGGATATTACAAATTGTTTGTTCAATGCTGAGAAGAAAAACATCAAAGAAACACCACCGAATGAGGCCCCGAATCAAAAAAAAAAAACAACTAATATAAGTTTAGAATTCAAAGGATTGTTTCTGAATAAGAGCTAATGAGGAAAAGTCTGAAAGAAAATCTATTAAGGAAACTCACTCTGCTTGTGAGCCAAGCCCTGAACATGTCTGGAGATGCTACCACAACAAAGAAAAATTCTGCCAATACCAAAATTAAGATCATCACACAGAAATTTTTAGGAAAATTCACTCTTCCAGACACTTAAGAGACCCCCGCTGCAATTGACTATAACATAGTCGAGGATATGAAGAAAGCACACCCAAATATTTCAATCTTTGACCTCACAAGAATAAAAAGCCAACGGGGACTTCTTGTTCGAGCCCTTGATCATGCCTCATCAAGTAATAATTATTCTTCCTATAGGGTATATGTTAAACACACACATGGTAAACAAGAAGGAGAGTAAACACATAGGAAACTGAAGGATAAGCGTGAGTTATGTTACTATTAGCCAGAGATGTTCTTTTATAGTACATTAGGTGACCCTTGGATTCATCTTCCAAGTGGTATCTTGGACTCCATTTGTCCATTCGCCTTCCACACCTACCCATTTAAAATTAGGTGTCCAACATTCCCCCCTTAATCCGAAGGGTATGTGTGATTCCAAGAAAAGAGTTGTAATACAAATCTGCAAAGTGTGCATGGTAGCACTTAGGCTGAATGAGCTCACTAATATTTTGGCATAAAGAGGTGGTTTAAGGATGACCACCAACACTGGAACACTTAGTGCAGTTCCCGGAACTCTTCCAAATCTGGCAAGAATTTGAGGGCTTCTGCTAGAGGAAATGTCACTCATATTTGAAGATGGATACCTTCAACCTAGAATTAGGGAGGTATACAACCTGTGATGGTTTAAGGATGACCACCAACTTTGGAAATCTTAATGCATTTCCCGGAACTCTACCAAAACTGGAAAGAATTTGAAGTCTTCTGCTAGAGGAAGTGTCCCGAATTCTTTCAAGAGGAATAATATCAACCTCGCATAGATGGTTTAAGGTTGTCCACCAACCAAAGGAATGCTCATGGGCATCCATGTCTTTGGCTAGAACTCTGAATCTGGAATGAGAGATTATGGCTCAAGCTCGCTTGAACTGCTATGTCTTTGGCTACAACTCTAAATCTAGAATGAGATATTGTGGCTCAGGCTCGCTTGATGTGTTGTGTCTCTGGCTACAACTCTAAATCTGGAATGACCAATTGTGGCTCAGGCTCGTTTGATGTGGCTTTGAAGCTTGTAGATGACCACCATTTTCCCCCCTGTCAAGTACAAGATGAGATGATGGTGAAAACTCAACTGCAAGATTGATCAATATTCTAGAACATGTTCTGACATGTGACTTAAACATATTCTTGGATGTTGATTTCCATTTCAAAGAAGCGATCCATCCAAGATGAATATTTGTTCTTGAAAGAGGCTTGTTTCTTAAGCATATGTGAGAAGAATGGGTGTGCCAACCACAATGTTTGCATGGGTGAAGATAAAAATAGTGATATTTCATATGGCTAACTCAATCACAATGTTGGAATTTTACAATCTGTTGTCGCTGCTTCGGAAGAGGAGCAGGATTTGGAACAACTGAATTTGAACTTTCATAAAGAAATCTGGCACTTTGAAGTTGAATGGGCTTGGAATAGTCCAAAAATTGAAAGGGAAAATCCTTGTCATATCCAAGCCCTATTTTATGTTTGTTATGGACAAGATTTTCCCAAGGTTTGATGATGGGCTTGGGAAGTGCATGCTGAATTTCAACACCTGAGTGCAAATTTTCTCTTGAACTAGCCACTGAATGTGAAACAACTGTAACATTATTAACTTGCTGCTTATAGGAGTCTGTTTCAATTTTATGAACAGAAACAAGTACAGAATGATGACTCTTCTATTGAAGCTCATCTTGATGTAGCTGAGATTCAAGCTGCAAAAACTCTATCGTTTCCTGTGAATTTTTCAAAGAGATTTGAATATCTGTGAGAGTGTCTTTGCTGATTTTCACTATATCATGGCTAGTGGAGTGTATTATGGTGTTCAGTAAATTTAATAAAATATTCATTCGATCCATTTTCTAATCTAAAAAATCAAAGGCTTCAACTAAAAAGTGCTCCTTTATTTACATACAAGAAATACTAAACATTTTGAGATGAGGGCTAGTATATCAAAGCTTAATCCAGCCTACTAAAAGTAAAAATATTGATCATGAATCTCTCCACACAAAATCGAACATGGATCAACATGAAAGGAGCGCAGTAGAAAATGGGCTGAGTTATGGTTATTCATAAACAACATTCTTTGTTCTTAGGCAACAACACTGTATTGAATGTCGTCAACGTCAATTCAACTCTTTTTTTTTTGGAGGAATCAGCGTTAATGGTGATTTATTAGCAATTCATGCTGGAAATTTTGATCTTCAATTTGATGGCTCTGGCGGTCTTATCATAGACTCTGTAACGACTGTCACTTATTTGAAACAGAATTCTTATGATCTTGTGAACTAAGCGTTGAACTCATCGATTAATCTCTGACAAGTCGATGGCTCTAGCTCTGGCTTAGACC
Source organism: Pinus albicaulis (assembly GCA_034641835.2). Lineage (NCBI taxonomy): Eukaryota > Viridiplantae > Streptophyta > Pinopsida > Pinales > Pinaceae > Pinus > Pinus albicaulis. The sequence goes on from CM076584.1 coordinate 1,571,629,296, forward strand.
TCTGCTTCTAATAGGGCTCCTAAAATTCAAGACAATACATATGGTAATACTGGAGGTTGTGTATGGAGTGGGAGGTGAAGCGGAGGAGACATAGCTGGAGAGGGCCAAAGGGAGTGGGAAGTGAAGTGGAGGCCACTAAATCGGTAGTAGAGATGACGGGAGGAGTCAGTGTGATAAAGTATCACATATAAAAGGTGTTGAAGTTAGAGAGGAGGATTCGACTGATGCCAACAATGAGTGTGCTATGGGAGCAGCATGAAGTCTAGGAGTAGGGAGTCTAGGACTATTCGTGCATTGTGTCGATGAGAGAACAGTGTATGCTGACTATATGGAGGGAAGGAGCCTACATATGCCGAGGAGGGAGGCTATGTATGGATGATTGTCATCGTATAAAATTTAAATCATGGGAATATCAATACTTATGGGTAGCCAAGAGATATTCCTTCCTTTTTCCATCACCGTACGAAAATAATAATAATTCCTTACAAATACAGTTAACTTTCGAAGAGGATAAAGTCTCGCGGGTGAAGTGCTACATCGATGAAGAAGTAAAGGAAGTACGGAAAATTTTAAGGATGGGAAATTATTTTGAAGTTTAAAACATTGGCGAATCTCACTAGTCCCCAATATGAAGACTATAAAATGTTTATTGATATATTTGTAAAATTATTCAAATTTATAACGATTTTCTATATACTCTCTATATAATGTTGGCGATTTTTATGTTAAAATAATTTTATATTGTAAAATTTGGGTGAATCATTTTTATAAAAAAATAGAAATTGGCGAATATTTTTTTTAGAAAAAACATGAAAAAATAGCCCACCTGCAAATATTATCCCCTAAAATTTTCCATGAAAGGAAGAGCCTAAGGTAGCTAATACCTGGCTAAGGCAGCTATAATATAAAGAGCTATACTTGGGCAGCAATGTGGGCACAACTCGCTCCAATATATGCACCGGTTTAGTATTCTATGTACCAGGAGGCAAAGAAATTCGAATATGGTATGCGACAGGGGAGGAGCGTCTTGCAATGTTGAGAGGTGTTGCAGTGCTGAGAGGAAATTCACTTAGCAGTATGGAGGGAAGGCTACTCAACCACCTACCACCACAGTAATGCCCAATTTCCAATCAATTATTTTTCTTCTTTTAGAATGCCACATTAATGCTTAGGTAGAGAGGGAGCGGAGTTTCATTGGTAGTGTGGTAGGTGCATTAGATAATGGTTTTGTGGACAAAAAACTAGAGACCGGTGGTATTAACTCAGTAACACCTCTGCATATTTCTGTCTCTCCAGACCTATCAACTGCACCTTGTCTCTTTGAATTATTACCAACTCTAGGTTTGACTCAATGATTGCTTAACCACCAAACAAGTATGTAGAGAAATGATATATTCAAGCATGCAGATGGGTTAGAAACCCAACACATAATTTCAAAATGAGGAAGAGAAGACTGCATAATTACTAGTTGAGAAACCCACGGAGTAGGCCACAGATCATGGCTCTAATACCATGTTAAACACACGCATGGTAAAAAATAGGGAGAGTAAACACACAGGAAGAAACTGAAGGATAAGCATGAGTTATGTTACTATTAACCATAGATGTGCTTTTATAGTACATTAGGTGACCCTTGGATTCATCTTCCAAGTGGTCTCTTGGACTCCATTTGTCTATTCGCCTTCCACACCTACCCATTGGGGATTAGTTGTCCAATAGTATCTAGTAACTCTTCTGGTCCTTGGAGTCAGTTTTTAACGTTGCAACATTAAAAGCTAATACTATTTACCCTCCATTTTTATTAACTTTCAAAATTTTCAATACAATGTTTATGATTGTTTTGTTGATTCTGGTGCATTCGTAAATATAATGCCATTGTATGTTGAAAATAAAAGAAATTCCAAATAGGAAAAAACGGAGGCACAAATTATTCAGCTAGATAGATATTTGGTCTATACTATTGGTGAACTTAGAAGTGTGTTTATCATATTATCTAAATATGATCATGTTCACCAATGTATAAATATCATAATTGTGGACATACCAGAAGCATATGGTTTAGTCCTTAGTAGAGATTGGTTGAGAAAATTACAAGGGTATTTTACAACTAACTGGTCACATTTGTGGCTTTCTTATAGGGGCAAGAGAAATCAGATCCAAGTGGAAACAAAACCTCATATGAAATACATGGTTACATGACTTGAAAGGAAAAATGAGTTGACCACTTTCACCAATATAATTATCGGTAATTTATTTTTTGAAATTGACCTTGGGTGTTATCTGGCATAACCATCATCGATTCCACTAGATACACAGTTGGAGCTCCTCCCTTGTTCTCTGGCTAGTGAAAATTATTTATGTAATATATATGTACATAACATTACTAGTAGTAATAGTTGAAATTATACAAGAAATAACCTTGTATCTTGTAACTTTTTGAATCTTCACTTTGATGGTTCTAAGACATAGGACAATTCTAGAGTGAGTTGTATCCTTACAAACCTGCAAAACAAGAAACATGTACTTCCATGCTAGATGGAGTTTAAGTGCACTAATAACAATGAGGAATAAGAAGCACTCATAATTATATTGAAGAAATATATAGACTTGAAGGTAGATTTTCTAAAGGTAGTCAGTGACTCATAAGTAGTAGCTCATGTGATACGAGATATTATACATTGTGTTTCACCTCATCTCAAAAAATACCAACAGGAGGTATGTCATTGTTGATGGTGTTGGACCTACCAAAATATAGGGGGTCTCTGTTAGGTCCCTATATTACTAGTGTAGTCCCTTATTGTTGTTAGTGTAGCCCCCTTATTGTTATTGTTGTACCCCTGTAGCCCCCATATTGTTATTATTGTGACCCATAAAACCCAATATTGTTATTGTTGTGCCCTCACATTATTATTGTTAGGTTGGCTAGGATTATATTGTAAACCCATGGACTCCTATATATAGAAAGGAGTTTTTTTCATTTGTATCATCCAATAATTGTTCATTTATGCAATGTAAAGGATGTTTCCCCCTTGAAGTGGCTAATTTATAAGGATTTTATCTCTCTTTTCTTCTATTTTGTGAGCCGGTTTCATAACATTTGGTATCAGAGCTTCAGATTCTAGGGTTTCACCATTATAAATAGATCATTGTGGAATTTTCGCTATAAAATTTTTTCTACAAAGGGTCATAAGCTCAAAATTTTAGATCTTCGTTCACAATATTTTCGAAGATATGATCTATGGAAGTTAGAGTTTTTTTAGGCTCCCGAATTTCATCTCAAAGAGGTGACATTGGGAAAATTGTCATAACTCTCTCTCTGAGCATCAGATTGGAATTCTGTAAAATTTTTCCAAAATTACATAGAATGTAGTTTCCTTTGTATCAATTCCCAATATAAAGGAGGAAAAAATGACACATGGCACACTGCACAAATTCTCTCTACTGAACATGTCCATAATTAGGTCATTGTGGGAGGTTGGGCATAACTTTGTATTGAAGAATCTAAATGAGGTCAGATCCATGGCATTGGAAAGAAGATTTAGAGGGAAAATAAAGGACTGAAGATGAAATGTCAGGGATCTAAAATTATAGAGATACATCAGTTTCAATATTGAGCTCCTCAAAAGCAAGAAACACGTGTGTATTTTTTTTCAAATTGCATGAGTCTTGTTTGAAAAATCAGTTTGAAGTGATTCCAAGGGCATATTGAAGCATAAATATCAGAATTGGGTTCTAAAATGCCCTGTAAAAATAATTCAACACCCATTAAGCCCTCAGAAGGTTGTACTATGACTCATGAAGAGGAAGAAGTGCAACATGATATATCAAAATTACAAGAGCAAGTGAAAAAATTTTCTCTCTCGCAAAGAGAAACAAAACATGAAATGGAAGTTTTGAAGAAAGGCGTGTAAGTGAAGACGGATGGTTTGAAGAAAGGCATGGAAGCTAATATGGATGGTTTGAAGAATGGCATGGAATACATGGAAGAAAAAATGGAAGACATGAAGAATGATCTAAAAGAAGACATGGAAGGTTTGATAAAGTTGATACAAGAAACGATTCCTAATGACAAAATGATAGTAGAGGAAACTCATGGTGAGAACAAAATAAATGTTAATCCTGATTTCATAAAATCTAATGTTGGATTGAAGACCCACCATATTCCAAATATCGATATGAGAAATTTTGATAGCAAGGATCCTGTAACATGGATACTACAGATGGAGCAATATTTTGATCTTAATAACGTGAAAAACACAGAAAAGGTATGCTTTGAAACTTTATATTTAGAACAAAATACATTTTTATGGTAAATATGGATTTTATCCCACAAATTTTTTTTCACTTGGTCAATTTTTACGGAGGAAATGATAGCACATTATGAGGATACAAAGAGCAACACCTTCTTTAGTAAATTGATAAATCTCAAACAAAATGGTTCACTGGTGAAGCACATTGAGGACTTCCAAAAATTTAATCTAAGGGTAAATGATATTCCAGAGGAACACATGATTGATGTATTCATAGGGACTTTAAAGGATAACATCCAACATGAGGTTCACCTTTCGGAACCTGATTCATTGGAGAAGGCATTTAGGTTGGAAAGAAAATTTGAATGTAAAATTATGGCGATAAGGAATCATACCACTCACATCTATAAAAATGGAAGTGTTGTTACTCCTAGACTTCCATAACCTACAAGGTTGACACAACAACAACTAGAAGAAAAATGAGAAAAAGAGATTTGCTACAGTTGTGATACAAAATACACTAAAGGTCATAAGTGTGTTGAGAAGAAATTATTTTACATATATTTTGAAGAGGAGGAAGAAAATGAACAAGAAACTTCAAAAGAAGAGGATATACACCAAAACCAACCCTAGAGAAAGAAGAAATGAGTTCAACCATATCCTGTAATTCATTGGAAAGAATTACCACTCCTAAAACTCTCAAGATAGAGGGACATATCAATAAGAAAAAGGTAATAGCGTTTATTGATTTGGGTATTACCCTTAATTTTATTCATTGTAAGGTAGCCAAGGAATTGAATTGCTTCCTACACCCAACACCAGAGTGTCAAGTGATGGTTGCAAACGGAGGAACTACAAATTGCTCAGGAAATTTCCATAATATCAATCTAACCATGGGGGAATATGTATTAAATAGTCCAATTCTTTCCATTCCAATGGGAGGTGTTAATGTTGTACTAGGAGTACAATGGTTACAATTTTTGGGGACGATAGCTTTTAATTTTCAAGAACTTTTCTTGAATTTTTCTTTTGGAAGGAAAGGAAGTAGAATTATGGGGTATTGCAGGGAAGCCGTGAAAGATAATAATCTCTAATGTCATGAAAAAGCTTCTGAAGAAAGAACAATAAGGCGTAATTGCAGAATTATGGTCACTAGAAGTTCCAACATCAAAATCATATATTTCTCCATATACTCAAAAAGTCTTGGACAATCATTCCAAGGTGTTTGCACCTCCAAAAAGACTGCCACCTATTCATGATCATGATCATGCTATTCATTTGATTCCAGGAAGTGTTCCTCCAAACGTCAGGCCTTACATATATCCTTATGTCCAAAAGAGCGAAATTGAACGTATGATTGCAAAAATGTTACAGGCTGGTATAATTCAACCTAGTCAAAGTTCTTTCTCTGCTCCAGAAGTATTGGTGCACAAGAAGGATGGATCATGGCGCATGTGTCTGGATTATAGGGAGCTCAATAAGCTCACTATTAAAGATAAATTTCCCATTCCTGTGATTGATGAATTATTGGATGAACTACATGGAGCAATTTATTTTACCAAGTTGGATCTTCGTTCAGGATATCATCAAATTAGAATGAAGAGTGGAGATATTCTAAAAACAACATTTCAAACTCATGAGGGTCATTATGAATTTTTGGTCATGCCTTTTGGCCTTAGAAATGCACCTTCTACATTTCAAGGGTTGATGAAATCCATTTTCAAACCCTTCCTTAGAAAATTTATGCTAGTATATTTTGATGATATACTAATCTACAACAAGCCTTGGAAGGATCATGTTCAACATGTTGACAGGGTGCTCAAACTATTGGAGGAGAAACAATTATATGAAAAAACATCCAAATGTTTCTTTGGAGTACAAGAGGTGGAATATTTGGGTCATATTGTATCTCACGAGGGTGTTAAGTTAGACCCTAACAAAATTAAAGCCATTAAGGAGTGGAAAGTCCCCACAACCATAAATCAATTGCGCTAATTTCTCGGGTTAACATGGTATTATCACAAGTTTGTTAAGAATTATGGGAGAATAGCATCACCTATAACAATATTATTGAAGAAAGATGCATTTTCATGGACTCGTGAAGCAACTAAGGACTTTGAACATCTTAAAAAGGCAATGTGCCTAGCACCAATCTTAGCTACGCCAGACTTCACAAAAATATTTATTGTGGAATTTGATGCCTCAGGAAATGGAATTGGTGTGTTTTAATGCAAGAAGGAAGACCCATTGCTTTAGAAATTCGTCCAGTCAAAGGAAATTATTTACAAAAGGCTATTTATGAGAAGGAAATGTTGGCAATACTACATGCACTAAATAAATGGAGACCTTACCTAATGGGAAGACACTTTAACGTAAAAAATGATCATGATAGTCTTAAACAATTTTTGGAACAAAGAATATCTTGAGAAGCACAACAAAAATGGGTCACAAAGATGTTGGGTTATGAATTTGAAATCATGTACAAAAAAGGGAAGCTAAATGTTGTTGCAGATGCACTCTCAAGAAAGGATGTAGAGGTGGAAGCATTGCTTTGTGCCATTTCTATTATCCAACTAGATTGGATAACTAAAGCAAGGGATGAATGGAAGAAGGATAAAGAAGTGTGGACATTCATTCAAAATTTGCAGCAAGATCCTAGTACATCTAATACATTTAGTTGGAAAAATGATTCCTTATGGTACATAGATCACTTATATATTTGCAATAATTCGCAACTAAAACAAAATATTATTTTGGAATTGCACACTTCTCGTTTAGGAGGACACTCGGGATTTTTAAAAACTTACCACAGGGTGAAGAAAGGATTTTTTTGGGATGGCCTTAAATTTGATATTCAAAAGTTTGTGGTGGAATGTTTGGTTTTCTAGCAAAATAAAGTTGAGACAATTAAGACCTCGGGTCTTCTACAACCTTCATCCATTCCAAGTCAAAGTTGGGAGGAGATTTCAATGGATTTTATCATAGGTTTACCTAAGTCAGAAGGAAGGAGTGTCATCATGGTGGTAGTTGATAGACTTACCAAGTATGCGCACTTTTGTGCATAATCTCATCCATTTAAAGAAATTACAGTTTCTACTACATTTATGGAAACAATTCAAAAGCTACATGGAAACCCGAAGATTATTGTAAGTGACAGAGATCCCATTTTCATAGGAAATTTTTGAACAAAATTAATTTCTTGTTTGGGTACTCAACTAGCTCATAGCTCGTTTTATCATCCTCAATCTCATGGTCAAATAGACATAGTGAATAAATGTTTGAAAGGATATCTTCATTGTTTTTTATCTGATAAGCAAGCACAATGGATCAAGTGGTTACCTCTCGCTGAATGGTGGCATAACACTTCCTTCATAATGTAGCAAAAATGACCCCATTTATGGCACCTTATGGATATCATCCATCGTCCATCACATCTTCTTTAAGGGCAAATTTTAGGGTTCAAGCAGTGGAAGATCACATCGAGCATCAACAAGAAGTTCTCCAACTCTTAAAGGATAACCTAAATTTGGCACAAAATAAAATGAAACAACAGGCATATCAACATCACAGTGAGAGAATTTTCGATGTAGGAGACTACGTATTTTTACAGCTAAAACCATATGAACAAATTTTTCTCAAGCAAGCTAATAAGGACAATAAATTATCGCCACAGTACTATGGTCGTTACAAGGTGTTACAAAAGATTGGTACTATGACATACAAATTGGAGCTTCCTGCTTCTTTGCGAGTGCATCCAATTTCCATGTTTCATTCTTAAAGAAGGTTATAGGGGACAAAATTCCAGCTCAAACAATATTTCCAGAACTTGATGAGGAAGGAAAAAAAATATTGGAACCTGAAGCAGTCACGGAAACAAGAACTTGACAGCTACGAAATTGATCAATATCAGAGTATCTCATCAAATGGAAGAACTTACCCACTAAAGATTCTACATGGGAGGATGACAATTTTATACATAAGCACCTGGAGCTACTCAAGCATTGAGGACAACACTTTTTTGAAGGAGAGGAGCATGTTAGATCTCTACATTACTATTATAGTCCCTTATTGTTGTTAGCGTAACCCCCTTATTGTTATTATTGTACCCCTGTAACCCCCATATTGTTATTATTGTACCCTTACATTATTATTATTAGGTCGGCTAGGATTACATTATAGCCCCATGGACTCCTATATATAGAAAGGTGGTTTTTTCATTTGTGTCATCCAAGAATTTTTCATTTATGTTATGTATTGGAGGTTGCCCCCTCGAAGTGGCTTATTTATAAGGTGTTGATCTCTCTTTTCTTATATTTTTGGAGTTGGTTTCATAATAATTGATCACGTATTTTTCTACATTCTAGCTATGCAACTAATACTTTAGTTTTTCATAACTGAAATCAGCATCAAAATATAATTTTTCAAGCGCTTAAAGTTTTATCCCTTCTTTCCTATGTGACCACACTGATGACTAAAGCTTTTATGTTTGGAGTTATTATGCTTATATTCAGTGTCCAAATATTTTTATTTGTGTGGTTGCAATAATCACCCAAATGAATGGATGTCCAAAGAGTCTGCATTTGGTCCAACCATCGTCAACTATACATAAACATGTACTTTTTGCATCATGTGGTCCCACTACAATTAATATTAGAACTTGAAAGAATTCGTTTACACAAACACAACCCCTGGCACAAATCCCACAGTTATGCCACATCATTAGCTAACATCTCTTCTTACATAATGATGACATCATCAAGATATATGGCGAAATTTGAATGGTTCCATGTGTAACATGGATTTGACCCACTTGGCTATCCAAAAACTCTAATTATGCATTCCATGTGTCACTTACATAGAGTGACACATCTTCACTTTGGTTCAGTTAGTGCAACCTTTATGCCACATAATTGGCTTCACCATCCTAACACATCATTAACCAAGTTGGATCCAAATGCTATTCCTACTTTTCTTTTATAATATTATTTAGGTACGAATTCCCATACTATATTGGAACCATACTAAAAGATGAAACTCTACTCATAGTCTGGGTTTGGGTCTCCTCTTCTCTTGCATCCATGAATGGATAGAGAATATCAAATATCCATATGAGTCCGAACTAGTGCGTAGTCTAGCCCATTTTTCATGCACCACCTCATTATTTGCTGAAAGGCTCAAACCTCCAAAATTCTACTATAGTTGACAACCCAAATTAAAATGACAATATATTTTCAAACTTTGGGATATTTTCTAAGTGCCATATACCATTGGAAAGGTATTTTAGAGGAATATCCAACTAAGAACCTTACATGGACACTTGACTTGATCTTCTGCAAACAAAATGAATTACTGTGATTTCTTGCTAGCCTTTGAAGACTTGTTCAAGAAATAAATCAACCATAACTATGAGGGTTCTTCAACAATGCCCTCAACACCAAAAAATCATAGAACTTATAACCATAATTTTAAATATTCCTCACTTATCTTACTACTATGATAGTTATCAACTAAATACTGCAAATACCATCCATATTCCCCTGAGCTTGATGGTTTCTTTGACATCAATGACTACAAAAAAATATCTAGTGCCAATCAATGCCAATACTATGCTCAACAATATTCCCCTTTGGAATTGATGGAAAATTTACCAAACATTTCTGGCACTCCCCCTGGATGTGCTAATTTCTATAGCTAATTACCTATGATCTTCCATAGTTATCCTAGCTCTACTTATTCAATAATACACCACTTAGCTCAATGTCTGGGATCTCATCCCCCTTTGACATCAATGGTAAATGATGTAGAGAGCTAGGAATCCTCCCCTAAGACCATGTCATCCCAACTCAAAATAATTTTCTCTGTAGCCAATCATATAAATCAAAGAGTATGTCATTTCACTATTTTTATCCTGCAGACTACTCGTGAGGTTACTCAATTAAAGGAGTATCTACTTATCCTCAAACAAGGTAAATAAATATGTGGAAGGATAGATCACTCCCAATTTGTGTCTGAGGTACTCAAAAGGCTCCTTGGGAACCGAATTTGTGAAAATATCTTCAATATTCTCATTAGTTATAGCCACATATTGCAATATAACAACATTTTCGACAACTTTATCTCTAAAAATTTTATTTTAAATTTGGATGTGCTTGATATTTGAATGCATAACGGGGTTCTTTGATATACTAATGGCACTTTTATAGTCACACATAATGGGCATTGGATCATCAAGCTCAAATTTTATATCCTTCCATATCTACTTCATCTAAACAATTTGAGTGCAACAAGTAGTTGTAGCTATGTACTCGACTTCCATTGTAGATAAATAGATTGAATTTTGTTTCTTTCTTACTCATGACACTAGGAAATTCCCTAAAAATAATTATTCTTCACTCGTACTCTTCATGTCATCAATATTTATATCCCACTCAACATCAATATAAACTCTTAAAGTAAAATACTTACCTCTTTCATTCCATAGACCATTGTCTATTTTTCCATGGAGGTATTTGAATATCCTTTTGACTACAATGAAATGACTTTCCTTCATATTTTCTTGAAATTTTGAAATCGTCCCTACCAATTTCATTATATCAGGTCTTGAAGCAGTTAAGAACAACAAACTTCCAATCATGGACCTATATGTTGTTTGATTTACAGTGGGCCACTTATCCTCTTTTATTATTTTTTATCTAGTCACCATAGGTGTATAAACATGTTTGAAATCATTCATTCCAATTTTTTTCAAATTTTGTTTCAAATAATTGGATTGGGAGATAAAAATACCTTTTGTTGTTTAAGTAATTTGCAGTCCAAGAAAGAATGAAAACTCACCTAGTATGGAAAATTCAAACTCCTTTTGCATTAGTTAAAAAAATTGATGTCTTGTATGTTATAAGACACTTCCATAAATAATATCATCTACATACACAAAAATAATTAAAAAATCATCATTTTCATATTTAATGTATAAATTTCTATTTTTTGTTCCCCTTTCAAATCCTTATTTTTGTAGAAAGTTATCTAGCCTATCAAATCAATCTCTTGGAGCTTTCTTAAGCCCATACAAGAATTTTCTTAGTATGTAAACATGATTTTCATCTTATGAGAGATGAAATGATTCTATATGTTCAATGTACATCTCCTCTTTCAATTCACCATTGAGAAATGTTGACTTAACATCTATTTTATTAACTTTCAAGATCTTAAAACTAGCAAACACCAAAAACATCCTAATGGATTCCAGTCTTGCGATAGGGGAAATTGCTTCTTCAAAGTATATACCTTCTATTTTATCATAGCCTATGAAAATAATCCTAGCTTTATTTCTTACCACTTTAACTTCTTTATTCAACTGATTCTTGAACACCCACTTGGTACCAATGATGTTCTTATCCTTTGGTCTATGGACTAGTTACCAATTTATATTCTTCTCTATTTCGTATAATTCTTTGTCCATTTCGTTAATTCAAATTTTGTCTTCACTTGTTTGGATAAATATTTTGGGTTCTATCTAAGATAAAAAATCAAAGTTTTCTTATTTGGGGTTGCCTATAAATCTCCACCTTTTTTGAACACCAAGTTCTTTGTCTCCAATGATTTGGCTCTCTGGATGTTTCTTCTGCACATATTTAGATAGAATTTTGTACTTTTGAGATGTTATTCTTCATCCTCATATTCTGCTTCCTCCTCTTCCTCTATCTCTTTAGGTTCTGCATATTTGACAATAAAATCACCACTCTCATCTAATTTATGCTTAGAGTTTTCTTTATGAGATACCTTTTCATCCACTCTAACATCAATATAGTTTTATATTCTATTGTTCATGTTTTTATAACACTTGTAACCTAATATTTTTATTGCATAGCCAAGAAAATTGCCCTCGTTTTCCCTAGAGTAAAACTTACCAATTTTCTTATAATTAATATTTATATAACACTTGTTGCCAAAACCCTTGAGGGACATTACTAAGGCTCACCTTCCTTTCCACAATTCAGAGGAAGTCTTATCATTGTTAGACCTGAGATAACTTTTGTTGGAAAAATAGAAAATATCTTGGACTACATTTCCCCATAAGGTATTTTCAACCTTTCCTTCATCGATCATGGCTCTACCCATTTCTTGAATGGTTCTATTCTTCCAATGTACTACCTTGTTCTACTGAGGGGTTCTTGCTAAAAAATAATTCCTTTTGATATTTTCCTCTTCACATAACTCTCCAAACTCCCTTGAAGTGTACTCACCTCCTCTATTTTACCATAGACACATGATCTTCAAGTATTTCTCATTTTCAACCTGGGCTTTGAATATTTTTAATTTTCTAAAATATTCTGAGTTTTCTTTTAGTAACATGATCCATGTGTTAGGGTCCTATAATAATAGGATTCATAATTTTTGAATTGAATATGATAGTCTTGTATGTAGAAATTATATACAAGATGCATGTATATATCCAGATTCTCTTGATCTAACAATATTTATCTTCTTGCTAAATACAGAATCCTTTCACCGTTAATCTTTTGCGGAAATTAAAATCAATTGAAAACACATGAAGCAATAAAAACAATCACACATAACACAGTTGTTTAAAGGGAAATCTTGAAGCTGAAAACCCAAAATATCATATATTATGTATCATGGAGATCATGTAATGATCTCATACAAATCTTAGTACATCAAGCTCTCAGTACAATCAATCGTCACACACTAATCAGAATAAATATGCAAATCCATGCACTGATTTCTTGCCACCTGATAGCCTGCCTCCACTGTGCAATCCTTGATGAAGAATAGCTCTGAATGAATTCAAATTACCCTTTCTTGCATTGCGCAATCCTCATTGGCAACTCTAATGTGTGTGTGGTGCACTCAATGCATCACTATAGTCACAACAGATAGTCCATCTTGCCCTTTCACCTATCTCTCCATTGGGTCTCTGCTAGAACTGGCATGCATTGTAGTTAATTGTTGTATTTTTTCAGTTGATTAATGAGTTATTATTTGTGAATTAATTAACTAATTAATTCACTCCACTCTCACTAGTTTATCATTGAGTTAGACTAGATACAACTAGCTCAACTGAGTTTAACTCCATTAACTGAGTTAAACTGAATAACAACTCCATGAAATAATATTCTAACTCTGTCATAACTTTTCCACTTTAGTTCTAACTGAGTCCTCCATGCGTGAACCACTATTAAACCCTAATAATTTCTTAATTCCCTCAACCCATTGATTTTCCAAATCTGTACACTAAAATTAAGTGCTCCAAGAGAATAAGTTGTTGTTTGTTGTCTGATTATTATTAAGAGCTAATAATAATCGACACTTCTATTTTTAGATCTATGATCTATAAATAGAGGTCGCCCAATATTCTTTTCATATATTTTTCCAACTTGACAAACCATCCACAAATAGCATCCTGGAACTTCTGAAATATGATCACCATGTCTAAAAATAGACTTGCACTTAAAAATAGCCTGCGAGCCCACTTAGTGAAGGAAACTCATTTTCACTAAGCTCATCATCTTGTTGAATCTCAACACTCCCTCTCAACATGATAGGGATTATCCTTCACCCTGATCCTACCTCTATGGTATTCAAATTTTCTCCTGGTGAGCACCTTCATCAGAATGTCTGCATCGTGATCTTCCGTAGGAATGTTCTGAAGCAACATGATCTTCCGCTACACACAATATCTGATATGATGATACTGGATATCAATATGTTTAGATCTATCATGAAACACAAGATTAATCGAGAGTTTAATGCAACTCTGATTATCACAACATACCACTGTAGGATCTAAATGTGAACTGAAAAATGTTGGGTGTGGAGCCTGATTATCTTGTTTACTTTGTATCATAGCGTTGGACCCCTGTACCTTAAAAGGGGCGGCAACGCCGCCCGTAATTAATTGTTGTCATGGGGGGTCCAGGGGGGGCGACAGCGCTTTTCGGAGCCCCCCCTGGCGAGGGTTTCGGGGGCAGCGCCCCCGAAGCTAAAAACATATGTAAAATTGCCTTGTAAAAGTATAGTAATTTCTAGTCAATCTGGGCCGTTCATTAGGCAAATGATATGACGGTAGAAGTTATGTTTAGTTTAGGGTTTTTTGTAACCCCTCGCTTTTATGAGGGTATTTTATTGCAGCTGTGTATTGTATGTGTATTCTCGGAGCGAGAAACAAAGAGGGAGACTGTGAGAGAGAACAGAGGATATTACAGCGGATCTGCTGTAGATTTTGTCTCTTCATATTTGCTGGATAATAAAAAGGAAGGACTGGCTGTTCGGGGTGGACGTAGCCTAAACTGGGTGAACCATGTATATATCTGTGTCTCTCTGGTTTTATGTGTTTTTTGTGTGCTTGTATTTTCCGCATATTTTATGTGTTGCATTGCTCCATAATATATAATTTTCTAACAACTGGTATCAGAGCCGAAGGTATATTTGGTTGATAAACTTACAGAAAAGAAGGGTTCCTGGTTCGAGTGGGAGAAATGGTAGAAGATGGTAAGTTTAGGGTCGAGAAATTTAACGGCCAAAACTTTCCACTGTGGAAGATGCAGATGGAAGATTATCTATATCAGAAAGATCTATACCTACCATTGAGCGGAAAAACAAAGAAGTTGGCGGCCATGACAGATGCGGAATGGAAAATTCTCGATAGAAAGGCACTCGAAATAGTACAGTTGTGTCTTGCGGAGTCAGTCGCCTTCAATATTTCGAAGGAAACAACAACAGAGGGTTTGATGCAGACGTTGGCGAAAGTATATGAAAAACCCTCAGCCTCAAACAAGGTATTTCTTATGAAACGACTATTTAATATGAAGATGTAGGAAGGTGGACCTATTGCAGACCATTTAAATGAATTTAATACAGTTACCAGTCAGTTAAGTTCTGTAGGGGTAAAATTTTATGATGAAGTTAGAGCTCTGTTATTCTTGTGCTCATTGCCAGAGAGTTGGAATGGTTTAGTAATGGCCATTAGTAACTTTGTCTCTGGATCTAGCACTTTAAAGTTTGATGATGTTGTTGGTGCTATCCTTAGCGAGGAAATGCGACGGAAAAGCTCCGGTGAGACATCAGGTAATGCTTTGAGTGCAGAGTCTAGGGGAAGAAGAATGGAAAGAGGAAAGAGCTCGGGATATCGCAGTAAATCAAGGAAAGGAAGATCCAAGTCCAGATCAGGAATAGTGTGCTGGAATTGCGGAAAGAAAGGACACCTAAAGAAAGACTGTAGATCTCGGAAGGGAAAAGAAGGATACACACAACAAGAAAACAATTATGAAGCAAATGTGACAGGTGATGTGTTACAAGATTCTTTGATTATTTCTTTCAAAAATTTCACTGATTCTTGGTTTGTAGATTCAGGGGCTTCATTCCATGCCACACCTGATAAGAAATATTTTCATGACTATGTTCAAGGAGATTTTGGACAAGTTCATTTGGGTGATGATAAACCCTGTAAAATTGTTGGAATGGGTAAATTTCTTGTAAAACAACATAATGGAAACAAATGGCTACTAAAGGAGGTAAGGCATGTTCCAGATCTGAAGAAAAATATGATTTCAACAAGGTAGTTAGGTAGTGAAGGTTGTGTGACAACTTTCACAGATAAAACTTGGAAGGTCACCAAAGGAGCGCTGGTAATAGAAAAAGGTGAAAAGGTTGGTACACTGTATTTATGCAATGGTATTTCTAACTCTGTTAATGCTTTAACTTCCAAAGGAGCATATGCAGCATTATGGCATCATAGGCTTGGACACATGAGTGAGAAGGGAATGAAGATTCTTCACTCAAGAAATTTGTTGCCAGGATTGAAGAATGTTGATTTGGATTTCTGTGAGAATTGCATTTATGGAAAACAAAAGAGAGTCAGATTTCTCAGAGTTGGGAAAGAAAAGAAGAGTGAAAAATTGGAGCTTGTGCATACATATGTATGGGGACCTACTCAGGTATCATCTCTCGGTGGCTCTTGTTATTATGTTACTTTTATTGATGATGCAACTAGAAAAACATGGATTTATTGTATTCAAAATAAATCTGATGTATTTGATACTTTCAAGAAATGGAAAGCTTTGGTTGAGATTGAGACAGGAAAGAAGTTGAAGTGTCTCAGATCAGACAATGGAGGTGAGTATTGCAACAAAGAGTTTGATAGGTACTGTTCAGAGCATGGAATTCGTAGAGAGAAGACAGTTCCAAGAACACCACAAGAAAATGGTGTGTCAGAAAGGATGAACAGAACAATCATGGAGCGTGCAAGGTGCATGAGATTGCATGCAGGATTGCCTTACAATTTTGGGTAGATGTTGTAGATACTGTTGTTTATCTAATAAACAGAGGGCCTTCAAGTTCCTTGGATGGTGGTATTCCAGAGGAAGCATGGATAGGCAAAAAGGTAAACTACTCTTTTTTAAAGCCTTTTGGTTGTGAGGCCTTTGTCCATATTAATAAAGAAAACACAACAAAGCTTGAGGCAAAATCAAAGAAATGTACCTTTATTGGATATGGTGCTAATGATTTTGGTTATCTCTTATATGATTATGAAAATCACAAAATCATTAGGAGCAGAGATGTAATATTCAATGAAAAGGTCTTGTATAAGAATCAGTTGCAGGAAAAGAAACAGGAAAAAGAAAGAAATGAATACATGGTTCTTGATGAGATAATTGAAAAAGTAAAGGTGCCTGAAAATAATAATAATCAACAGTCACAGCAGCAACAACCACCACAACAACAACAGGCACCTCAAACACCTGAAAGTGGTGTTAGAAGATCTATCAGGATAAGTAGACCCCCTAAACGATACTCTCCTTCATTATATTATTTATTGTTGACTAATTCTGGTGAACCTGAATGTTATGAAGAAGCAATGCAGGTTGAAAGCAGGAAGAAGTGGGAGCTAGCCATGGAAGAAGAGATGGACTCCTTAATTCATAACTAGAATTGGGACTTAGTCAGGTTGCCTGCAGGTAAAACTGAATTGTAGAATAAATGGGTTTACAGGCTGAAGGAAGAAGATGGAGGAAAACATAGGTATAAAGCTAGACTTGTGGTGAAGGGGTTTGCACAGAAGAAAGGTATTGATTTTGATGAAATATTTTCTCCTGTTGTTAAGATGAATTCAATCAGAACTATCTTAAGTCTTGTAGCAACGGAAGATTTACATCTTGAACAGTTAGATGTAAAGACAAAATTTCTCCATGGAGATTTGGAGGAAGAGATATACATGCAGCAACCAGAAGGATATGAGGTAAAAGGGAAAGAAAAATTGGTGTGCAGGTTAAAGAAGAGCTTGTATGGATTAAAACAGGCTCCAAGGCAGTGGTATCTAAAATTTGACAAGTTTATGTATGAACAAGGTTATACTAGATGTCACTCTGATCATTGTGTTTATCTAAAAAGGAAAAATGATGGCAGCTATATTATATTGTTATTGTATGTAGATGACATGCTTGTTGCAAGATCTAACATGCAGGAAATAAATGTGCTCAAAATAAAATTGGCAAATTCCTTTGCAATGAAGTATTTGGGAGCTGCAAAACAAATCCTTGGTATGAGGATAACTAGAGAATGGAAAAATCGCAAATTATCACTGTCTCAAAATGAGTACATAGAAAAGGTGTTGAAAAGATTTAATATGCAGAATTCAAAGCCAGTTAGTACACCTTTTGCTAGCCATTTCAAACTTAGTAAGGAGATGTGCCCCAAGACCCACGAAGAAATGGAATATATGTCTAAAGTTCCATATGCATCTGCAATTGGAAGATTAATGTATGCAATGGTCTGCACAAGGCCTGATATTGCACATGCAGTGGGAGTTGTAAGCAGGTACATGAATAATCCAGGAAAATAACATTGGATGGCAGTAAAATGGATTCTCAAATATTTGAGAGGTACCACAAATCAAGCATTATGCTTTGGTGGTTCAAACATTGCTCTATAGGGATATGTTGATGAATATATGGCAGGTGACATAGATAACAAGAGGAGCACTACAGGATATGTATTTACTGTAGGTGGAATAGCTGTTAGTTGGGTTTCAAAAATCCAAAGTGTTGTTGCAATTTCAACAACAGAAGCAGAGTATGTTGCTACTACAGAGGCTAGTAAAGAAATTATTTGGTTACGAAGGTTTATGGGTGAATTGGGTAAGAAGCATGATATGGGCACGCTATACAGTGATAGCCAAAGTGCTATTCATCTTTCAAAGAACTCAGCATTTCATTCTAGGACTAAACACATACATCTCAAGTACCATTTCATATGGTCAGTATTAGAAGATAGAGAGTTGAAGCTGGAAAAGATACACACTAGCCAGAATCCTGCAGATATGCTAACAAAAGTTGTAACCAGGGAGAAACTGAGAACATGCTCAGTTTCAATTGGTATTCAAGGATTATTATGAAGATGAGAAACAACCAGGTCCAAAGAGGAGTCATTGTACAGCAAATGAAGCAGCGGTGGAGTTGCTACAATCAGTCTCCAAGTGGGAGATTTTTGGGTGTGGAGCCTGATTATCTTGTTTACTTTGTATCACAACATTGGCCCCTGTACCTTAAAAGGGGCGGAAACATCGCCCATAATTAATCGCTGTTGTGGGGGGTCCAGGGGGGGTAGCAACGCTTTTCAGAGCCCCCCCTGGCGGGGGTTTTGGGGGCAGCACCCCCGAAGCTAAAAATAGATGTCAAATTTCCTTGTAAAAGTATAGTAATTTCTAGTCAATCTGGGCCGTTCATTAGGCAAATGATCTGACGGTAGAAGTTATGTTTAGTTTAGGGTTTTTTGCAACCCCTCGCTTTTATGAGGGTATTTTATTGCAGCTGTGTATTTTATGTGTATTCTCGAAGCGAGAAACAGAGAGGGAGACTGTGAGAGAGAACAGAGGATATTACATCGGATCTGTTGTAGATGTTGTATCTTCATCTATGCTGGATAATAGAAAGGAAGGACTGGCTGTTCGGGGTGGACGTAGCCCAAACTAGGTGAACCACGTATATCTGTGTCTCTTTAGTTTTATGTGTTTTTTGTGTGCTTGTATTTTCCGCATATTCTATGTGTTGCATTGCTCCATAATATATAATTTTCTAACAAAAAAAACAACCAAGATCTTCCTCATCCAGATAGCCTCACATGCAGCTTGACTTGCTGCCATGTATTTTGCTACTGCTAAACTGAGTGCCATGGATCTTTGTTTCCTTCTGTACCAAGAAATAGCCATAGATCCGATACTGAAAATCCCTCTTAATGTGCTCTTTCTGTGTGTTGGGCTGCCTACTCAATCTGCATCTGTGAAGCCATGCAACTTCACCTAATCTGTATGTCTGTACCATAAACCATACTCAGATGTGCCCCTGAGATACCTCAGGACATTCTTTCTTGCCTTCCAAAAGAGCTTGGTAGGCTTAACCATCGCTTGTGAAAGCTGGTTCACTGCATAGCATATGTCCAGTCTTGTATTAACTAAATACATGAGCGAACCCACCAAATGTCGATAAATAGTGGCATCCACTACTGTTACACCATTTTTTGGTCATCTAACCTACTACCATTAGATGGACCCAAGTACACCATGTAAGACCAATTTTACCCCAAGTACAATTGCTTTCACTATGTAAAATAACTTAATAAAACACATTTATTAGGTTTTTTATGGTCTAAACAGGAAACCCCAGAGGGAAATATTAAACAAATATATATTTGTTTGATTTCCCTCATCGAATAATAAATTAAACAATAGTTTAATTATTATTCCTGGTCATTTTTAACCCAAAACAAAGAAATTAATTAGCTAAATCCTTATTTATCTTATTATTTTCTAGGAATAACTATTTAAATCTTATTTAAATAATATTCCTTGTTAAATATGACTAAATCACCCATAAATAATTAAATAAATCATTATTTATTTGATTATCTTTCAACCACTTCTTTAAAATGATAAATAAATCATTTATTTATTTATTATTTACAAATAAAGGGATTTGACCCAAGTCAAATACTTTTTCCCTCCAACAAATATAATAAAATATTCCATAAAAGGTGGATCTAGATTTGGTTAATGTTGTTTTAATCATGCACCAAGATCTAGAATGACCCAATATTTTGTTATAAATAGGAGGGTTTCTCCTACCATTCTTCACCTTTTGTTGCCCATTAGATCACTCTGGATCTATACTCTTGGTCTAACTTTGAGCCATTATCATTGTCAAATTTTCCATTATTTGTTGTGTGAGCTCCCTTTGAGTTCTATCTTTGTCTGGGTTTTCTACACCAACAAGAGAGAGAAATGCTAGATCTGAAGTGCTGAGGACTTCCAAGAACCCATCCCATTGAGGAGAATTGGAAACATCTTCTTGTTTTCCTCCCAGGTGCCCTTAATACAAAAAAATCTTTCAAAAATTGTTCTTGTCTTGTCTATTGGATATATGGAGCAAACCCTTCTTTTTACTGCTTAATGTCTTTCTATGCATAGATCTGGTTTTTTGCAGCTCTTGTCTTGATCAACTAACTATAGATCTGAAGATATTGGCAGCCACATTTGTTGTTAGGGCTATTAGTTATGCGTAGCTAAAGTGGTATTTTTTCGTACACTTCGACAAAGGATTCATACTAACAATTGGCGACTCCACACGGGTTTTCAATTACGACCGTTGTCGTTTTTCATATTCCTGCATATCCAGCTACTTCAGACCCTAGGGTTTCTTTTCAGTTTTTTTTTTCCTATTTTCATGTTTTTTTTCACCTATAAACCCATAAAACATTAAAATTTCTAACTTCCGTGTGTTTCTGGACCTATTGCATTGTGTGACGACATCACCAAGACTCTAAGACGGCAACTTTTTTCGGAAATTGCCATTACGGACACCCGAAGCTGTGTCGCACTTTCAAATTCTTAACTGCGACCTAGACCTGTGTCGCACTTTTCAGCCCATTATCTGCGACTCACACAAAATGTGTCGTAACCTCGCGACCTACCAGCTTTTTCTCGTTATTTTTCTCGTAATTTTTCTCGTTTTCAAGCTTCGCTGTGGTTTTCATCCTCTGCCTCACCGTTTAGCTCCGTTTCTGATCCGTTTTGCTCATCTAAGTGGGAACATAGCCCCCTAGGGTTTGGCAAGACTTCTCCACTTTTGGTGGAAGAGTTTTAGCTATTTCAGGTGTCTGATTTTTCAGAGTTTCAGCCTTCCCTTTTCCAGATCTGATACCTCCTTTTCGGATCCCTTTAAATCAACTCTTCTCCCTTTCAAATCACCTCCTATAGTTTTGTTTGGATCTACCTTTAGGGCCTCCTCCTTGTTCCTTCTGCCTTTTTCTGATTTCCTCCTTTTTTACAGCCACCTTGCCTCTACCTCTTGGCTGTGTTCTACACTTCCTTTCAGTAGTTTTCTCCTTTAGGTCCTTGTCCCTCCTGACCTTAGATCTATTGGCCTCTTTTTAGTGTGTTTTGACTAGATTGTTTCCTCTTTTAGACTAGTTTTGAGAGACCCGCCTTCTTGGGTTAGATCGATGCATTGTTAGCTGTTAATTTTCTTTTATTTCAGCATTATATACTGTTCTCTGCAGATTTATTTTCAGTTACGCAACACACCTTTTCTTTTGCTCTCAAAACGTCTGGGTTTAAAAATTAAAATTAACGCACGCCACACACTCACCCTAAGTGACGAAGAGCCAGGTTAACACCGTCAGGCAAAGACTTTAAAACATTGTAAAATCAATTGACACTGCAGCTATCTGCCCTTGTTTTGACATTGTAATCTCTTGATTCTGCACCTCCCTGCCCTTGTTGGTCGTTCTTTTTCCCCTTGTGCTGTGTTTTCATTTTCATCATTGCACCCCCAAGGCATACATCCTGGAGACTTCTTGGCCTTCACACTCAGTTTTCGGTCGGTCGACCTACTCCCTCCCACCTTCGTTGAGTTATTCCACCTCTGAGTCTGCACTCCGAATCCTCTTCTGATTCATTGGGTTCTCCTTTTACTTCCGGTTCTCCCCTTGTCACCTTCACTATGTCTGGTCTAGGGCCTAACGCTAGCGGTAAACCCAGCCCTAATGCCGGGACTGCTACTAGCGGAACCGCCATAGGAACTACCTCGGCTATGCCCTTGCTCCCCTTCATGGCAGGCCTCAGCCTCCCCGATTTGGACCGGTTGATAAATGACCCTATACACCATGACGCTAGTTGGCCTGTTATGCTGACAAAGCTCCCTTCTGACATCCCAAAGTTTGAAGGCCTTGCTGGAGAAGATCCTTCAAAGCATGTTCGATCTTTCCACATGTGGTGTTCATCTACCTCCATTACCGATGACTCTATCCATCTTCGGTTGTTCCAACGAACACTTACAGGTACGACTTCTAAGTGGTATGTTGATCAGGCCCCTTCCTCTCATACCACCTTTGTGACTCTTGCCCAGGCTTTTTTATCTTACTTCCAGCTTCCCCTTCGTTATGACACTGGTATCGAACTTTTGACTTCTTTCCGTCAATCCTCTGCGACCCACCTATCCGATCATGTCTAGGAATAGCAGAGAAGAAAGAGCCTATGTCAATCCCCTACCTTCGAAGACCATGTCTACATGGACTGGTTCCTTAGATCTCTCTTGCCTCCTATCGGGAAAGATGTCGCATCGCATTTCCCCCAAACCGAAGAAGCCGCCCTCCAACTGGCGTTAAAATATGAATTGATCTACGCTCAGACAGGTTATGTTTATATCGTTCTACCTCATCTCCCCACACCCGGTGGTGTCAATGCACCGGGGGAACCTCATGCCGCCAATGGTATCGTTGGAGCTCTCTCTCATCCATATGCCCAACCTCCCATGGGTTATGGTTTTCCTGGGGGAGGGGGCAGCACCTCCCGCACTTGTTCCCCTCCTGGTAGCATGTATCTAGGATACAGCATGCCTCCTCTTTTGGCCCAACCTCCTGGTGACCATACTATTACCCAAACCCCTTATTATTTGTATCCGTAGTTTAGTGCTCCAGCTCCTCCAGCATCAGCACCTCTGCGTCCCTGGCGTTCTCAACCCCTGCAACAGTAGTCACCACCCCCTCAAGAGCAGGTGGATGCACAGCAGGGATTCATGGCTACCCAACCACCTGACAGACAGGTGGCCACTCAAGCTTCCCCTTCTAGTTCCTCCAATTACCAGATCCTCATGATGAACTCTGATCCACCTCTAACCGTCGACCTTAACCTTCATACTCGGTCCCATCAGTACCCCAAGCCTCCCACTCCGTCTGTCCCCGAGTCACCTTCTTCAGGGTCCACAGAGCCTCTTTCGACATCCAATGGTCCCTTGCATATCCCTCAACCCAAAGTTGAGGTTGATACCAATATTCCTAAGGGACCATTATGCCGAAACACTGCTTCTGGTCGAGCTGCTCGTTCTTATAGCATCGTAGATGATTTGGCACAATCTCCTGCTATCATTTCAACACTGGAACTCCTCCAGTCGTGCCCTTCTCAAAAGAAGGCTCTACTATCTGCCATGGGTGTTGTAGATCCTGCTGATGGCCAATTGATTGTTTTCGACACTCATCAATCAGAACATCCTCCTCTTCCTGCTTCCGTAGCCTTCCAAATCCCAGTCAAAATCCGGAATGCTAATGTTTCTCAGTGCATCATTGATGAGGGGGAATCCACCTGTGTGATGTCCGCTTCGGTTTGGAAACAACTAGGATCTCCTGAATTTTACCCTTCCACAATCACCCTTCATGTGTGGGATGACCATGCCTCCCAGCCCATTGGCTTATTCCGTAATTTTCCTATCACTCTTGCGGACAAGACTGTTTGCATTGACGTTGAATTCATCGACACCCTTCTTGATTATAACATTCTTTTGGGGTGTAGCTACACTTATGCTATGTTTTTTGTCCCATCTGTGGTCCACCGCAAGTTGTTTTTCCCTCATAATGCAAAGATAGTCACCATTGACCAGTTGACGTATCATGAGCCAAAATCTCAGGCCTCCCCTGAGTCGACCATCTCTTCTGTAGCCAATCAACAAACTATCGATTCTTTGACCAGTGTCTCTCCCGATGTCTACAAAGACTCCTCTTTGCTTGGAACCTTCCCTGGTCTTCCTACTCCTCCTGTCTCTAACCCCAGCTCATAGAATGTTTGCATGATGCAATCGTCTCGGGCTGCTCTCAAGAAACCTGCTTCGGCTAGTCAGCAACCGCGCTCTCCGCAACCTGCTCCTATCCCTTCACCTGCAGCTGGTATTCATGAACCTCTTTACCCTCCTGGAATGGTTCCTCCAAGCCTTAGCCATTTAGGAGCCATCCCACTTGGCCATTACCCCTCTGGTCAGATACTGTTCCTAGCTCCCCCACTAGGAGTGTACATAGTACCTGTCATGGCCACCCTCTCTCTTCCAAACCTGACCCTTGGGATTCCTGTCTGGTACCTTGATCCTCCAGCTGCAACCTTGCCTGGTCAACCCAAACCCTATATTGCTTTGACCCCAGTTCAACCTGTCCCCATGACTTCTCCCGCTACAATAGTGCCTCAGTCACCTCAACAGGAACCACCTCCTGTTGCGACCGCTTCAGGTAAGAAGGAAAAAGCTCGCAAGGGGGAATAAAAGGACAAGGCTGCCCCGACAAACCCTACCCCTCCTCGGCCTCCAAAGCATACCATCTAGTGTGCTTTGTGTGATGTTTTCGGTCACGCCACCCACACCTGTCCTGAATTTCTTCCTCTCAAGCCCATGGTTAATGTCGTGTTCCCTGAGTCCACGTTCTCGTAAGCCTCTATTCCTTCCGCGACCACAACCAAGAACCCCAAGACTATTCACACCAACCACCCCTGTGCTTTGTGTGATCTCCATGGCCATTACACCCACCTTTGTCCCCGCCTCGAGGACTTCCTCACCTCTCTAGCCGCGGTCCGCCAATTCGAGGCCAAGCGCAATGAGTCCACCTCTCCCCTATTTGCGCATTTTTCTTTGGAAAAACTACCAGACGGAGCCTTTGTCCAGCATTTTCTACCAATCATCATCCATGAGACCCTCGGGGAACATTCCCTCTGAATCCTCCCCTACTGTTTCTCTTGACCTTCCTTCAGTGATCACCTTAGGCTCAACATCGGTAGATCCTTTATCTACTTACTCTTCTATCACCCCTTGTGACGATGTGCATGTCAACCTCTCTTCTCATGATGATGAGTCAGGTAGCTTCGCCGCGTCATGTGGTCTTTATTCCACCAGTCACCCCATCTTCTATCACGGTGACGACATTATGGAAAAACTCCCCACCCTTGAATTTGTCTATTCCCCCTTACATAAAACCCATGTGTTCACGCCACATACACCTTGTGGCCATTACATTGAAACCCAATGTTTGGGTAAGGGGGAACCCACATTTGAGCGACCAACAGAAGCAATTCTCCACAACTCTCCTAGTATATCTGGTCATGCCGAATTTAGTACCATTATTCTTCCACATTTAGAAGACCCTCTAGAGTCCCATATCACTTCAGATCACTCTAGGGATGATACCCCTTATCGTTCCTTCATCTTACATCAGCAACTCCATCTCTTAGACATTGTTGTTGACCAACCTATAGCTTTTCTACGAGAGCATCAGTTCATTATCTCCGAATCCTCTCTTTGGGATAGTGACACCAGGTATGCCAACTTGGCAACTTAAATTCCATTTGATTCTTATATGCAGTACCCAAAGATATTGGTAATCCTCCATTCCCTTTCTCAAACTGCATAACCATAACGAAAACAAATGGTGCACCACATCATTAAAATGTGTTTAGATTCCCCTTTTTCTAAATACATTTTGGCATGACCACACCATGCTTGGGGGCACCTATGCCCCTCAACCATAACCCTCCTCAAAATTGAATTTCTTCACTCGCAACACTCATACTAGGGGCACCATTTGGCCTCCATACTTATCCATGCTCGTGTTGATGTTCATCGTGAGTTACCATATTGTACTCATGTTTTTATGGTCCCCCATCGGACCTTTACTGTGTGGCAGCACCATCAAGTCGCCCTTGTTTAGAGCATCCAAGTTGAGTCATCATCGCATTCATGGAGTCTATCCCGAGTCCATTTGTACCCCGCTATAGTCTTCCATCCTTCATTGCTTGGTCCCTCGTTGAGGAGGTAAATCCCCTCTGCGGACAGAGGCGATCCCTACTAGCCCAGCAGGGGTCTAGCAACAAACAAACAATGCTATGACGCAAGCTCCTAGTTACGAATGAAAGACTTGGGATAAGAGCCTACCCGGATTCCAACGCTAGATCTGAAGAAGAGATGTCCC
Organism: Pinus albicaulis; assembly: GCA_034641835.2. Lineage (NCBI taxonomy): Eukaryota > Viridiplantae > Streptophyta > Pinopsida > Pinales > Pinaceae > Pinus > Pinus albicaulis. The sequence continues at coordinate 1,571,655,833 of CM076584.1, forward strand.
CGTCCTTCAGCCCTGGCAGATCACAATCCTTCCACGATCCCCGCGGATGAACACCTGCACACAGAAGAAACGAACAGATACAAGCATAGGAACCAGCATACGTAACTAAACATCGGTCAGAAAATATATTACTCGCATTAACATGATGGAAAAAGGAGTGGAACCATAATCATAGTCATCTATTAAAATGATAAACGAACAGAAGTTACAACCAAGTTCTGACGTCGCAGCTTCCTTCGAACGGGTCTCCGGTCGTCCACGTCTCGCAAAGCTCGCCAAGGAAAGGGAAACCTCTCCAGATTCTCGTAACAATGGTCTCCTCGCTTGAATGGGCCTTAAGGGAAAGAAGGGATTCTTTACAGCACAAAGGCACTTGGGAATAGGGAGATGCAAAGCTTCAGCACTTCAAGACTATCAGCCCTTCCGCCCCTTCATCAATGGATGAAGGCTATATTTATAGAGGAGAGGAGGAGGTTGGGATCCCTACAATAGTGGAAGGGAGGCCTTATCCCTTGGGAGGTTCCCCATAAGGTGGAAACAAGAGGCCAAAGGAGGAAGGATTTGGTTATTCAGTCGAAACCACTCCTCATGACTCATCCACGAAGTTGTTGTAATCGAAACTTCGTCTTTTAAAAAAAAATTTCCATAAAACAGAGTGGCGTGCAGACCGACGTAGCGCCAAGTGGCGCCGGGCTCATGTTAATTTTCCTCATTGGCGCGGGTACATAATCTGCTACTGGGCCACTGCTGCAAAAACAAAGTTTTTAGGGCTCGCTTCGTAAAAATGACTAAGGAATGTTGTCCTCAAAGGGATGCAATGATGGTATTTTGCAAGGTATGACACGCTGGCTGGTCACGGTAAACCACCTCCCAATGGAAGATGGGGAATGGTAGGGACGGTGACAAATTACTGTGTAACAGATGCCCCCTAAAGCATGAGGCCCGAGAGAGAGAGGGGTGAAAATGCTTTACGAGAACATGTCCAACTGAAGGCCCGCCGTCGGAAAACCTGCGCAGAAAGATACAACTGATATCTCAAGTACATGATATATAAGTGGCATGGACGCAGCCATCCGAAACAGAGTATGCTATAATCCGGATCCAGGGTATGGGCGCAGCCATCCAACTAAGATCAAACAAATAGACTCAGGTATGGTCGCAGCCATCCAATCAGTGAGTCATGTACATAATGATAATAATCCACAATCGTAGCCTAGATTACAACAGACACAATCCAGGGTCTTGCGCTCCATCTCGACCCAAAAAAAGTACAAGTTCAAGCATGTGAATATGTGAGCTGAAGTCGAACATGCAAGAACATCGTCTGATTACCAGCCAATGATGAAAGCTGTTAACAGACGCGAGAGAAACCACCAATAATGACAATGGTCCTCAAGGTACTACAGGTACAATCTACGGCGTGCGAATAAATGAGTTGATGTCGAACACCCGCAAAATCACTCGATCGGAGGCCAATGATGTAAACCTCACGTCAAATGCGACGAACCTGCCATTGAGGCATGCAGGCTCCAAGGTACCATAGGGAGTCTCTAGACCAACTTCCTGGATAATGAGCTGAAGTCGACAGGAAGTGACCTTGATCGAAGGTGGGCCATAATGTTTCCCACATCATCGACACGAGACAGAGGAACATGATGTTTTTGTTGTGAATCAAAATCGTATGAGAATCAGAGGAAGGTTGATATTTGCAGAGGTCAACTTCTCTTGAACATATGAACGGCACGACAGTGGATTTGGCAGTATTTGACATCAACGGATCAGAGGTCATGGTGACAAGGCAGTGAGCAGATGAGAGGTCAAAAGAGATTACCCAAACCCACGGAGGCAAAGTGAAATAACGAGATGAGATGTCCCCAACCCGACACGAATGCAGACAAGTGCCATGTTCAAGAGCGACATACTGCCGACGACAACGACGATGGTTCCATTTTTCTCCCACCATTTCTGGCGAGTACCCCAATTATTTTTGATAACAAGCTTGAAGGGGATAGCATATGCTTGTAATATAAGTCCGCCCTTCGGGCGAATCCATCCTAGTGCATTTAACGAGTCCTAGGAAGGAGGAACTTGGAGAACGTCATTTCGACTAGATCCGATGTCATCAGGGTTTAACGAGTTTGACAAAGGAAGAACTCGGCGTCTTTTCATGTTTAGAGAGTTTGAAAAGACAGCGGAAAAGAAAACTCCACAGGTCCCTTTTCGTAAATAGTTCCCCAGATCCGAAAAGGTAGAAAACAATATCCGGGAAAGCCTCCTAGTCGCGATAGGCTAGGGTATTCCTTTTTCGTAATCAATCCATCCCAGCCCGAAAAAGGGGTAAACGTATACTGGGTAGATGTCGATTCGTGTCCAATTTAATGAGATCGAAACGACAAGGGCCTCGGCAATCTTTTCATGTTTAGAGAGTCAGAAAAGAGCTGAAAGATGACTCCTCCTGGAGGAACGAGTGGTATAAAGGGTAGCAACTGGTTCCGGTAATGGTGGAACTGCTCAAAACAAGATAAAAGTCAAGAGGCTGGCTAACAAGACCACTCATCGCAGCGGTTCCTCAGGAACGGGTAAAACAACCAAGTGAAGGCATATGATCGGCCAAGCAGATAATGACGATGGAGTGAGAAAACCAAGGCTCATCTGGAAAAAACAGGCTGATAAAATGACAATCACAAGAGGTAAAATGGGAAAGGTTTCATTTTTACACAAGCTTGAAATCAGGAAACTCTGCTTGATGTTGGTTTCATTTTTACACAAGCTTGAAACAGAAACAAACTATGCTTGAAAAAGTAAGCATGCCCCCAGCATGGTGACTCAATTCGAGGTACATGCCCCCCAAGCTTCAGTCCATATGAAAGGCAGATGGAGTGAAGGTTCAAGCTACGAGATCAAGAGAAAGACTCGACTGGGATTTTACGAGATCTTATCAAAGACTCGAATTGAACAGGAAAGTGTTTCATTGTTTTAACGAGGTTGACACATTAAAAGAACTATCCTCAGACACCCTTGTTTCATTTTTTAAGGAGCTTGACACAAGACAAGGAACTCTGCTCCGACGACCTTGTTTCATTTTTTAAGGAGCTTGACACAGGAAAAGAACCATGCTCCGACAACCTTGTTTCATTTTTTAAGGAGCTTGACACAGGAAAAGAACCATGCTCCGACAACCTTGTTTCATTTTTTAAGGAGCTTGACACAAGACAAGGAACTTTGCTCCGACCAGACCTCATCATAATGAATAAGAAGTCAATGCTTCCAAGAGTTCCACTCCCGATGGAAGAAAAACATTCTGGAAGTCAGGACCCAATGCCCCCAGCACCTGATGCACGACGGCATCATCACTGGGCACAGGCACGGGGTAGGTAGACACATAGTTGACCTGCGGTGGAGCAGATACAACGGGTGGATAAAAACCGGGAGGGGGTGATGGCGAACCAGTTGCCACAGTAGGACCAAAGAACGACAGCTGATCAATGGTCACGATCCGTCCTTCATGTGGAAAACACATCACGCGAAAGAGGGAGGAGACAAGTGCTCCCATGGCATAGGTGTAATCGCACCCCAGGAGCAAATTGAAATCCAAGGGGCCTGGAATGACCATCACGTCCATATGGACGGTTTTGCCTCCCAAAGTAACCGGTAACCTTGGAAGGATCCCCAACGGTTGACTCGTCCTTCTGTTAAAAGTGAGCAGATTCTGCGTAACAGGCGCAAGCGGCGGCGAACCGAAAGCTTGCCAGGTAGTTGAAGACAGAATACTAACAGAGGCACCTTCTTCTATAATGGTGCTGGGTACAACCAGACCAAGAGCCTGTACTGTGATCTCGAAAGGCACATAAGACGGAAGGCGAAATCCTGCAAATCGATTCCAATCAAAGGAAGCGACCAAACTACTCGGAGGGGCTACCATCGAAATGCGAAGGTCTTTCCCTGATGTTACGGAAGCAGAAGCCTCCCCCATGACCTCCATCTCGAAGGCGGGGGGGATATCCTCTGGAGCCTCCATCATGGGAGGCGGAGGAGCGGCTTCTTGAAGTACAGGGACAGGAGAATCTCTCTCCAAGTCTGAAGAATCTGAAGAAACCAGAAGAACATGAGGGTTATGGGGTCCACTCTCAACAGAAAAGACCTGGTGCACCGCAGATGGGGCCAGTTCAACCGATCCCACGACCAATGGTTGGTCGGGAACGGATTCCTGAATCTGAATTTATGGAGGAGTGGGATCGACCAAGGATGACCCTTGACCAATCACGGCATCAGCCGGTGGAAGACTCAAAGAAAGCTGTTTATAACTAGCCGGGAGGCGTGGTGTAGAAACAGTCAGGTTGTCCAAGACTCGCTTGGCTTCATCCACATAAGGACAAAGGTGAATAGCATGGTGCCCTTCACACAACTTACAGGGATTGGTGATCTTACCCTGCTTCTTAGGAGCCTTACCAGTGCCCCCAACCTGACTCCCAGAAGCCAAAGACAACGGTGGGCGACCGTTGGACCATACTTCGAGTACCTTGGGAATGCCAGGGCAGTCTCGAAGAAGATGGTCTCCCGTGCACAACATGCAGGGGAACTTAACTTTCCGAGGAGGGTTGGAAGGGTTATCAAGAGGAGATATCTCAGAAACAGTAGCCGTACATTTAGCCTCCCGCTTATCAGACTTCTTCTTCTTTGTCTTCTTCTTCTTTTTAGCCACCTGGTTACTCGAATCCAGGCTTTCACCAGGCAAAGTAGAAGATGAGGACGCAGAAACAGGCGAAGAAGGGGAGAGGTCCACCTTGGAATCAACATGATGTTGTTCCGTTGGAGGAACTGATTGAACAGTAGTGGAGACATTCGGAACTACAGAGGTTGAGAACAACCAAACAGGCAACCCAACCGTTAATCCAGGAAGGGACAACGTCGCCATATAAGGAGCACCAACATTTCCAAAAGGAGGAAAATGACCAGGATTCCCTTCTGAAGGGATTCCTTGGTTGGTAAACTCTGAAAAAGTTGCCATCAAACTCGAAACCACACACAGGCTGAAAACGAGTTAAGACACACGATCAAACGGTCAACAAGCAATGTTTAAACGGGTGTGTAATCGTGGGCGATTGATTTTACCACATTGGAAAATAAACAAATTCTACCGTTTCATGTTTTAAGAGTCGAGAAACGATAAAAAGATGACTCTATCTCTTTCAGAGTTGATACAAGCGTGAAAGGACAAGCGCTTGACGGTCTTTTCTAGTTTAGGGAGTCAGAAAAGACCAAATGACTGCTCAGGAAAAAACTAGGCACAAAGGGTGCACCAAATATCCGTGAACTGCAATATACACCTTGGTTTCAAAAATGAAACAGAAATCGACCAAGGACTTTCCGTACGTGCAGGTAGTCTCCCCGAATGCTGTGTTCGGTGTATCACGGGTATAGGGCGGCAGACTCAGCTTCCTGTGGATAAAGGATTAAAAACCTAGAGGGGTCTCCCTTTATATACGCGACGGTACGGGGAGCGCAAGTCCGTACTAGCGCTGTCTAAAGCTAACAGGCGAACGACAGCTGCTAGGTTTAACGACGCCGGAACACGTCTCTAGCCTAGACCTTCTAAATGTGTTTCGTTAAGTTCCAATGTTGCCTTAGGTTAATTGAATAAATTTTACGGTTGATCTTCAATTAAGTTTCAATTTCCAGGCCCTATCGTATGTAGTGTCTCCTAAATGCAAGCTATATGCCACGATGCAACATTTCGTTCGATGAAAACTAGTTAAATGAGATTTGAGAGCTTTTATACAAACGAAATGAACGGAATACAAACAAGAATGTCTCTAATGCAACTAATGCAATTGCACACTTTTCATCCAAACACTAATCACTAGAAATATGGAAAAGATCACAATTTGCACTAATTTAACAAAAGCAAAAGAGATTATTTTTTGATTTTCAATGTTTAATGGCTAATGTGCACTGAAAACAAAAGGAACAATTTGAGAAATGATATCTAAGAGAGCGAAGAAAACAACATTCACTCAACGAAGCAAGCAACCAAATCTCTAAATCGACCCAAAGTCCCTCAAAGCAAAGAAAGACTCGAAAACACCCAATGGACCGTGTGATCTAGGTTCAAAGCAAGGGCAAACGAATTCTGAATGAAAGAATGAACAATCACTCAAAAGACGCAGCAAAACAACCAAAGACTGTTAAAAGAGCGTGGAGAATCAATCAACAAGTTGACAGGACAATCAAGACACCAAAACTCCCAAGGAGGGCTCGATTCACTATGCCACTAGATGCCCTAGGGCTCAAATCGTGAAATCGATAGACAAAGGCAAACAACCAAAGGATAGCGGTGAATTCCGGTCAAACAAGACTCCAACACACTCAGACAATCAGGAAATCAAGAAGAAAAGTACTGGTCAAGCTCAGAAAGCCAAAAAATGAAGAAACTCAAAAAAGTCACAGGGGTGGCGCGACTGTGGCCTTGAAACTAGCGCCAGAGGCCGATTGGCGCGACACAGACAAATGCAACATGCGCCAAGTGGCGCGACTGTCGGGTTAAAACCCGCGCCAGTCGAGTTCTTCAATAAAAATTAAAAAAACAAGCTATTCTAAAAGTAGACCAATACAAGCTAAGCAAACCAAGAGGCTAAAATAATGAAAGAATCCAACCCAGAAGGTTCATCAAGCAAGGAGAAACAATCAAAGCGAACCAATCATAAAAGGGACAAGGAAAACCGACGATCCCCAGTGGAGTCGCCAATTTGTTGATGAGGTAAATCCCCTCTGCGGACAGAGGCGATCCCTACTAGCCCAGCAGGGGTCTAGCAACAAACAAACAATGCTATGACGCAAGCTCCTAGTTACGAATGAAAGAATTGGGATAAGAGCCTACCTGGATTCCAACGCTAGATCTGAAGAAGAGATGTCCCCGTCCTTCAGCCCTGGCAGATCACAATCCTTCCGCGATCTCCGCGGATGAACACCTGCACACAGAAGAAACGAACAGATACAAGCATAGGAACCAGCATACGTAACTAAACATCGGTCAGAAAATATATTACTCGCATTAACATGATAGAAAAAGGAGTGGAACCATAATCATAGTCATCTATTAAAATGATAAACGAATAGAAGTTACAACCAAGTTCTGACGTCGCAGCCTCCTTCGAACGGGTCTCCGGTCGTCCACGTCTCGCAAAGCTCGCCAAGGAAAGGGAAAACCTCTCCAGAGTCTCGTAACAATGGTCTCCTCACTTGAGTTGGCCTTAAGGGAAAGAAGGGATTCTTTACAGCACAAAGGCTCTTGGGAATAGGGAGATGCAAAGCTTCAGCACTTCAAGACTATCAGCCTTTCAGCCCCTTCGTCAATGGATGAAGGCTATATTTATAGAGGAGAGGAGGAGGTTGGGATCCCTACAATAGTGGAAGGGAGGCCTTATCCTTTGGGAGGTTCCCCATATGGTGGAAACAAGAGGCCAAAGGAGGAAGGTCGTGGTTATTCAGTCGAAACCACTCCCGATGACTCATCCACGAAGTTGTTGTAATCGAAACTTCGCCTCCTTTTTTAAAAACCTTTCCATAAACAGAGTGGCACGGGTGCTTAACTGGGACAGAGCGCCAATTGGCGCGGTCTCAGTGTTAATTTTCCCCTCATTGGCGCGAGTACATAACGGGCTACCAGCGCCAAGGCAAAAACAGGTGTTTTTAGGGGTCTGCTCAGGAAATGATCAACAGAAGGAATGTTGTCTTCATGGAAAGGGATGAAATGATGGTATTTGCAAGGCATGACACTGCTTATTGGTCATAGAAACGACCCTCCAATGGGCGAGATGGGGATTGCAGATTCGTGACAAATTACCGTGTAATGCTCTCTCTTGTGTCACACATTATGGCCTTCAGTCCCATTGTCCCCTATCCCTCATGATATTGTGCCAGTCGCTGCCATGTCATTCCTGCCCTTTATGCTCTAACAAGGGAAGTCATCCATTCGCTACTCAGTCCCCTCCATTTCATCATCATGATTGGTATTAGTCCTACGCTCACCTACTATTATCTCTCTTGCCTTAGTTGAGGACCCCTTATTTCCTCACCTATGGTGGACCTCCTTCTGTAGAAATCAGCTCATTCATTCCAGAAGACAAGTCTATAGGGCGGTGTACCTTGGTTCCAACTTCCACTCTTGTTCGGTTCCTTGGATCAGGCAAAGGGACTCTTTATTGCCCTTTGACTTGATTGTTTCTCAACTCCAGCTCCATACGGCATGATCAAGATCCGTATACTTGATAGTTTGGTGATGCAGCAGATTGTACCAGTGATTTCCATGTGTGTGTGAGATGTTTCAGACCTCATGAGGGGGTGGCCCTTCAATTAGCCCCCCACATGCCTAGATGACCTCTCCATTACAGCCTTCGATGCAGATCCATAGATTTGATGGTTTCGGCCTCACCCGCTTGCAGCGCCTTTTATTTTGCATGTATCATTCATATTTTCAGAGCCCTCTCCTGTTTTACAAGGCCTTTTTGGTTGTACTTATATCTCATGTACTCAGATATTATTGTATAAGTCCTGGTTGTTATCCCAGGCATAGTATGTATATGGGATCCCTCATTGTATTTTTATCTGGATCATGTTTATGCCGACTATACTTTATGGTTCGGTCCCTTGTTCACTGGACACACTATTCTTTTGTACTTTTTCTCGGCGGGCATAGGTATGCCTCCCCCGCCGCCTTTAGCACAGGTACCCTCTCATAAAAAGAGACTTGTTTCACCTGTAAGTCTCGTCTCCTCAGGGTCTAGTTCTTCAACACATTAGTCTACCTTACATTTCTCTCTCTGACTTCCCTTTTGATGTCTAGTGATTCAGTTCTTACAATGTACTTTGGTCATAAGATTTGATCCTAACGCTCACACACTGGGGGGCAATCTGTTACACCATTTTTTGGTCATCTAACCTACTACCATTAGATGGACCCAAGTACACCATGTAAGACCAATTGTACCCCAAGTAAAATTGCTTTCACTATGTAAAATAACTTAATAAAAGACATTTATTAGGTTGTTTATGGTCTAAACGAAACCCCACCCTAAAGGGAAATATTAAACAAATCTATATTTGTTTGATTTCCCTCATGGAATAATAAATTAAACAATAATTTAATTATTATTCCTAGTCATGTTTAACCCAAAGCAAAGAAATTAATTAGATAAATCCTTATTTATGTTATTATTTTCTAGGAATAACTATTTAAATCTTATTTAAATGATATTCCTTGTTAAATATGACTAAATCACCCATAAATAATTAAATAAATCATTATTTATTTGATTATCTTTCAACCACTTCCTTAAAATGATAAATAAATCATTTATTTATTTATTATTTACAAACAAAGGGATTTGACCCAAGCTAAATAATATATCCCTCCAACAAATATAATAAAATATTCCATAAAAGGTGGATCTAGATTTGGTTAATGTTATTTTAATCATGCACCAAGATCTAGAATGACCCAATATTTTGTTATAAATAGGAGGGTTTCTCCTACCATTCTTCACCTTTTGTTGCCTATTAGATCACTCTGGATCTATACTCTTGGTCTGACTTTGAGCCATTATCATTGTCATATTTTCCATTATTTTCTGTGTGAGCTCCCTTTGAGTTCTATCTTTGTCTCGGTTTTCTACACCAACAAGAGAGAGAAATACTAGATCTGAAGTGCTGAGGACTTCCAAGAACCCATCCCATTGAGGAGAATTGGAAACACCTTCTTGTTTTCCTCCCAGGTGCCCTTAATACAAAAAATTCTTTCAAAAATATTGTTCTTGTCTTGTCTATTGGATGTATGGAAAAAAACCTTATTTTTACTGCTTAATGTCTCTTTATGCATAGATCTAGATTTTTGCAGCATTTTTCTTGATCAAATAACTACAGATCTGAAGATATTGGCAGCCATATTTGATGTTAGGGCTATAAGTTATGCGTAGCTAAAGTGGTCTTTTTTCATACACTTCGACAAAATATTCATACTAACAACTACCTTTGCTAATGTAGCATCCTCTTTTCTCCAATTTCCTGGAAGAGGAGTATCAATAGGCTTGCAGCCTTGCATGTGAAACTTCTCAAGTATCTCCCGGGCATACTTGCCTTGAGACACAAACAGTTCACCTTCCCGCTACCATATTTCCAATCTAAGGAAATAATGAAGGAGGCCCAAATCCTTCATCTCAAACTAATTTGCAAGATCTGCCTTGCATGAGTGTATCAACTGCTCGTCACCCATTAGTATTAAATCATCAACATAAAGAACAATGATTAAAATCTTACCCTCCACCACAATTTGGTATAGGTTTGCATCCACCTCACTCTTGGTGAAGCCAAGTCCAGTGAAATAGTTGTCAATCCGTGTGTACCAAGCAGGAGGTGCTTTCTTCAACCCATACAATGCTCTTTTGAGCCTGCACACATGTGACTTGCTGCTGAAGATCTCAAGTCCTTCAGGCTACTCAATGTACACCTATTCCTCAATGATCCCATTAAGGAACACAGTCCTTACATCCATTTGATGAATGTTCCAACCCATCTGCGCTAAGAGATCAAGGATGGTCCTTATGGAAGAATATTGTGCGACAGGTGCAAAGGTTTCTTCATAATCAATCCCCTCGATCCGTGAGAAGCCTTGGGCAACAAATCTTGCCTTATACTTCTTGACACTCCCATCAGCAACTTGCTTTACCTTGTAGATCCATATTTATCCTATAACTGATTTACCCACTGGCCTTGGAACAATCTCCCATGCACTGTTTCTGAAAATGGAGTCACACTCCTCCACCATGGCATCTACCCATGTGGGCTCCTGTTTTGGGGAAAAACACCCTAGAGGTTTGTTGGGTCAAAACCTCCACAGATCAGGGCATGCTATTCAGAAGGACTCACACACAACCACACTTGAATGCTAAAAACTAGATAACAACGATAGTAGAACTCACCCGTAGTCCTACGTTCAATGTAGATCCCGCGGGGTCCAAACCCCCAACAACCCTTCTTCCTCCTTCAACCTGGAAAACAAGAAAGAATGTGCACAGAAACCTATTTGTACAGCATATACTTCTCCTAAACGTTAGTGAAATCCATGTGAAACATTATATAAACCATAATAAATGATAATATTTTCACACATATAAGTAAACATTAACACATAAGTTCAGGAACAAGATGGTTCTTCATTATTACGAACAACATGTACAGTAGTAAAAGTGGAGATATCACCTGAATCCTTCCACTATCTTCGAACAGACCGTCGTCCTGATCTGTCTCGCCCTTGCCTCGCTAAGATACTTTCAAGACTTGTGCACTCGAGATGGCATATAAATGGATGAACATCTACATGAAACAAGGGTTTCCTGTATAAATATGGGAAAGTGCAGGAGGCACGGGAATTCAAACTTGAATTGGGATTCCAACAGAGTATAATGTCTATAAAATTTCTCTCTCCCTTAGGCCATCCACATGAGGGGCTTTTATACTGCCTCAAAGTAGTTTCAATCAGTTGGAAGCAGTTGGCCACGTACTGGGGTGGTTGAACTACTGGAGTAACCATCAACCCAGCCCGAAAATAGGTAATTTTTATATATTTTTTAATGATTTTAATGGCATACGCGGAAAAGTACATATGGACTCGCATATACACGCGGAAAAGTCTGGGCATACCCGCGTATGGTAATTTTAACACTATTTTTTAATGAATTTTGTTCAAGTCTGTGGGAATGGGTGCCCAAAGCCATAAAGACAATCATGAATCACCTGAGGTTAAAAAATGATGCTATAACAGATGCCCCCTAATATACGAGGTCAGAAGGGGTACATGATGGCTGAAATGTATTATGCACATAGAAAGAACTTCACAAGGACAAGAGAGGACTTCAGCAGATTTCAGCCTGCCAAAAATTAATGAAAGAAAACAGAGAGTCAACTCATGCTGAGGTGGGCATACCCATGCTCAGTCAAAAATACATCATATCGAAAGTACTGAATAGATCCAACATGTATACAAGTATAACTGAACTGAAAGTACACAATGAATCATCTGAGCATGGCCCGGAAGTACAAGTCATAATCAATGTCTAAGTATCACATATAGAAAGCTGATCAATGATGCTGAAACTAGATGTCTGATCATATAAGTAACTGAATCTCCAAGTAACAAATCATAAGAGGTGGAATAAACGGTACAATCACACAACTCGGGAGCCAACATATAGGATGGTACTGTACTGACATTGCAACATATAAGGGTGAACGGCATCACTGGCAGAAACTGAATGGACTGTCAAAAGTGAACCAAGAAATTTTGATGCAACCCGAGGTCTTCACCGATCACTATGGCACAATTCTGCACAATGGGAATAAATGAGTTGAAGTCGACCATGTGAGAAATCGTTGGATTATCGGTCAATAATGTATATCGTTAACCAACGCGAGAAAACCCACCAATAATGAAAATGAGTGTCAAGGTGCCCCAGTACAATCTAACAAGTTCGAATGAATGAGTTGAAGTCAAAAACTTGAAAGAATCTACCAATCAAGAGGCAATGATGAATCCCCACTATCGATAGCGAAGAGTCTGCCACTGATGACTGCAAACCCTAAGGTACTGACAAAAAGACTCTAGACCTTATTCCCAGAGCAATGAGTCAGAGTCGATGGGAAAAGATCTGCTGGAAGGAAGGCATTAAGGCATCCCACATCAGTCCAGCGCGAGTGTAACCCGCAGGCCAAGATTTGGAAGGAATTGGACGAAGTAGAGTGATGGAACCAAACCGAAGTACGTTTCCGACATGCACAAGATGAAGCTAGCGCACGGAAGAAACCCTCTGAACCAACCAATAATGAAAGCTGACACAGAGGCGAGATATCCACCAATAGGGTCAAATGGAAATCAAGGTACTGCACGAATCCCAAGTGTGATAATGTATGCTAACGTCGAACACAGGGGAAACCACTCAGTCAAAGACCCATAATGATGATCAAATGTTGAGCACAAGGTCACCTATCAATGATGGAAATAGGGCCAGGGTGCAGCTCTAGGTTTTCTCTCAGAGCAATGTGTCGTAGTCGATAAGAGACAAACCCGCCAGCAAGAAGTCAATGGAGACCTTCTCAAACCAACACGAGCAGAGGACCAAAACATCTGATGTGATAGAGAAAGATACTGACAAGATCGGGAAGGCCGACTAAATAATGAGTCAAGAGACACCGCAGAATGGCCAACTCTGGTTAGACTTCCCTTGAACAAAAGCATGACTCGTGATGACCATGGCAGTAAAAGTGACACTGTATAAGTCTGTTATGCAGGAGGCAGAACAAAATCTCCATATGATTGGAAGAGATAACCAACCGGGGGAGGACTGACAAGTGAAACAAGGTAAAGGCTGAACCTAGGTCGAAACTAAAACCATCCCAAATGGAGGAAAGATATATAAGTGTATATGCTTTGTTCAAGGGCGACAAACTGACACTGTACTGCCATCAAATTATGAAGTTACATCCCGTTCCCACTCTTTTTGTTATATTTGATTTTTTTGTCTTTTTCATATAATAAGCCTGAAAAGGAATAAAAGAATGCTATGGTACAATGGATAGAATGAGTATCAATAAACAGATGCACTAGTTCCTGGGATTGGAACGATCCTATGCTCAATGCAAGGTGGCGGAAACTGGTAAGCGATACTCAGAGGAATGTTCCATCCATGGGTAAAATGGTTTCAAAGTCGCGATAGCCAAGTGCATGCAATGGTTAACTTGTATAGATAGACAAGGTCAAAATTTGGCTTAAACATTGAGTCCAAATGAAGCCGGCTAAAGGCCAGGATAAACAAGTAGCCAATATGCAATGCAGTAATACAACTCAACAACACCAGGGAGCCTCTAGGGTAAATAGCCAGAAAAAGATAGCGAGGAAGGAGAAGAATGAAGCTTCAACACATAAGTCATAGCGGGACTAAAGAGGACTCCCAATCCTACATAAAATGCAACATGGGCAACAAGTGATAGCGAGGAACTAACTAGGAAGCCCATGTAAAGGAAGGCTCTACCACCAAGTCATGATTAAATAATGGGCGAGTGAAATGGGTGTAATACTCATGACCTGATGGGATTGACCCTATGGACAGTGATCAGAATGGAGGCTAGTATGCAGAATGCAACGGAAAGTGGATTCCCTAACCTATATGCCAGTGAAGATCATATACCTGCCATGACGGGTCAGCAGTCATGGATCAAAAACTGGAAAAAATCTCAAATTCGTCAAAATGTACCTGAAAATATACCAATCTGGGCACTTCCAAGCATCCGGGTTATGCAGCTTAAGATAGATTGAAAAAATAAGCATAACAAATTTTTGCGAAAATTTTCAACTTTTTGGGCATAAATAGACAAATTACCTCATATTCGGTTCATTGTTACATTGCTGATTTGGGAAAAAGTGCTCTAGAGAAAAAAAACTCTTTCATTAAAACAGGAGCAACCGACCGTCAATCTTCACTGAATTTGTCAGGTAAGCTCATAAACCGTCCTTGCTATTCATTTTGTCCATTCATAAGTTAAAATTTAGGAATTTTCACCATGGAATCACTTGCTAAAAATCATGGGTTTGCGCATACGCAGGTTGATAATGACCAAGTTGCGTATATACGCGACCGTGAACAAAGAAAGTCGCGTATGCGCAACCCAAAATCAAAAATGCGTAGCTAATGAACGAATTATTGAAATTTTACAGGATGACCATATCATGGAGAGAGCATGAACACAGTGCAATAGACAATGAAGTCATGCAGGACCAAGTATCACTGAATATTCTTCGGAATTGTGGACTGCTCAAGTTTTTCAAAATGCCAAATATGAAGAGTAATGTCCAGTTGCTCGAAATTCTTGTGAACTATTGGGAACCGGAAGAAGACTGCTTCATCATAGATCAGATGCCTATACGCATCGAAGTGGAAGATATCTATTTTATTACTGGACTCTCCCGGAGGGGGGAGCCAGTAGACTTGCACGGTAAGCCTTTGGGAGGGCTAACCATGGAAGATTACGTCCACGTATACTTCGTAGAGGGTTCCAAGAAAGTTGGAACTCAAATTGCAATCAAAGATTTAACAGACTTTCACATAAAAATCCTCCTTTTTACCATTGGGAGAGTAGCAGGATCAACTTCTCTACACCAAGCATCCAGGACACAAATTAGTATAGCAGTGGAATGCTTAACTCATGTATATGATTGGTGCATAACTCTACTGATGAACATGAAGCAAAAATTGACTTCTATCCGAAAAACAAAGACAAAACATTTTGGATATGGTACAATTTTGATGACATTCTTCTTCGAGAAGATTCCAGTGCTGAGACCCAGAGTGATCCCTACCATCAGCAGCCCGAGAAACCCAAGAATTGCCCGCTGGGTAGACATGATGAAGAGATTGGGGGAAAGTAAAGTTCCCCGGACCACATGGGATGATGAGTTCTTCCAATGGTGGAGTGAACAAATCATCGTTGTGGATGACTATCCCTATGTCGGGATGGACTTTTGTGGTGATCCAGATCTTTTCCTTCCACCAGGCGCGGCATGGGGCACAGTCGGTAAGTTTGCAATTTTTTGACTTATATAATTTTTTTTGGATTTTTTCAATATGTATGAAAAAATGTGAAAAACAAACATGTTTTTTTATTGGATTCAAATGACTTACAATTTTAAAATGATCATGAAATAAATATTGGACCAGTTCGACCTGAGGGTTACCCGTGACATAAGCGTCGCAGGGGTGAGGCAGATACAGTAGATTCAGACAGGACCCTCCAGGCTGTACAGAGGAAATTTGAGGGGTTAACCCACCAGGTACCTATGGCTGCAGTGGAAGATCTGCCTGAAGCCATTCAGAGACGGGTGGTAGGAGTACCCCGTGACTGGGTACAGTTATTCTGTCGAGTCACCACTGCGATTGTGTTCTATACGAACACAACTTCTAGGCAGGGACCTCAGGAGTAGATAGATATGATGTATCAGATGACCGTATATTTTTTGATACTGAACATGATCGGGCATAAGCCCAATTTTTTGTATGACTTATGGATCCAAATTTTGTATAGTTTTTTGAACACTCTAATGATATATATACAACGATGTTTGATGTGATGTGAAAAATGTATCAAAATGCATGATGTTTTTAATGATTAAATTTTATTGTATGGAATGATTAATGTGCCAATCAATTGCTTGATTAGCTAATGAGTCTGCCATCCAATTGTCAGCTCGAGGAATATGAATGAAAGTTAAAAATTGAAATTATCTTTGTAACAAACTTACCCTCAAGAACAACCGGAGTAAAAATGGATCTCGAACCCGATAAGTATTGTTCAACTACAACACCACCAGCTGAGAGTCCAAGAAAACTACCAATGAATCAACACCCAAATATATTACTTCCGAGAGTAGATAAACAACTATAGTGTATTTTGCTATGTTATTGGAAGCAGGACCAATGCAGACCCCTCTTGATACTAGCAGCTGACCAGATGGATAATGAAGCACCCAAGCCGTGGAAGCTAAGTTACGGGTGTGTCTACTAGCACCATCGGTGAAACCAAAATGACTCATGACATCCGACACAACCTGCCAAAGCAGATAAAAAACATCACCAACCCATCAAAGACCGAAAAACAACCAGATATGTACAAATCACAACTACTATATACAAAAGAAACATGCCAGGCCAAGCCTAGGCATAATAATTTTTCAAATAGAGCCCATTTTTGGGCTCCGGCAACTCGTTCCCTTCAAAATCAACCAAGGTATATGCTCCTTTCTTAAGGACTTTTTTAATGATAAAGGGGCCATACCACATAGACTTTAACTTTCCTGCCCCCAAGGCATATTTTTCTTGGGCATAGACCAAAACAAGGTCACCTTCCGAAAAAACCCTAGGCTTGACCGCCTTATGGTACTGAACTTTAACTCGATTTTTATGCGCTTCATTCATCGTGGCGGCATCCTGATGCTGCTCATCGAGATGTTCCAGATGAAGGAGACGTTCTTCAAGACTAGAAGTGTCAGGAAGAAGTTCAACAGCTAACTTAAGAGAAGGAATCTCACATTCAATGGGAAATATGGATTCCAACCCATGCACTAGCTGAAATGGAGTAAAGCCAGTTGCAGTTTTCACTGACGTCCTGTATGCCCAAAGTGCAGGGTATAGCATAATATTCCAGTTGGATCGAGCTTTATTGACTATCCTTTGAAGAATTTTCTTCAAGGATTTATTCACGGCTTCCACTTTCCCATTGGCTTGAGGATAATATGGAGATGAATGCTCCTGCCGAAAAACTAATTTTAAAGCCAACTCAGCCATCATGCTATTCTGAAAATGACTGCCATGATTAGTGACAATCTCTCTAGGAATACCAAAATGAGAAATAACCTGGTTGAAAAGAAAAAGAGCTGCAGTCTCACCATCATTCCCAAAAGTAGGCATAGCCTCGACCCACTTCGTAAAGTAGTCTACTGCTACAATAATGTACTTGTGACCTTTAGCTGAAGGCGAGTTACAAGTAGTATAATCAATACCCCCTTTTGTAAAGGGACCGACAGTAATGACTGGAAAAAGCGTAGCTGGATGAGCGCGCATTTTTCGAGTAAAAACTTGACACGGATGACACTTTTTGACTGACTCCATACAATCCTTGAAAATCGAAGGCAAAAAGTACCCAGCACGCAAGATCTTTTGGGTTGTAGCAAGCCCAGATAAATGACCACCACAAGCTCCACTATGGAAATCATTCAGCACAGCCTCAGCTTCTTCGAGAGTTAAGCAACGTCTCAGGATTGAATCAACCCCTCGACGGTATAAAGCATCACCAATAATCAAATAATTCTTAGCCAAGTGACGCAACTTACGGCGCTCATCTTTCGAAAAAGTAGAGGGAAACTTCGCAGTCTGAAGATACACAATTATATCTCCATACCAAGGATCCTATGGAGAGATAAGAAACAAATGTTCATCCGGGAAGGATTCATCATAAATCATTTCTTCCCCACAAGGCAACTCAGAGATCAATTCTATGAAAACTAATGATTTCTTGGACTTGGCAGACATAAAATCAAGATCAAATTCCTGCAAAATCACAATCCATCTATTGTATTTTCCCCCAATCACTTGCCTACTGAGGACCAACTGAAATGGATTGGCTGCTGCCAAAACATAATTTTTTCATAGAATAATGTAATGCTGGAATCGCTGTACAGCATGAACAGCTGCTAAAGCTAAATTTTCTATTGGAGTGTACCGGAGCTCAGGTCCTACCAATCCTCGACTAAGATAGTATATAACATGCTCTGCAAGAGCATCATCTTCCTGAACTAGAACCATACCAATAGTAGATTTTGCTGTAGCGAAATACAAAAGGAAATACTTTCTATAATTAGGTGGACTCAATAAAGGAGCAGAGGTCAATGCTTTTTTCAAAGCATCGAATGAGCGTTGAGAGAATTCATCCCAAAGAAATGGAACTCCCTTCTTCAACAATCTCATAAATCCCTTGGTAACTTCAGCATAATTTACGATAAATATCCGAAGAAAATTAGACTTTCCTTGTAGACTTTGAAGTTGATGAATAGAGGACGGGGGAGGCAACCGAAGTATTTCCTCAACCTTGAAGGGATCTACCCTTATCCCTTCCCTAGACACAATAAATCCCAATAACCGACCGGATGTAACCGCGAAAACGCACTTGTTCAGATTCAACCTAATCTTATAGAAACGACATCGTTCAAATATTTGACGGAGGTGAGTAGGATGATCCATCCTCTTTTGAGAATGAGCAGCTAAATCATCCAAATATGCCTCGATAATCTTTTTGATGTCATGGAAGGCATATGACATGGCCCGCTGAAATGCAGCCCCAACATTTTTAAGACCAAAAGGCATCTTCTTATATGCAAAAGTACCCCAGGGACAAATAAAGGAAGTCTTATGCTGATCTTCAAGACGGATAGTAATCTGATTATATCCAAAGAAATCGTCCATGAAGGAGAAAATCTCATTACCGGCACACTCGTCAATGATCTGATCTATAAATGGTGTGGGGTAATTATCTTTAGGACATGCTTTATTTAGGTGTCTGAAATCAATGCAAACTCGAATTGTTCCTTGTTTTTTATCTACGAGAACAGGGTTTGAAACCCATTCAGTCAAAGGAACAAGGAAAATGAATCCTGCCTTAAGCAGCTTCTCCACCTCAGCCTTGATAGCTGCTGCCTTCCTAGGATTGACCGGACTAAGTTTTTGCCTCACAGGATTAGCGTTTTCGTAAGTCTTGATCTCATGCTGGACAATAAATGGATCTATACCAGGCATTTCCTCATAAGACTAAGTGAATACATCCCTATACTCTTTAAAGAGCTTGGTGTAAATCTAAATCTCTTTAGGGGAACATTCAGCTCCGATGAAGACATTCTCAATGATATTGGGATCCCTAGAAATGTTCACTGGGATAGTTGGAGAAATCACAGCCATGTTCCCTTCAGCATAAACCTGTGTTGGTGCTAAAGGGTTCAGGACTGGGCGAACAGGACCAGGAGACGGAGGACTCGGAAAACTTGATTCAACTTCGCTTAAATCAGGTAAAACTTAAGACCGATGATGCAAATCATCCCACGGTCTATCTATACCAGTCATAGCTTCCAGGATGGCCTCTTCAGATGGAAGAGTGGTATCAAGGCAATCCTGGGTAGAAGATTAACTAAGTGTCCAAGACGGAGCCACATCTCCATCCAACTCATCCGGAGAAAGAGGAGCTGGAATGGACTCTGCAGAGTCAACAATAGACTGATAAGCAATCTCAGCTACAGACATAGGAAATTCCATTCCACCCACTTGACCTTCCGCTAATGTGGCGGTAGGGGAAGGTAAGGTCCAAGGGTCCGAAAAATAATGAGTTCTAAAGAACTCTCTTCAAAGAGGAGCCTTGGAGGATGAAATTGCATTTATATGAACCGTAGGAGGAGGAATATCGAAAGTACCCATCAAGGAAGAATACATTCCAACCCCTAAATTCTCAACAGGCACTTTAGTATTATCCAACTTTGGAACAGTTGATTCAGTAGACACATTCGGGTCTACAGGAGGACAGTCCAGTTGGTCCACTGTAACAATCCTCCCTTCGTGAGGGAAACAAATAATCTGAAATAATGAAGACGCAATGGCATCCATCTCATAAATCTAGTTTCTCCCCAATATAAGGTTGTAGTCCAAGCTTGCATCAACTACCTCAACCTCTATATTCATAGTTTTGCCCCCAACACAGATAGGCAAAGCTGGGACAATACCATGTGGTCTGTGAGAATGACCATCAAACATAGTTAGAAGAGTGGTAGATGGAACAAATTTGGGAGATCCAATCGTCTTCCAACATGTGAGAGACATCACGCATGTGGAAGCACCCTCATCAACAACCGTCCGAAAGATGTTGCACTTCCGGTACGATGATTTAATATGAAAATCCATATGATGGGGGAGTCTCTTTTTAAAATTAGACATATCAAATGTAATCATAAGAGAATTTTTTGGATCAATAACCCCAATGGCAGTGAGCAGTGCGCTGCACTGAGTCAGACAAGATTGGAGCACCTCTAAAGCCGACATGGCACAAGGAATCTGCACCAGATCTTCCAAAATAGAGTAGTTCTGGGTAGCCCTAGCGTTTGGATTAATCGTCGTGCACTTAGTAGATGATTTGGGCATCCGAGGTATAGGCTCAACAGTAGGCCTCGTAATATGAAGCGGCTCAGTATCATAAGGAGCATCCTTAGCTTTCGAAGACTCTTCTCTGCCATAATCACGGGATCTCGTAGCGATATCCGCGTGAGCACTCATCATGAATATGTTTGATGGAATTTCCCCTTCCTGGGTGCCCCCAGAGGAAGCCCTAGGATTTTGATTCGCGCCAACAACTATCTGTGCCCTTGGGGAAAAGTGTTTGTCAACACAACCTGGAAACTGGAAGAACCCTGCTGAGCTAACAAGTGCTGTGCATCTTGAATTTTAGGGCAAAGGTGTGTAAGATGGTCTCCAACACACAGCTTGCATGGAAAATTCACTTTATTTTTATCCTTTGGACCCTCACCAACATGCTTGTTGGTTTTATTCGCATTACCCTTCCCATTCTTGCCCTTTTTCTTATTATTTCGTCCCTTCTTCTTCCCTTCAGATTGTTGATTTCCTTTGGGATCGAAAGTTTGGACAACATTTATCGACAAATATTGGGAAGGCGATGACTCAGCAAGCACAGCCTAACCAGAAGGAGAAGATTGTATAGACAACTGCTGCAACTAAGTAAGCAGGTTGGCTGCACCATTATTGATCGACCCAATAAGTCCATCACCATGAGGACCAGGCTTAGTTTTGGATAAATCTAATTTGGAGCGAGGAGCATTGGGAAAATATTTATGGAGGACCCTAGACTAAGAATATATCAGTTCCAACTGCTGGGCCCTAAAAATAGCCTGTTCCTCAGAAAATACCCCGACAGGGATACATCTTTAGAAATGTCTGACTGCAGAGACTTGAGAAACCATTCCAAAAGGAATTCTCTTGGAATATGAGCTATAATAAGCCTCTTCCTTCTCCGCCATTCCTGAATATGGTCAGAAATGTGAGTTGCGTCGTCCTGTTTAAAATTAGATAGGATTTCAGTCCCGGCATCATAACGGACTGGCAACTGGAAATGATTTAGAAATGTAACAGCCAGATCTCCAAATGTAGCAAAAATTCCCCCAGTTAGCTCAATATACCATTTGGCAGCGTTTCCAGTTAGGGTGCGTTGAAACAATCTCAACCTAATCGAATCATCGATCAGGGAGTTAGAAGAACACCATAAATGGAAGGTGGTGATGTGATCAGCCAGATCCTCTCCATTCTTACCTTCAAACTTTGGAATGTCTGAAGGAAGTTTGGTGGAAACCGGAGGTCACCCCGGACTATACCAGATCGAATCATTGGTCAATTTCGACAGATCTAGCAAGTTTAACGTTGCCAGAAAAGGTAAACGAGGTGGAGCCTGAGAATTCCATCCTTGATGGGATGAATTCCCCACATTCTGAAAATAATACCCTGGATTTGATAAGGCACCAGGTTGCCAGAAAGAACTCATAGAAAAAGGAGAAGAACCTCCTCCCAACGCAGAGTTTTCAAAGACCGGACCAGTTCCCCCCACTGAAGTATGAAATGAAGAGGAAAGCCCCTGATAGGGGTTCCAGGCATTAGAAAGAGGGGAAAAGGTCTGATAAGCACTCGACGAAGGGAAAGAAGCATTCCCTTAGTGACCAGCGTAAAACTGATTCCCTGCCCCCGCTGTAGTGAATACAGGGTTCCAACCTGCAAAAGTAGTCGAATTCTGACCTCCAGACCAAGGGTTGAAACTCTGGGTCTGAGAAGTAAATGGAAAGGACCCTAAAGAAGGATTCAAACTAGGAATGTGCCCAGTTTCAAAGGGGCACCCTTGAAAAGAAGCTGATCCACTAGCCATGGAAGACATGGGTGTAGATGCAGCTGCAGCAGCGGAAAAGGAAAAAGAAGGAATCCCACTAGTGGGCATTCCAAAACAAAAGGGACCAGAATGAGAAGCATGTGCTTGGGTGAAACCAGAGCCAAACACAATAGTACTAGAATCAATCGAAGATATAGCAATAGTGCCTCCTCCTTCAACAGAAGCAGGAGTCTGAATGCCTGCAGCACTCACAGCAGAAGTCGCATTCCCAGTCGTAGCCATCGAAAGGTATGAATAATACGGAGGATCTTTCGATCTCTCTGACTCAGGTCCGATGTATTCAACAATGAATGGATAATCAGGAGGAAGAGGAGATGGAAGTGACACAGAGGGTTCAGGTACCTCCTCTATTTGAACTTCTTCTTCCTGTGGAAATAAAACTCGCGAGATGAGTGGAGCGCTCCTCTCGGAACCAACACTGGAACCAATTCCAAAACCTTCAGACCCTTGTGGAGGATATCTCTCCACTGCGTCAGACGCCACAGGGTGATACTCACCTGCTAAACTACTCATACGCCTTCTTGAAGAAGGCTCTGAACTCTTGGGAGATAACCCCCGGATTCTCCTCGATTGACGAGGCGCTTGATCAGCCACTTTAAAAAAATTTAATTAGACTCAAAAAGTATAAAGCTAGGCAAGCTAGGATCAAAGAGCACTCACTACAAAAAGAAATCCCTGAGATACAATCAAGCAAACAGCCTTCAGGTATTTCCGCTCCGGGTGATTAGGACTGGACACCAAAATACAAGAAAGCGAAATATAGGACCTCCCGAAATTAGTCCGGGATAATTACGGCCCAGGCCTACTAGTGAAGGTAACAGAAACAGTTACGCCGACCTCCTAACAACAGCCTTTTCCGGCTCAAGTACCCAAGCTTCGCAAGGGCACCCCCCAGAAGTACTGCTGGAAGTGATACGATGTCTGCCTCAGGTACCACGGGTATTCCCCCCCGCAGTCACCTATGTGGAACCTAGGAGTGGCAACTATGGGCACCAATCCGTGTCAGAAGCCGGGCGGAATGGTCTTGAGGTCAGATTCAGCAAATCAGAGAGGGGGTATCTCTCTTCTCAGCCTTCACTTCCCCTTGCGCTTGACTCTCTTGAGGAGAGCTTTCCTGGTGCACCTAACGGAGTTGGATTTCTCTCAATTAATCAACTTCTATGTTTTGTTTGAGTAGCCTTGGAGAGTTAACTCTCCACTCACCTAATCCAAGGCCCTACAACCTAGCTAGTTGGTGTATGACACTTAATAAAAACTTGCTAGTTGCTTTTAAATTATAGCGCTTATTTTAATCGGCTGTTATGTTAAGTCAAAGGGATACGGGAATGAAACTTGTGGTGTTTTGACACAGAAAAGAAATTAATAAAAACCAAACTACATGCAAATGCAGTAATTGTCTTTCGATGAAAATCAACTTCTACACATGTTCTACGAGACTAATTTTTTTTTTTCTTTTTAGATAACAAACTTCACACTCACAAAAACTATGAAAATGACTAAATGATTAAGTGCACCTGATGCAAATCACTAAGAGCATGCAAATTATAAGATGCAAAATCTACTAAAGCAGAGAGAAATTTCCCAAAGATCCTTCAGTTTTATCTCTTTTTGGTTGTCCACAAAGCTAGTTCCCAAAATCAGAAACTCTTAGTATAAAGACACCAAAAACGCTTGAAACAAGAGGAAGAAACCAATAACAATTCCTTTCCGAAATCAAGTCAAAAACCAAAAGCAAGAAACCTCAACAAAGCTTCAAAAGATATAACGAAACGAAAACAAAAATGCAAAACAAAAGCAAATGATAAAACAAAATGTTTTTTGAGCTTTTGAATTTTATAAAAAGGAAGAGCTCGAAGAGACCAAGAAGACTATCAAATCCCAAGCCAAACAACTCTGAATCTCAAGCGAAAACTTCAAAAATGCTCCAAGTCTTATAGGGCTACTTAGTAGCAAGATTTATATGAGCAAAAAGAAGACAAGAAACTCAGGAACTCAGCCTAGAAGAATAGTACAACCTTGCAGCAAACAAAAACTTCGAAGAACCAAGAAAGACTCTTCAAAAATTGCAACAAGACCTAGTCAACTGAACTCAATAAAACCAACCAAGAAATGGGCAAAAATCAAAGTGAAAAGTAAGACACAAAGGTAAGAAAGAGTAAATGAGCAGAATCTCTCTGTTATGATGAAGCAGAATAGCCAAGAATCCCCAGGAAGAGATCTTGGTACTCGAACCAGAAATGCAAGCACAAGAAACAAACTTTGCCCAAATAAGCTAGTTTTCAACCAAACAAGAGAGAGAAAAGACCCAAGACCACTTTCAACACAATCCAGAGGATATAAAGACACTGTAGGAATAGGTCTCCACAGGTAGACAAGACTAAAAAGCCAAGAAACCTAAAATTTCAAAATTGACCCAGAAATACGCGACTTGACAGTTATGAAACAAGCGTGCATACGTGACTGCATTAAAGGAAACTCGCGTATACGCGACTACCTTTAACAAAAACTGCGTGTATACGCGTCTGTGTATAGACAAACCCGCGTATGAAAAGGTAAATAATAAAAATTAAAAAATATCAAGCCTGGATAAGGGACCAGGTCTTTTAGTCTGACGAGAAAGAGTTAACTGGACTGGACATTTAAGTTAAAATTGTTGGAAACCTTTCAAACAGCTGAAACCACCCAACAAGGGAATCACAAGAATGTGGTCCCCAGCGGAGTCACCAGTTCTGTTTCGAGGAAAAACACCCTAGAGGTTTGTTGGGTCAAAACCTCCACAGATCAGGGCATGCTATTCAGAAGGACTCACACACAACCACACTTGAATGCTAAAAACTAGATAACAACGATAGTAGAACTCACCTGTAGTCCTACGTTCAATGTAGATCCCGCGGGGTCCAAACCCCCAGCAACCCTTCTTCCTCCTTCAACTTGGAAAACAAGAAAGAACGTGCACGGAAACCTAGTTGTACAACATATACTTCTCTTAAACGTTAGTGCAATCCATGTGAAACATTATATAAACCATAATAAATTCTTAAATGATAATATTTTCACACATATAAGTAAACATTAACACATAAGTTCAGGAACAAGATGGTTCTTCATTATTACGAACAACATGTACAGTATTAAAAGTGGAGAGATCACCTGAATCCTTCCACGATCTTCGAACAGACCGTCGTCTGGATCCGTCCCGCCCTTGCCTTGCTAAGATACTTTCAAGACTTGTGCACTCGAGATGGCATATAAATGGATGAACATCTTCAGGAAACAAGGGTTTCCTGTATAAATCTGGAAAAGTGCAGGAGGCACGGGAATTCAGACTTGAATTGGGATTCCAACAGAGTATAATGTCTATAAAATTTCTCTCTCCCTTAGGCCATGCACATGAGGGGCTTTTATACTCCATCAAAGTAGTTTCAATCAGTTGGAAGCAGTTGGCCACGTACTGGGGTGGTTGAACTACTGGAGTAACTATCAACCCAACCCAAAAATAGGGAATTCATATATATATTTTTAATTATTTTAATGGCATACGCGGAAAAGTACATATGGACTCGCGTATACACGCAGAAAAGTCTGGGCATACCCGCGTATGGGAATTTTAACACTGTTTTTTAATGAATTTTGTTCAAGTCTGTGGTAATGAGTGCCCAAAGCCATAAAGACAATCATGAATCACCTGAGGGTGAAAAATGATGCTATAACAGCTCCTACACTACTTCTTCAAAAGAAGATGGCTATGTCATGACACACTTGCTCATAAGAGCCATGTATCTAATAAAATGGTCAGGTGATTGTCTCTGTCTGCACTGTGATGTAGGGAATCCTACATTCTGTGCTGCATCGAGCTTCAGTATCTCAGATTTTGTGGTACGCTTTCTGCCTTGTCTGATGTTTGGTTCTACATGAGTGGACTCCTCCACTCCATGAATCTCCTCCTGTGGCTGATCCACATCTAGAGACTCATCTTTGGGAACAAGAATTTCCTCCTCTACATGCAAGTGTAGCTCCCTCTCAAGCGGAAAATTCATGGCTTTCACCTCATTGAATTTTATATCCCATCGCACCACAGTCATCCGATTGTCTGGAAAATACAAATGATAATTATCAGGTGTTTCTGTGTACCCCAAAAATATCCCAACTTTTGAAGTTGGCTCCATCTTCTTCCTGGTGTCCTTTGTCACATGAATGTAAATAAATGAGCCAAAAATCATCAAATGAGAAATATCAGGTTTCTTACCAGTAAAAACTTCTTCAGGTGTACTCATGCCAAGTACTCTATGAGGACAACGGTTTTGTACATAAACCACAGTGTTGCATGCTTCCACCCACAAGTAAATCGGTAGGCCTTGGTCATGCAGCATCGCTCGTGCAACTCGCATGTTCGTTCTATTCTTCCTCTCAGCAATCCCATTTTGTTGTGCATTATGAGGCGCTATGAGTTCTCTTAGAATTCGTTCTTTGCTACAGAATTCTTTGAATTCACCCGAAATGTATTCACCACCATTATCGCTCCATAGAGCCTTCACTTTCTTCCCCGACTCCTTCTCCAACAATGCTTTAAACTCACAAAAATTTGAGAATGTTTCGCTCTTATTTTACATGAAGAAGATCCAGCATCTATGAGAATATTCATCAACAAATATAACATAATACTTGTGTTTTGTTGTTGAAGCAACCGAGAAATTTCTACACACGTCTGTGTAAATTCTCTCCAGGATCACTGAAGCACGGTTCTCCTTCTCATGAAAGGTGGTCTTTACAAAATTTCCCATAGTAAATCTCTTGCACTGATATGACTGCACAAGAATAACCTTGGGAAGTCTAGTAGAAATCTGCTACAAAATCTTCAAAGCGCCATGGTGAAGATGGCCCAATATCCTGTGCCATAATTCACCCTCATCCTGACTCACCACTTCTTCTGCTTTGCCCATCATTACAGCGCAGCCATATATCTCTATCTTGTAGATATTCTTAACTCGAATCCCTATCCTCTTGGTTTGAACCATTTTTTTATGTTGCAGGAAAGCTTTTCCCTCACTGAAAACAACGTCATAACCTTTGTATTCCAACATTGTGATCGAGACCAAGTTCTTCTTCAGACCTGGAACATGCATAACATATTTCAATAGAAATGGATTGCCTGACTCCCTTTCAAAGGTAATGGTCCCAATTCCAGTCGCACTGTATCGAACATCGTCGCCCATCTCTATATGCATTTGAAGGTCCTTCTCCTCCAAGTCACTAAACAACTCCTTGTCTCCCATCATATGGAAAGACGCACCACTATCAAGATACCACACCGATCCCATATAGATTGAAACCAAGCATGTAATAAAAGAGAAATTAAGTTCAAATTTTGAGGCTAAGGCCTATCCAGCTGCAACTCCAACAACCTTCTTGTTCTTCTTCTTCTGTGGGCAGTTAGTGGCGAAATGCCCATGTTCGTGATAGTGAAAACACTTCACTTTGGAAAAATCCTACTTCTTACCTTTGGCTTTAGATTTTGAAGGAAATTTCTTCCCCTTCCCTTTACTTTCTTTGGAAGCCAAAGCAAAATTCTCTTCATCTCCATTCTTCGATGAAGAGCCATCCCTGGTACTTCACCTTATCTCCTCCTGCACAAGATCTGACCAAAGTCGCTCCCATCCAAGCAGTTTCTCCCGTCCATTGACAGAGTCTTTGTAGCTTTTCCAACTCTTAGGAAGCCCAATGAGAAATAATCTCACCAAGTCTTCATCATCAACAGTAATCCCCACACTTCTCAGTTCATCCCTACAGTGGAAAAACTTCATGAGATATTTTGGATTACTGTCGCCCTTCTCCATTTTTATTTTTCTGAGCTTATCTTTCAGTGCCAACTTCCTCTGGCCACTGCTTCTTTGGAAAAAATCTGTCAAAGCCTTCCACATTGCAAATGGAGTGGCTTTCCCATGAATTCTGAACACAATATGGTCCTTCACACCTTCCAAATTCTCCTTGTCTTTGCTATCCTCTTTTGCCATGCGTCAAGTAATGCAACGTCGCTAGATCTCGGCTTGGGAACATCGCTATCGATGAAATCCTTCAATCCATTATCCTCTAGCACCACCTCCATCCTATCCTTCCAGGCTATGTAATTTGAGCTACCATCAAGGGCATACTCCAATCGCAACCCATTGAAAGACATTTCAATGTATACTCAACTGTCGCGCCAAGAAATTTCTGCAACAAATTCAAATTTTCCACCAGCACAAACTCAACAATTCTTCACAATTGCAATATTCAAGGTTTAACACTGCTCTGATACCATGTAGAAATTATATACAAGATGCATGTATATATATAGATTCTCCTGATCTAACAATATTTATCTTCTTTCTAACTACAAAATCTTTCCACCGTTAATCTTTTGCAGAAATTAAAATCAATTGCAAACACATGAAGCAATAAAAAAAATTGCACATAACACAGTTGTTTAATGGGAAATACTGAAGCTAAAAAAACCCAACTATCATATATTATGTATCATGGAGATGATGTAACAATCTCATACAAATTTTAGTACATCAAGCTCTCAGTACAATCAATCGTCACACACTAATCAGAAGAAATATGCAAATCTATGCATTGATTTCTTGCCACCTGATAACCTGCCTCCACTGCGCAATCACTGCTGAAGAATAGCTCTAAATGAATTTGAATTACCCTTGCTTGCACTGCATAATCCTCATTGGAAACTCCAATGTGTGTGTGGTGCAATCAATGCATCACTATAGTCACAACGGATAGTCCATCTTGCTCTTTCACCTATCTCTCCACTGGGTCTCCACTAGAACTGACATGTACTGTAGTTAATTGTTGTATTTGTTCAGTTTATTAATGAGTTATAATTTGTGAATTAATTAAATAATAAATTCACTCCACTCTCACTAGTGTATCATTCAGTTAGACTAGATATAACTAGCTCAACTGAGTTTAACTCCATTAATTGAGTTAAACTGAATAACAACTCCATGAACTACTCTTCCAACTCTGTCATAATTTTTCCACTTTAGTTCTAATTGAGTCCTCCATGCATGAACCACTAGTCAACCCTAGTAAATGCGTAATTACTTCATCCCACTGATTTTCCAAATCTGTACACTAAAATTAAGTGCTCTGAGAGAATAAGTTGTTGTTTATATTCTGATTATTATTAAGAGCTAATAATAATCGACACTTCTATTTTTAGATCGACAATCTATAAATAGACTTCGCCCAATATTATAAAAATATAATTTCATTTATTTTTCCAACTTGACCAACCATCCACAAATAACATCCTGCAACTTCTGAAATATGATCACCATGTCTAAAAATAGACATAGTCTAAAAATACACTTGCACCTAAAAATGGCCCGCAGGCCCACTTAGTGAAGGCGACTCATTTTTACTAAGCTCATCATCTTGTTTAATCTCAACATTGTAAATATGTACATACCTTGCTTTCTGCATGTTTTTTTCCCATATTTTGAAAAATGAAAAAAAAAAAGAGAGAGGGTAAAAAGTCCTAAAAGAATGATCAAAGGACTTAGAAAAAGATAGACCCGTAAAGAAAAAGAGATGAAAATAAAACCTGAAAGTGAGCAAGTCAAAATGCCACTACCATTTAATTTTACCGTAAGAATAATGATTATGTGAAGATTGTCAATAAATGCCACAATCCATGATTAGTTAAACAGTTTAATCTTAACTTTTCACGCTTTGAATTTCATGTTTTAGATAGAGAATAAAGATGTGTCAAACAGTATAAACTTGGCAAATAAGTATATAGTTAGAGAATAAATGAGGAGCTCAACAATTTAATATGAGCCCTTAAATGAAATAAGGTTAGACTTAGATAGTTTTTATGCTTTGAAAGAAAATCGATTTAAGGTTTCAAGCTTAAATGCACCCATGAAGATGAAGTAAAAAATGTTAGAAATAAATATGCGTAGGTAGAAAGTAGTTGTGCAAGCATGTAATAAAGTATCGTCGGGAAAAAATCACTAGTTTCCCCTCCCCTACCATTATTCAATATCCTAAACTATCAGTTAGAAAGGCTCGGAGCATTTCTTCGACTTCTGTTGGGACCAGACCTAAGGCTCGATGACTGATTGGTTAAAAATATTGAATTCCTACACAAAACCCAAATTCATCATCATTTATCCTTCATTCATAATCATAATCCCTTTTTCCTAAGTAAAAAACTTATGTTTACTTCGAAAAGTAAAACCCTAAGTAACTAATTTCATTTTCCTTTCAAAAACACTCAAAACCCATGAAATGCATTTTTTCCTAAGTCTAAATGTGAAAAAATACAACAAAGACAAGCTATGCTTATTTTCACTTTACTTAGAGTTAAAATATGTATTTTTCATTATATACACTATTCCCCACACTTCACCTTTTTTTCATATTAACTTCTAATTATATATTAATTCCCTAAGTTACACATTCCCATATCGTATTAAATCCCTTTTATTTTAAATAACCCACAAACCCTTTATTTTATGTTTTAACCAATGTTATAATATTCCATGTGCGAAATATAAATCTTGCTCCTATCCCATTGGTTCAACATATCTATAAGAACTTATCCCACCCCCTATAGTTTAAAACAACTGTCAAAGGTTGAAAAACTATATAATATTAAACTCGAACCCATATGTATGATTTAAACATTGTTAAAAGTTTAAATTAATACATAAAACTTACCCCGCTGCATTACCATTTAAACCTAAGGTTTGAACATATTAAATGCTTATTTCTAAAGTTTAAACCTCCTCGTCGTGTTAATATACCCAACTCCACTATCAAATCCCGACGCAACTTTCACAATTGATATGGGTCGTTCGTAATCAAACCCCAAGATTTGATGGTTGAAACTCATTATCGCAAATAAACATCCGTGAAATTCCACCATCTCGTTTATACGCGAAATGGGTGGTATGTTGACTTTCCCCCTCCTCTACGTGTCTCCTCCCTATTCGATCGCATTCGATCAGTCCAAAACATCTTACCACCCAAATGCTATGCAATAACCATTCGTGGTTTTCATCCTTTGAACCTAAAACAACCAGTTTCATGACTTAAACTTTATTAGTTGTTGGCACCGTTTAAACCTAAAATGCCTAATAACCACTGTATAAGCCTTTCCAAATTTGAAAAAAACATTCTACGCCATTTTTGAGCTAAAATCCTGCAAATTTCTAACTGTAGCTATTGAAGATTGCCAAGGAGCTTTGAATTGCTCCAAAAAATCTGAAGGAAGTTGTTCAACCTTTCAAAAACATCAGAAACCTCCTCGAAACCTTATACCTGTGTATAAAAAGTATTTTTCTGAAATTCAGACCTGTTTCAACTTGAAAATACCTTTAAAACTACAATTTTAGTCGGATTTTAAAAACCATCCATAGAAACATATCAAAAAGTCCAAAAAATAGGCAAAACCTTGTCAAATTTTCTACAAAAACCCTGTTTCTTACAACGCGTTTTTTTAAAGGGAAATTGTGAGTTTTTATAGTTTATATAAATATTTTAAACTCTAAGTTAAGGAAGAAATCCTCTGAAGGTATCCTAAAGCCTCTATGCCCAATCTAAAAATTATTTTTAGCAAAATTGGTTAGTGAAAAAAACCCAAGAAACCCCTATTTCTTGTGTTTAAACCAGTAAAAGCCTATAAATCCTATTAAGAATCCAAAATTGAAGAATAAACCCAAGAAAAAGACCATATTTTTACCATTTTCTATCCAAGAAACCTCTGCTAAAGTAAAATTACTTTTTCAAATTGTCTAATCTTGCAGAAGTAGCCTAAATGACTAAAATGCATAGTTCTAGCAATCCTGAAGGTTCCAAAGTACCAAAAATAACTCTAGCCATGACTTCTAAGACTCGTATTGTTGTAAATCCTTTACAACCCGTTGTCATAGACATTGAACACATTCCATTAGCTGATATTTATTACAAGATAGCAGACCCAATTGTTGAATTTAATCTACTAGACATTCATAACTCGAGCTATGAAAAATCCTTAGATAATGAAGAATAATTCCATATTTGGGAATCACACTTGCCCAAATATGTTGTTCTAGTAACTCATCCATGTCAAGAGTTCATTAGATTATGCCAACATTATTATGTGCCTGAGAAGAGATCCATAGTAAATGCTAAAAAACAAGTGATTTTTACCATTACTGCTGAATCCATCAACCAAATGCTACAACTTCAACCTGATCCTCAAGTAGTCCCTTTGTCTATAAAGGCCCTTAAAAAGTTGTATATTGGCCTAGATTTTCCTAAGAGATTCCTAATATTCCAAACATCTATGCCTTTCCATGTGGAGATTCCTCAAATTAATCCTCCATATTGCACTTCAAAATTTCTAGAGGGTTCAAGAAATGTAATTTCCATGCTTTCATTCATTTTAAGTTATTTCACTGATGAATACACAAATGAATCCATTTTAGGTTTCTTATCTACATTCACCCCAGGTCAACCTCCATCTATTATTTTTTATTATGTTGGATATATTGTAGATAATATCAATGACCAAGTGGTTAAATTTCCAATTGAACGAGTGTTAAAATACACTTCTTTCCTCCTCCACATGTTCTTATATTTCCAAGCAGATAAATTTCCATTTTCTCTTCAAAATCTTGATGTAGAGGGAAATCCTCTTTCAGTTATTTTATGGACCTCTTTGATTAGGAAAGAGTCCATAGAGTTCACATATGTAGATTTTTTATATTCATTCATCCATCCATTGATCAAAATATTAAAAAATACATAGCAGCCAAGGATAAGTGATGAGATGAAGAAAATTTTACAGTTGTCAGAGAAAAAAAAGACTAGTGATTGGTACCTATATGAAAAATATATTAAAATTAGAGTGTTTGGATCTAATTTGTTGCCCTATAAGCAGCCCAAACATGTATCCATGAGAGTTTTTGCCTTGGAGTATATCAGGCAAATATTAAACTTTGATTCTATCAAATTTTTTAGCAGCAAAGAAGAAAACCCATTTCAAATTGAAGAATCAAGTAGGGCCATTCATTTGCAATCAGAGGGATGCAGAGGAAGAAGGAGCTAAACAACTGTTGGAGTTCAGATTTGAAGAAATCTTTCCTTGGAATTATGATCCAGAAGGGATCCTAAGAAAAATGAGGGTTAAATGTAAGTTAAGCCCCTTCATTCATGATACGAAGCTAGAGATAGAAAAATATGCAAATCAGATTGAGTGGACAGAGAATACTTTAATATATGTAGTGAAGAAAATTGATACTAGTCACACTTTAGAGACTGTTGAGAAAATAGAGAAATACACTAAGAGAGTAAGAGAAGAAGTTACCTATGTTGCTGAAACCACTACTAAAACAGGGTTCAAAATCAGATATAATAAAAGGCCTAAAACAGATTCAGTAGATAAAGATAAAGTAACCATTGATGTTGAAGAAACAAATCTTATAGATACTAACATAGATGTTGCCGCTCTCATCATCAATGAGCCAATTACTAAGAATCAGAAT
Organism: Pinus albicaulis; assembly: GCA_034641835.2. NCBI lineage: Eukaryota > Viridiplantae > Streptophyta > Pinopsida > Pinales > Pinaceae > Pinus > Pinus albicaulis. The sequence continues at coordinate 1,571,689,945 of CM076584.1, forward strand.
GAAGAACAAGTTGACAATGAAAATGCACAGTTAATAGAAAAGCAACAAAGCATGGAAGCTTCATCCTCACATGCAACTGAGGAGAAAGATCTAGATATTAAAGAAAAGTATAAACATATCAAGTTAAAGAATGAAGAAATAAAAAACAATATCTACTCCCAATATCTGAAACAAACACCAAGTGTGAAAAACAGACTTCTATATTCCTTTGATAATTCAAACAAAAAATTAATCATGTCAGTATTTCAGCCTACAGTCCAATCCCTAAAGACAGTGGAAGATTATAACAAGGTTGATTTGGAAGTCCAAACAGAAAAAATACATGCTCTTGATCAGATTGAATTCCATAGACAAAATTTAGAAATGTTGTAATCTACTATTATAACTAAAGCCATGAGTGCTCAAAAAATCCAGAACACCATCTCAAATATGAAATATCAGATGAAATTGGACAAAGCATCCTTGTATGCTAAGGATTTAAGAATCAAATCTTTGGAAGAATTGGTCATATAGATTGGATTTGAGCCAACAAATGTCAAGGAAGTAGAAAATTTAATAAAGAAAAAGAATGAGGATATTGCAGCTTTGAGGAAACATCTTAAACTTCCTCAAAGTGAACATCCTCAAACAAAGGAAATGATAGAAGGACAAAATGAGAAATATGATATGATGAACATAATATTTCAGCTTACAACAAGGAAGACACCAAGGCAGCCAACTGCATCTTATCTACAATCGGTTTCTATTTTATTTGAATTGATATGAAAAATTGTTAATTTGTTGAGCAGCTCTCTCTATTATTGTTGTAAAGATATTTTATTTCCCTTAGATAATTCCTAGAATCATTCTAGGATATTTTGTAAAAAATTATGTATAAATACTTCATCTCTAGAAGTATTATTATGGAATAAATTGTTGAATATTTCTATAGTCATTTTTGTGGACTTGAAGGCTTTTTGTGTTTCAAATTTTGAGTAGTAGACTGGATCAGATCAACTAGCATCGTATTTTAGGATTCATGAGATGAGATATTTGGAGTGAAGTATTTTCTACTTGTCATTTTTATCTTTCTTTGTTACATTCAATCCATTATGTGTTCTAAATTTGAATGAATGAAGAGGAGGATTACTTCAAAATTTGTTAAAAGCACCCTGTCTTAACTATTTGTCATTTCTATGTTTTCTTCTGATTTCCAGAGTAGGGAACCCTTAATTTCTCCCTCTTTTGTTAGACCTCTGTCTACTACTTCCCTTTTCCAGATCAAAGAACCCTTCATTTCTCTTTATCCCAATCTTATCACCTCATAAAACAAGTTTCCAAGATCTCCAAGGGTTATCTATCTTGCCCTGAAAACATTTTATTTTTTGGCCTTGATACTAGTTCTACTTGCTTGAATTTTGACTCCTCAGCCCAATGGATAAATAGATTTCCCACTATCCATCTCTTCCAATGATTTTTCCCACCAAACCAATAAAAACCAAAACCAATTGCACAATCATAACTATCCTAATATTTTATAAAACAAACAAAGTTAAATCTTATAGAGAGAGCCCATTTTGAACCCTAGGAAGGTGTTGAAGCCCCGAAAATCGGGTCTACAACAAGGGGGATACCCACCTAGTCTGGACTTTGGTTGGCAACTCCTTTTCTGTTCGGTATAGTGGGTCCGACTGGGGATAATGGGACCAGTTTCCCAATATGTGTGTGTGTGTTGAGAATTGATATTTCCTTTCTAAAAGTTCCTAAGTGAAATGCTTTTATTCTAATTCTAATCTATAACATGCAATTGTATTCTAAAAAATAGAAATATCTGATTCTAAACTAACCCGGGATGTAATATTTCCGTTATGCGATCTAAAATGATTTCAAATAAAAATTGGTAATAAATATCATTCAACTATTATAAGAAAAGAATTCAATAAAGATAAACCACTTCATATAAAAAGTTAGACGAAACAGTTGTGAAAAACATATCGCATAATAAGCTACTCATATATTAAGCTTAAACAAATAGCTATCATCATAAAAAAGTGCCAAATGATAACTCAAGCATTCAAGCATTAATACATAAACAACTGAACATAAATATCACTTTAACATAGAGGCAGAAATAGTTAAGAGATCAAAGTACCATTTATAACTAGTTCTACTCATGAGCTCCAAGCAATAATGACTTATCTCTTCTTAATCCAACATCCACTAAGAGTAAAAAAGTGCAACATCAGTAGTAGATATTAAACTCAGATATCAATAAATCTTATTCCATTCATTCATCAAAACCTCCTCAGAGGGTGCAAAAGTGCATGTTCTGAGGACAAGTTTTTGACAAATTTCAGGACCCTTCTCTAAATGCATGAGAAGGGTTTAAATACTACTAACTAAATCTAAAAATAATTTATTACAAAAAAGTAGGATACTGTTTAAATGAACGTCCTCTTTTTAGGCAAAAATAAAGCAAAATTAATACTAAATCTAAAATTAAAACTAACAACTAACTACTTGTGAATCTGTTCTTTGAAATTGCAAGTGTTCAGCATTTGTTTGAGAAGAGTTGGCTGCCCAACTTCTGCCTTTAATTGTCCTGTGAAAATAGAATCGGCAAGAGCTGGCACCATCTTCTCGGCAAAATTGATGATACATTTGAGAGTCATGCACTAGCTATGTGGTTTTACCAAACACGCCTAGTAAGAATCCCAATTCAACTTAGTTAACCTTTTAATCGATTCTGCCTTTTCTTGAGCCTTCTGTCTCCAGTTTGTCTGCAGTTGTTGTGCTTTCGGTAGATACCCTGGAGTAGTTTCTAAGATCAAATTTTCCTTGTGAAAATTTTCATTTATGCAATCAATAACATTATTTGCTGTTGTGGCTGCTTCTTCTGCCACTTTCTCTGCTTTCCTGATTTGTGCATCCCAATTATTAAAGATCATTTCTTTGTGATTGTCATTGATTATTGGTGCATATTCTCTTTTCCCCTCCTCTGTTTCTTGCCAAGCCAAATATTCAGTAACTCTTTTATCAGTTAAATCATAATCATGTCATAAGTCTACGACATGATTAGTGATTTTATCACTTTCTTCACAATAAGAGTTCCACTGTAATATTCTTTGGCATAATATTTCCTGTTGCTGCAGTAGTTGGTAATTTAAGGAAATGGACTTTGTGATGAATTATGTAAGCTTGGGATCATCTTTGTGCATCTCTTGCATAACCTGTATCTGTTTTTCCTTTTCAGTCAAACTGTTCTGGTATCCTATCTGCATTTGTTGGAAGTCCTGTTGTAATTTTTCAAGTTGTTTCTGTGCTTCATTGTTGGCGTTGGCTTGTTGCAGTTGTTGTTACAAAACCTGTACTTGATCTTCTTTCTCATTCAGTATTTATCGTACCTCAGATGCTTTATCAATGGCTGTAGAGGCATATGCTCCTGTGATCTGAGATAATTTAGTGATATTTTCAGTTGGATCAGTGGTAGGATCTTGCCATAGGACGTCTAATTGTTTTGCATCATGAGAGAGCACATTTTCCAATTTTCTTTTTTTCCTTTGTCTTCTTACCACTTCCTTGTGTTGTGGACTATAAAATACATCAAGAGGAGGAATTTAATCTATTTTGAGCATAATTTCAGAGGATGGGGTAATGGGAATATGTTCCATTTCTGAGACATTGCTAGTTATTCCTCTTATTATATCTTTTGTTGTATGTACATTACTCATAGGTGTATGTGTGTTCTGTCTTTCAATATTGATTAAATCATTGAATGTCTCCCATTTTTTATCTAAATAAGTTTTGATTGATGGTTACTGTACAATGAGAGGGGGGAGATTTAACTGAGGAGAGGTCGAAACCTATTGCTGTGAGAGCTCCTTTGACTAGGCAGTATCCCTTACTGACCCTTCACTTTTATCATGGTCATTGTCGGACCTCTTAGAGTGTTCAGACGTTTCTCTCCCAGACATGGATTTAGATCTGTCTGTACTTGAACTTCCACTGAGACTAATACTGGGAGTTGGTTCCCTTATGGGTTCCAGGCATAATTTATCCAAAGGGATAGTAGTTAACCTCCTTTCCCTGTATATCTTGAACTCTTGAAATTCTGCTGGAGGAAACCATATTTGGGCCAAATGTAGAATGCATGGCCTACATCAAATAATGAAAAGGCTCCATAGGCCACAGGAAATTGTGGCTAGATGGCCTTCTTTTTTTCCTTCAAATCTTTAGTCAAACCTCCTTCTCCGCAGGTTTTATAAGCAATTTCTCATGCCATGAGTTTATCAGGAACATACAAAGGTAAAACATGAGGGGAAGCAAAACTTCCAAAAACCCTGACATATGTAAACATTTCTTCTCCAAACCATCTCACAACAAGCAATATGTCTACCTTTGCTTCAGGAGAAAACCTAGGAGGATATTTATCATAAAACATTTTGTACAAGGGCAACATGACTCCACGATATATCTTGTAAAAATAGGGAATGAGCTTGGAATCCCACAATTCTTTGTGATAAATATGAATGGGTAAGGGGTCTTGAGTCATCCATTTCCAACCCATTAAAGGAAACTTGGAAACATAACAGAATGAATCCATCACATAAGAAGATAAGTAAAAAGGGGGATACATTCTCCGAGAAACAGTTCTTTTAGACCGATAATTCAAAATGGCCATGGCTAAGTTGTCAGATAATATCTTAGCCCAATCCACAATAGTAGCATTAACAACAACATTCAATAATGGTAGCCATTCATATGAAAAATTATTAATGTTTGGCTATCCAAAAAGCCTACAGAGCATAGCAGCAGCAAAGCAATATGGAGAAGTGAGAGAACCAGTACTATACATACCGTGTTTATCCTTTTTTAATGGTTCGTCTCTCCTTGACCAGTCCTTGGTGCATTCTTCCAGGTTTTCATTTTCTTTAGCAAAATTATCCATGAAATGTTTGTTATAAGTCACCTGTGACTTCGGCGAATGATACATGAGTCTCAAATGTTGTGGAGTAAATGAGCCGATGAGTTCTTGACCTTGAGTCTTAAACTGTCTGTTTGTAATATCAGTGTTGTCTAGTACCCATTTAACCATATTCGTGTATGGAAGAATTTTGGGCCTTGCCATTATCCGGTGCAAGAATGAGCAAGCTAGCTCTGTAATGGATGCATCATAAGACCCATGTGAGCCTGCAGTAGGTGTAACCTCAATTACTCTAGGGTTCTCTTCCTCAAGTAGATTATACATGATTTCCCAAGTAGTAATACCAGCATATTTGTTACAGGTGGTGTCTATATACAATGGTGTCATTTGTTTGTCTTCAGAATTGAGAGTCTTGTCTTTCTTTCCCATAATACCCTGAATATTGCTTTGTATAGTTCTCTATTCTTCGCTCCTGCAGTTTACGAATTAAGTGAGAAAAATGATAAGAAAAAGGTGATGGGAAAGTTTTAAACGCTGAAGACGTATAAAATATACCACCTTACGTGAAATAGCTCTTCGATCAGAACGGAACCATATTTCACTAATGATTGACAACCAATTCATTGATTAACATTAAAGCGCATAACCAAGTCTCAGTTTATGGAAAGATTTTTTTCGTATAATGAGCCTTAAATATCTACGATAAGGCGATCTGCGATTTGCTTCGCAATATCGCAAAATTGCAATATCGCAGATCACAATCTCGTAAAATTGCAATATCAAAATACCGCAATATTGCAAAATAGCTGGATCGCAGCAAATGACAAATATCTGTTAATGTGTTTTTCTTCGAAATGCGATTTGCGATATGCCATCGCATATCGGTGGTTTTGAGATTTTCAGCGTAAAATATGACATTTGAAGCATGTGATGCGATGAATGTTCTTTTAATGCATAGTTTCGTATCGCGATCTCGCAATCTTAGAATTCCACTTGTAAGGAGGTATTCATTACTTTCATGCGATGCGATATTTCTTTAAAGAATGATTTTATTCTATCCTATCATAAAACTTAAGTTTTTAGATTTTTCAAGGGATATTCTCCTAAGTTTATGATAGTAATTTTTATTGAAAAAAGGAAATACAAGCACTAATCGATTTTTTAATTTTTTTGACTAACGGTCCCCATTTATTTAGTATTAGTGATCATACTAAATAAAAAGGGGGGTTGTTGCTGGCCACAACAATTGGCGATTCACTCGGAAGAACTAGTTATCTCTGCTTTTCTTTTGAATTTTTTAAACTTTCAAAATAGAAATTTTTTCATAAAATCAAACTTTATTATAGAAAGACAAAGTACATTATGCTTTTATCTATCAATGATATTTCGTTTCTTCTATATTCAACTTTGACTGTTTACTTCCTCAAGCTAGTCCTTGTATCTACATCAGTCATTACTTAGTTTATAAAGGTAAAAACAAAGGCTTCTCTGTAAATCAGTTTTAAATATGCTCATTTGTCGTAGGTAGAGCCTCTACTGCCAGCAGGCATTTATAGCCTCAACAGGGTTACCTGTTACCCAACAATGATCCTGTATCCTACTTAGAGAAATATACAATTTTCAAAGAGAAATCCATATCCACACTTACTGTTTTTATTTTCTTTTTTATCCTTAAAGAAAAATGTCTTGGTTTGGTAGCCAATTTATGACAGTGCCATTCACTTGATTTATAACTTTGTTGAACAAGCTGGCTTGTGATGAGACCCCTTATCTTTTGATTGCAACAATCTTGAGTCATTGCCCTGTTGTGGTATGCAGTATTGGCAAAGTCAGCAAGCTATAATATCTATGATCATGATAAGTCGGCTCGTGATGAGACCTCTTAATCTTTAAGTTAAATTGTATCATTGGATTATTCCCTGAATATTGTAATATCCTAGGTAGGGAGGAAGTCATTGTTTCCTTAATATAGTTCTGGATGACAATGGTAGACTTTTTGGAAAGAAATTTTCTACATAGAATCTTCATTTTGTTATTGATACTTTTCATTTGACTGATATAAAACAATTTCCCACTAAAGGTTGTTTTTTTATCAAAATTTACAAGGTTGAAACTAGTATCATTTCTAGGCCTAAAGCCTTTAACTGTATCTTTCAATAATGATGATCAATTTTCTAGAATAATTTTATCTATACAAGTGAAAAAACAAAATCTAAAAGAGAATTTATATCTTTTTTGTGAATTCCAAATTTAACCATTTACAACTGGTTTTATTATGAAAATAAAGAAAAAATTTATACAAAATAGAAGAATGATCTCCTATGGAAAATATTTTTTGAGGATTTTTCCGTTAATAGGTAAAGACTCTCTTTTTCCTGTTAAATCCTGTAACATAAAAGTAGATGGACCTATGACTTCTACGATTTCGAAAGGGCCAAGCTACATTCGTTGAAATTTCGTATGTTTCCCTTTTTCCTCATGAGCCTTGTCCCATTTGAAAACTAGATCTCCGATCTGAAAGTCCTTTCTAGATATCATGTTTGAATCAAAAGAAGCTTTTACTAATGCTTGGTGATGAGCATGAGTTATTTTGGCCTTTTCTCGTTGTTCTTCCAGCTTTATTATTTCTAGCTGTCTTAGTTGTAAAGAAGAAGTTGGTGCTTCATCAATATATTGAACTAAGGCCAAAGAAGGAATTTCTAGATGAGCTGGAAGAACCACTTCTTTCCCATAAACTAAATTAAAGGGAGAAGTGCCAGTGGAGGCTTTCCGTGTTATTCGATCTGCCCATAAAGCATATATTAAAGACTTATGCCAATTTTTATGATTTTTATCAATGGTTCACTTAATGATTCTGATTAATTTTTTATTTGTAGATTCAGCTAACCCATTTCCCTATGGGTAATAATTGGCAGAGTATTTAAGTTTGAAACCTCTTTTGAGTGCAAATTCAGTCATAGCATTACCAAAAAAATATGATGCATTATGAAACATTAAAGCAGAAGGTAAACCAAACCTGGTGATTATGAACTGATCTATGAACTTGATGATATGCTCAGCATTGGTTGTCTTGAGAGGAACTCCTTCTACCATATAGCAAAATAATCAGTTGCTGTAAGGATATACCTATGCTGTTTAGAAGAGTGAGGAACGATCTCACCTATTATGTCCAATCCCCATTGATCAAAATGCTGCTCAATGTTAACTGGTTGCAGCGTAAATGATGGTTTCTTTTGTCTCACAGCAGTGGTTTGACAAACTTGAAATTTCCTTACGTAGCTATGTGAGTCTTTGAATAGTGTGGGCCAGTAATAGTCTGCGCGGAGGATTTTATGTGCAGTAGCATCTCTAGCATAATGTCCACCTACTGGCCCATCATGAAGTTCGTGCAAGACTTTTTCAGCTTTAGATTTCTCAAGACATCTAAGGAGAACAAAATCATAATTCATTCTAAAAATAACATCATTCACGAGCTGATATTGTTTATCTTTTAACCTTAGAGCTCTTTTCTTGGTGTAATCGAGATTTGGAAGAGAATACCCATTCTTTAGATAAAATATGATATCAGCATATAATGATTCAACATCATTTAGGCTTACCTCATACATTTGTATCTCTGTAGATGGCTTTTCAGAAATAAGCGATGCTCCAACTAGTATTTTGCAGAAGCCTTGACCTCTTACAATACTTGTTGGTTTAATTTATACATCATATTCTTGTAAGGAAGTAATCCAATTGGCTCTTTTCTCACCCACATCTTTCTGTATTAGGAGATTTCTTACTGCTGGAAACGGTACTATGATTTTTGTATGGGTTTTAAGTAAAAAGGGTCTGAAATATTTAATTGCTTTGAAAACAGCATAAGCTTGTTTCTCTACATTTGAATAATTCAACTCAACCCCTTGTAAATTTGAACTGAAAAAGGAAATTGGGGCTTCTACCTTGTCTTGATTTGCTTGAGTGAGTATCGCAGCATATGATTTATCATAGGTAAATGTATATAAAATAAAAGGATCAAAAAAATTTGGAGTTGCTAAAGATGGAGCATTAAAAGTTGCTTGTTTGATCAGATTGAATGCCTCATATTCATCTTGGCCCCATTTGAAGTTTGAATTATTTTTAATCATTGCTTGTAAAGGAGATACAACTGTTGAAAAATCTGGTACAAATCTCTTTACAAAATTAATCTGACCAAGAAAATATTGCATAGCTTTCTTATTATGGGGTAGGGGTATTTTAGAAATCTCCTTGATTCTGTTAGGATCAATATGAATTCCAGATTTTGACACTATGAATCCAAGAAGTTTTCCTTCACTTAATGCAAAAAAAAATTTTTTGGGTTAAGTGAAATTCCATAGCTTTGAAAATGTTGGAAGATCTTTTTTAAATCTCTAAGATGATTTCCTCGTTTCTTGGAATATACAGTTATATCATCCAAGTAAATTACCACTGATTTGTTAACTAGTCCCTTGAATGTGATGTCCATGGCTCTTTGAAATGTGGCACCAGAGTTGATCAGACCAAAAGGCATCTTTTGATATGCATAAGTGCCCCATTTGGTTATGAGTGTGGTTTTCAATTGATCATCGGGATGGACCAACACTTGGTTGTAACCAGAGAAACCATCTAAGAAGGACATTAATTCTGATCTCGCAACTGCCTGCAATATTTGCTCCATAGGAGGCAAAGGAAAATTATATTTTTTGGCAGGCTTTGTTAAGATTTCGAAAGTCAATGAAAATTCTAATGTCTCCGTTCTTCTTTCTAATGGGAACCATATTGGAAACCCATTTAGAATGTCGAACGGGAAAAATAATCTTGGCTTTTAATAACTTATTGAGTTCATATTTGATCTAGTTTTCTATATTGGGATGGATCTTTCTCAGCTTTTGTTGGACAATTTTTCATCGTTTATCATTGGGATAGTATGTTGGATGATAGAAGTGTCATAAGTTTTGAGTTCGTCGTAGTTCCAACCAAAGACACTTTTGTATTGTTTCAAAAGACGAACATATGCTAATTTTTCTTCTAGAGCTAGACCAAGGCCTAGGTTGATATTCTGTGGTTTGGCATCAGTTCCTAGATTTACTATTCATAATTCAAAGTTGAAATTTGCAGTTTTGAATTGGTAGATCTTTTGAATCGATATTTCAAATCATAAAGGTTTTCTAACTTGACTACTGACTTTGGCATAGCATTATTAGTGCTATCTTGTTGCAATTGTCTGTCATGTTGGTCTTCATCAATTATCTGATTGGCGTAAGATCCTTCAGATGTGAGGAAACTTACAATATCAGGATCATCGTTGAAAATCCTCCAATTGGTAATGTTATCAGGAATTGAGGGTCTAAAGATTAATTTGATTGAAAATCGATCAGGGCTATAGTCTTCTGCAGGAATGAGCTTGGAAGCTACGTTAGCTAGAAGGTCTGCACTAGCATTCTAGAGTCCGGGAATTAATGAAATATTAAATGCTATAAAGTGTTCAGTCAGATCTTGAACTAAAGATTGATAATGCTTTAAATGACCTGATAAACAATGTATAGTATTGCGTACATGTCTGATTACAATTTCAGAATCTCTGAAAAATTGTAGATATTTGATATCTAATCCAATTGCTTTATATAATCCTTGGACTAAAGCTTCGTATTCTGCAGTATTATTAGTGCAATTGAACTCGAGTCTGAAAGTTAGCATAAATTTTTTTCCCTCTGGACTAATCAACACGCATCATGCTCCTGCTCCTTCATTAGACTTAGAACCATCAAAAAATAACTTCCAAAATAAATATTTATTTACAGGAGTATCTATAAAATTAATACATCTAGAACTATCTGTTTGAGAAAAATTTTCTATTTGAGATAAAACAGAATGTTCTAAGTAAGGTGAAGTATGAGCATTAAAATTTCCTAAGAAAGAATCAACTGAATAATTTCCAATAATGTTATTGATGTATGCTACTGGTTCATTTTCTTCTTCTAGTTCTGTTACTATGTATTTCTGTTGTTTTTCTCGCTCAACCTTTATCTGATTTGGTTTACCATTGTAAGAAAGCCACATGTGCAACCAATTAGTTGCAAAGTATCCATGAATTTTTTCTGACCAATCTTTGCTAAGAATTAAGCCATAAAATTCTGGAATATCTGCAACTAAAATGTCGATAACTTGACATACCTTTGGATTAGATGACAGTCTTATGGTAACCTGATTTAATTCGCTAATCACTTAAACTTGCGATCGATCTAGCTGAACTACGCGCACAACAGATTTTTGTGGTTGAATGTTCAATTTTGCACATATTGATTTTGGTAAAATATTAGATGAAGCTCCAGAAGCCACTAAGCAATTATGAAAATTTTTATTGAAAAATTCATAAGTAAGAAGAAATGGGGGAGTATGAGATCTCGACCTTCCTCCAATTAAAGTGATATTTTCTAGATCAACTTTACTAATCATATTAGTTGGAGGTCTTTCCATCTCATGGGAAGCTTGAGAAATTACAGGTGCAGGTAAAGATTTTTCTGGTATAGCATGTAATTCTTTCAAAAGTACCTTTTGTTGGTGTTTTAACTTGCTCAATTCATAAAAAGTGATGTTAGCCCTAGTCTTATTCATGTCTCCTATGATATTATACTCCATTTCATCCGAAACATTCAGTGTTTTTGATGGAGTTGATGAATCTGTTTGGACTGGGCTGGTTTGAATCGCTTTAGATGTTGTTTTCTTGGCTGCAACTTTATCCTTAGTCATTGAGCTTACGCTCTTTGGCTTAGGAGTAGGTTGAGGAGGATCAAGTTGATTTCTACTTCGAGTGCTAACCGGGGATGCCTCTTGATCTTCTTCATCTAGGAGGATGAAATCCCACATACCTTGTACCTCTACAAATTCTTCTTCATCGGTAGTTTTTTCAGTAGCAATCTTCTCTTCTTCTTCTTCTAATTTAGCATTTGTAATAGCATTTGGTGGCTTAGAAGCAGTTGAAGGGTTTCTTCTATAAGGCTTGAATGACTTTTTAGAAGATGTTTCCACCACTTGCTTCTTAATGTCAACCATTTCGTTGGACATGGTCTTCAGAAATTTCTGCAATCCTTCTAAATCGAATGGATCTTTCAATTGTTTTTTCTTGGGGTCTTTCTTAAAAGTAACCTTCTTGGATTTTCGTTCCTCTATATCATTTTTCTTTTCTAGAGAAATGATGCATTTCTCTACTGCTATTTCTTCCTTCATATTGTCAGCTAAATTTGTTTTTTTAGCCCTATCAACGAAGATTTCTATATCTGATGGTAAAGCAGAGATGTACCATTCACTTCGCACTTCTTTGCTAGGCTTGGAAGTAGTAGGAATTTTATTTAATAGTTTATTGAAACGTGAATTAAAATCCTTGATAGGTTCTTTTGACTCAGCTCGAAGATTGGACAGGTCATTTATCAGTGTCGTTGTAGACCTGTCATCACCGAACTTAGTCAAAAATTGATCTTGGAAGATATCCCAACTAGTAATAGATCCAAACGGTAATGAGAAATACCATGATCCGGCTGCTCCTTGTAGAGTATAGGGAAAAATTCGGATGACATCATCTTCATTAGTAACTCCATTGAGATTTATGGACAACATAAATTTATTTATATGCTCTTTTGCTAGCATGCCTGCTTCAGGATTAAAATTAGGCAGCCATTTTTCAGGATGGGCCGGTATTTGACTCAAGGGTGCAGGCATTAAGACTGTCCCTGGGTTATTCCATGGAGATTGGGCCATCGCTGAACTAATAACAGAAGAAAGTGTAGAAAATGATTCCAGATGTTTGAGAAGGAGATGTATAAGTTCCAGTGGACTGACGGAAAATAGTCTGAAGTGGAGGGGTGGATGGTTGACTTCTCAGTGAAGAGGTTGATATGGATGATGATGATGAAAGAGTCTCACTATCAGACCCTTTAGGTGAATTCCTTGCTCTCTTCCTTGTAGGTAGAGGTAACTCAGTTGGCTGAATGCCAAGCTTTTCACCCTGTAATAAGGTAAGAGGATGAGCAAGATTATATTGCGAAGTTACACTGCCTTGATATTTATCAGATCTTTGAGGTGATATTGAAAATCGTTGAAGTTTATGGATCAAAGATTCAACTTCAGGAGGTTAAATAGTAGATTCTTCTGAAAATTAAAGGTTTGTGGCAGTGTCTGTTGTTCTTTCAACTTCTGGATATAGATTTAAAGATTCTAAGTGCGATGGAGAAGTCAGGGGAGATGGTGAGGGCGATTTAATCTTAGAATGGTATTTATATTTTGACTTACTTGCCATTCATAGTTTGGGGCCCTCCTTCTAGCGCCAAATATGTTGAAGCCCCGAAAATCGAGTCTACAACAAGGGGGATACCCACCCGGTCCGGACCTTGATTGGCAGCTCCTTTTCTGTTTGGTATATTGGGTCCGACTGGGGATAATGGGACTAGTTTCCCAATATGTGTGTGTGTGTGTTGAGAATTGATATTTCCTTTCTAAAAGTTCCTAAGTGAAATTCTTTTATTCTAATTTTAATCTATAACATGCAATTATATTATAATAAATAGAAATATCTGATTCTAAACTAACCCGAGATGTAATCTTTTCGTTATGAGATCTAAAATGATTTCAAATAACAATTGGTAATAAAGATCATTCAACTATTATAAGAAAAGAATTCAATAAAGATAAACCATTTCATATAAAAAGTTAGATGAAACAGTTGTGAAAAACATATCGCATAATAAGCTACTCATATATTAAGCATAAACAAATAGCTATCATCGTACAAAAGTGCCAAATGATAACTCAAACATTCAAGCATTAATACATAAACAATTGAACATAAATATCACTTTAACAGAGGTAGAAATAGTTAAGAGATAAAAGTACCATTTATAGCTAGTTCTACTCATGAGCTTCAAGAAATAATGACTTATCTCTTCTTAATCCAACATCCACTAAGAGTACAAAAGTGCAACATCAATAGTAGATATTAAACGTAGATATCAATAAATCCTGTTCCATTCATTCATCAAAACCTCCTCGGAGGGTGAAAAAGTGCATGTTCTGAGGACAAGTTTTTGACAAATTTCAGGACCCTTCTCTAAATGCATGAGAAGGGTTTAAATACTACTAACTAAATCTAAAAATAATTTATTACAAAAATGTAGGATACGATTTAAATGACCGTCCTCTTTTTAGGCAAAAATAAAGCAAAATTAATACTAAATCTAAAATTAAAACTAGCAACTAACTACTTGTGAATCTATTCTTTGAAATTGCAAGTGTTCAGCATTTGTTTGAGAAGAGTTGGTTGGCCGACTTCTGACTTTAATTGTCCTATGAAAACAGAATTGGCAAGAGCTGGCGCCATCTTCTCGGCAGAATTGATGATAAATTTGAGAGTCATGCACTGGCTATGTGGTTTTACCAAACACGCCCAATAAGAATCCCAATTCAACTTAGTTAACCTTTTAATCGATTCTGCCTTTTCTTGAGCCTTCTGTCTCCAGTCTGTCTGCAGTTTTTATGCTTTCGATAGATACCCTGGCGTAGTTTCTGAGATGAAATTTTCCTTGTGAAAATTTTCATTTATGCAATCAATAGCATTATTTGTTGCTGTGGCTGCTTCTTTTGCCGCTTGCTCTGTTTTCCTGATTTGTGCATCCCAATTATTAAAGAGCATTTCTTTGTGATTGTCATTGATTATTGGTGCATCTACTCTTTTCCCCTCCTCTGTTTCTTTCCAAACCAAATATTCAGTAACTCTTTTATCAGTTAAATCATAATCATGTCGTAATTCTACGACATGATTAGTGATTTTATCACTTTCTTCACAATAAGAGTTCCACTGTAATATTCTTTGGCATAATATTTCCTGTTGCTGCAGTAGTTGGTCATTTAAGGAAATGGAATCTATGATGAATTCTGTAAGCTTGGGATCATCTTTGTGCATCTCTTTCATAACTTGTAGTTGTTTTTCTTTTTCATTCAAACTGTTCTAGTATCCTATCTGCATTTGTTGGAAGTCCTGTTGTGATTTTTCAAGCTGTTTCTGTGCTTAATTGTTGGCGTTGGCTTGTTGCAGTTGTTGTTGCAAAACCTGTACTTGATCTTATTTCTCATTCAGTAATTGTCGTACCTCAGATGCTTTATCAATGGCTGCAGAGGCATATGCTCCTGTGATCTGAGATAATTTGGTGAGATTTTCAGTTGGACTAGTGGTAGGATCTTGCCATAGGACGTCTAATTGTTCTGCATCATGAGAGAGCACATTTTCCAATTTTCTTTTCTTCGTTTGTCTTCTTACCACTTCCTTGTGTTGTGGACTATAAAATACATCAAGAGAAGGAATTTCCTCTATTTTGAGCATAATTTCAGAGGATGGGGTAATGGGAATATGTTCCATTTCTGAGACATTGCTAGTTATTCCTGTGATTATATCTTTTATTGTCTATACATTACTCACAGGTGTCTGTGTGTTCTGTCCTTCAATATTTATTAAATCATTGAATGTCTCCCATTCTTTATCTAACTCAGTTATGATTGATGGTTGTTGTACAATGAGAGGGGGAATATTTAGCTGAGGAGAGGTCGAACCTGTTGCTGTGAGAGCTCCTTTGACTGGGCAGTATGCCTTAATGACCCTTCACTTTTATCATGGTCATTGTCAGACCTCTTAGAGTGTTCAGACGTTTCTCTCCCAGACTTGGATTTATATCTGTCTGTACCTGAACTTCCACTGAGACTAATACTGGGAGTTGGTTCCCTTATGGGTTCCAGGCATAATTTATCCAAAGGGATAGTAGTTAACCTCCTTTCCCTGTATATCTTAAACTCATGAAATTCTGCTGGAGGAAATTGTATTTGGGATGAATGTAGAATCTCTTTAAATGTGCCTTTTTCTTGGAACATGTCATCAAAAAGATCATATTCTTTAGAAAACACTTGTATTTTGACTACAGTAATGAAATTTTTAACAATATCATAGGGGTCGAACGGTCTTCTTGGAAACTTGAACAAACGTAAACATGTAATGTTGTTTACTTCTTTGAATGCATGTCCTATATCAAATAATGAAAAGGCTCCATAGGCCACAGGAAATTGTGGCCAGATAGCCTTCTTTTTGTCCTTTAAATCTTTAGTCAAACCTCCTTCTCCGCAGGTTTGATAAGCAATTTCTCGTGCCATGAGTTTATCAGGAACATACAAAGGTAAAACATGAGGGGAAGCGAAACTTCCAAAAACCCTGACATATGTAAACAGTTCTTCTCCAAACCATCTCGCAACAGGTAGTATGTCTACCTCTGCTTCAGGAGAAAACCTAGGAGCATCTTTATCATACAACATTTTGTACAAGAGCAACATGACTCCATGACATATCTTGTAAAAATAGGGAATGAACTTGGAATCCCACAATTCTTTTTGATATATATGAATGGGTAAGGGGTCTTGAGTCATCCATTTCCAACCCATTAAAGGAAACTTGGAAACATAACAGATTGAATCCATCACATAAGCAGATAAGTAAAAAGGGGGATAAATTATCTGAGAAACAGTTCTTTTAGACCAATAATTCAAAATGGCCATGGCTAAGTTGTCAGATAATATCTTAGCACAATCCACAATAGTAGCATTAATAGCGGCATTCAATAATGGTAGCCATTCAGATGAAAACTCATTAATGTCTGGCTTTCCAAAAAGCCTAGAGAGCATAGCAGCAGCAAAGCAATACGGAGAAGTGAGAGAACCAATACTATACATACTGTTTTTATCCTTTTTTAATGGTTCGTCTCTCCTTGAACAGTCCTTGGTGCATTCTGCCAGGTTTTCATTTTCTTTAGCAAAATTTTCCATGAACTATTTGTTATAAGTCACTTGTGGCTCCGGCAAATGATACATGAGTCTCAAATCTTGTGGAGTAAATGAGCCGATGAGTTCTTGACCTTGAGTCTTAAACTATATATTTTTAATATCAGTGTTGTCTAGTACCCATTTAACCATATCTGTGTATGGAAGAATTTTGGGCCTTGCCGCTATCCGGTGCAAGAATGAGCAAGCTAGCTCTGTAATGGACGCATCAGAAGACCCATGTCAGCCTGTAGTAGCTGTAACCTCTATTACTCTGGGGTTCTCTTCCGCAAGTAGATTATACATGCTTTCCCAAGTAGTAATACCAGCATCTTTGTTACAGGCGGTGTCTGTATACAATGGCGTCATTGCTTTGTCTTCAGAATTCAGAGTCTTGTCTTTCTTTCCCATAATACCCTGAATATTTCTTTCTATAGTTTTCTGTTCTTTGCTCCTGTATTTTACGAATTAAGTGAGAATAATGATAAGAAAAAGGTGAAGGGAAAGTTTTAAATGCTGAATACGTATAAAATATACCACCTTACGTGAAATATCTCTTCGATCAGAACGAAACCATATTTCATTAATGATTGACAACCAATTCATTGATTAACATTAAAGCGCATAACCAAGTCTCGGTTTATGGAAATATTTTTTTCGTATAATGAGCCTTAAATATCTGCGATAAGGCGATCTTTGATTTGCTTCACAATATCACAAAATCACAATATCGCAGATCGCAATCTCATAAAATTGCAATATCACAATACCGCAATATCGTAATATTGCAAAATAGATGGATTGCAACAAATGACAAATCTTCGTTAATGTGTTTTTCTGCAAAATGTGATTTGCGATATATGCCATCGCATATCGGCGGTTTTGAGATTTTCGGCGTAACATATGACATTTGAAGCATGCGATGCGATGAATGTTCTTTTAATGCGTAGTTTCGTATCGCGATCTTGCAATCTTAGAATTCTACTTGTAAGGAGGTATTCATTACTTTCATGCGATGCGATATTTCTTTAAAGAATGATTTTATTCTATCCTATCATAAAACTTAAGTTTTTAGATTTTTCAAGGGATATTCTCCTAAGTTTATGATAGTAAGTTTTATTGAAAAAAGGAAATACAAGCACTAATCGATTTTTTGAATTTTTTTACTAAGGGTCCCCATTTATTTAGTATTAGTGATAATACTAAATAAAAGGGGGGGTTGTTTCCGGCCACAACAGAAGGCTAGATCCTAGAGTTTAAAAGTTGGTCTATGGTTACCTCTAGTTTTCACAACTAAAAACCAAAAATCTCACAACTAGAGAATTACTGGAGTGATAACATACCGGCGACCATACTGGGGATGTAACCAATCCTTAGTTGTTAAATAAACCTTAAAGGAAATCATTCTTATCATATTTTTTCCTTTAAGATTGTTTAACTAGTTGTGAGTATAAATATTTGTAATTCTGGCTTCTAGGAAATTTTATTATACCAGGTCTAATCCAGACCCTAAACCTGCTGTTATAGTAGACAACCCACAAAGAATAGGAAAAAAAAATAGAGAGAAGATTTAAATGCTAAAGTTTCATTAATAATAGTCAATTCATTACCCCAAGAATTAGTAAGTTTGCAGGATATAGAGTTTGAGTTAGAATTTGAACATTATTTATTCAAGACCAAACCTGAAAGTAATTTAAGTACTAGTATTTTAGATCCTGTTTTTATTTTATTTTTGGAATCAAAACAGAAAAGTATTGCTGCAAATTCTGAATTAAAGAAATTTAAAAATCAAAACAGTATTGAATAAATTAATGCTACTATTCTTAAAGAAATTGATGAAGCCATAGAATTAGCTCAATTGTTAGCTTATACATATAAACCTTATATTCCTCATTTAGAAACCGCTACATCATCTATATTTTCTACTACCATTCATTCCATAGATCTATTTAGTCCTAGATTACCCTTACAACCTACAAATTTATTTCCTCCATCACCTACATCCACTTCATCCACTAGCTTCACCATTTCTTTTTCAAGCACATCATTTTCATTTCCTAGTAGTTCCATATACATTGCAGTTTCACTTCCTAGTACCTCAGCTTCAGCCTTTAGTTCTTCAACTGATTTTTCTAGTTCAACACCTTATAATCCAGTTTCATTAGCCACTACTTCTAGTTCAGCTCCAAGTACCTCTACTTTACCTCCTAGCCAAGCTAGAATTCAAGTTATGGCCACTAGGTATGCTCCCCTTGTTCTTCCAGGACAACTTCATGACATGCCCCAAGATTACCAAAGTAAAATACCACAGTTTGATGCTATTACACATTGTACTGCACAACAGGACATAAGCAAAATGGCAGATTTCTTTGAACTCCATGAGATAGATGAATCAGATGTACAAATGAGGTTGTTTGCACAAAATTTAATAGGAGAAGTAAAGAAATGGTTTAAATGTCTTATTGCAGGCATTATATCTGATTTAGTTGTTTTCCATAGATTAATTTTAAATAAATAGGAAAAGAAGAAAAACCCCTTACAAATATTGTCTGAATTTGATGGAATGAAAAGAGCTCCAAATGAATCTGTACAAGACTAATGCACTAGATATAACAGTGTTTACAATTCAATTCTTGCAAATCTAAAGCCCACTCCTAAATCTACCTTACTCAAATTCCCAGATGGATTTGACACTGACATGGAATAT
Organism: Pinus albicaulis; assembly: GCA_034641835.2. Lineage (NCBI taxonomy): Eukaryota > Viridiplantae > Streptophyta > Pinopsida > Pinales > Pinaceae > Pinus > Pinus albicaulis. The sequence goes on from CM076584.1 coordinate 1,571,709,402, forward strand.
CAACTAAGAGAAAGAAATGCGGAAACATAAGAAAGAATGCAAACAGATGTAGTAGGTGTAGAAGTAAACATTATAGCTAGAAAAGAAAGATTAAGAAATGAAAGGAGAGTGACAATGAAAGAAGAAGCCCCTAGTTCAGACACAAAAATAAATATGTTAGCTAAAACCTTAGAAAGGATGATGGATAGGTTAGATAACATAGAAGGAAGACCTCAATGGGATAATGAACAACAAATTAGAAATCCCAATTTTAGAAAAGGCACAAATTCAGGAAAATCAAAAGACTCGGCCCTAGACCAAACAATAAGACCTCCCTTTCGGGACAACTATGTTGAGATTTCTCAAAAAAATGATGATGATGAGGATACCATTAGTTTAATGGGAATACATGATAATAAAACTATCTTTCTCACACAGGAAGATCAAGAGTTATTTGAACTCCAACAACTCCAATTAGATTTAGGGGAATCCTTTGATTACAAACAAGGTTATGACTTTTCCATTAAAAAATTACACAGTCAGTATAACCTAAGAAGTAAGAAAAACAATGAGTCTTCTACTAAGAAAACATCTCAAACACCAAACAAGAAAACAGTACAAGCTCCCAAAACAAAAGTTCCACAAATTCTCCCTAGGGAAAATAAGAAAAACTCTGGTTCTTCCCAAAAATTTTCCAGCCCAAATATTTCACCAAGCCCTAAGATTGTGGACATAACTGATGAAGTTGCTTAAGCTGCAAAATATTCACAAAAATATGATGCTCCTAAAACATCTAATTCTGATAAAACAACAACCTTAGATACTGAAATTCTCAATGTTGATCCTAAATTGACAGATCCAAAAGTTGCCACTGCAAAAACAACTTTTGACAACTCCAAATATGAACAAGCATCTACTTCTTCACAAACCAATCCTAAGAAAACAAAAAGCAGTAAGACTCAAGACACTCAAACTGAAACTAAAAATATAGTTGTAGAAAGACAAGATAAGCCAACACAAACTACAGTTACAAAAGAAGAATTGATTCAAATAAGTAAACCACAACCTTCATTCATCATACAATCTGAAATTGCTAGGCTAAAATACCAATCCCTGTGACAGGATTTGTAAAACATGACTTTTATAAATCAACTATAATTGAAACATTAAACATAAATGATGGAGAAGATTCCATAAATCTGAATGATGTTAAGCCAGAGTTGATTTTTGGCCTAGATGTGAATGGAAAGCATTTAGATGGAGAAATTCCTCCATTTTACATCAGTTTAACTATTCATGATCAAATCCAACACAATGAAATGCTAGATATAGGAGCTTTACATAATTTAATGCCCAAAGCTATAATGGAAGCCCTGAACTTAGACATCACAAGGCCCTATAAAATTTTATTTTCATTTGACTCAAGTAAAGTAAAATGCCTAGGTTTAATCAAAGATCTGTGTGTAAAGTTAGTTCAATATCCTGGTAAGAGTATATTAATGGACATTGTAGTAGTTGATATCCCACCAAAATATGGAATGTTATTATCTCGCTCATGGGGAGCAAATTTACATGGATCTCTACAATTGGACATGTCTTATGCTACTATATCAGTTTTTGGTCAACCTAACAAGTTATATAAGGAAAAATTAATGAAATATATGGTAAGTAGTGCTGAAAGGTCAATAAATTACCCAATTTATACCACACCTACTGATCTAGACTCTTTCATCCTATGTAATGCAGAAACTGACAATGAAATCAAGACTGAACTAAGAGAAGAAAAGAAAACGTCAGACAATGATAATATTTCTCATCAATCTTTATGCCATTTATACTTTGATGGTTCAATAAATAAACTGAGCAGGAGTATGGATAACTAATATAGAGAAAAATCATGCTAAAGGCCATGCTTTCAGACTAAATTTCAAATTCACAAACAATATGTCAAAGTATGAAGCCCTCATTCTAGGACTCCAAATAATCAGAAATTTAGGAGGTAAAAGACTAGAAATAATGGGAGATTCATAATTGATTGTTAAACAAATTAAATGTGATTATTTTATTTACAATCCTAGACTTGGCCATTATAGAGAGACTATTTTAGATTTGATTAATGATTTACCGGAATGTAATTTCTTTGCAATACCAAGAAGGCAAAAATCACAACACATTCTTTAGCAACCTTTGCTAGTACTTTTAATTTAGCTTTTAAACCTAATCATATGTATACTGCAGAAGTAAAACATAGACCAATAATTCTAGACAACCTCAAATATTGGCAAATTTTCTCAGAGGACCAACAAATTTATCATTTTTTGAATAATGAAGGTGAATTTTAGAACTGTAAGATAGACACTGATTGTACCATAGATCAAGATTTAGATACTGAAATTGATTTAAATAATGTAGATATAAATAAAATAAAGTTTTCTAAACCCAATAGATTTAGTCAATCAGATATAGATAAATTAGAGAGAGTAGAAATTGATGAGATAATTGATGAAGAATCTGAAATATTAAATCTCAAAGACAATTTCTTACCAAAATGTTTAACTCCTTTAGAAGATCTATTTGACTCCAATGATGTTGCTAGAAAACCAAAAATGGAGCCAGTTAGATCTGATATTGAGGAATGCAATAATGGTAGAGAACTAAAACCGAAAATGATAAAACTTTCAAAAGCTTTACCTCAACAAGAAAAGGAAAAATATATTGCTCTTTTGAAGTAATTCCAAGATGTTTTTGCTTGGAGTTATTAGGACCTTAAATCCTATGACACCAGCATAATTCAAGACCAAATCCCAATAAAATAAGATCAAAAGTCCTATAAACAAAAGCTAAGAAGGATCAATCTTGTGTTGATGCCTTTGATAGAAAAATAAGTGAAAAGAATGTATGATGCACAGATCATTGCACCAATCAGGTATTCGGATTAGGTTTCTAACCTAGTTCCAACAAGAAAGAAAACATGAGAGATTTTATTACGTGTCGACTTTAGGAATCTAAACAAAATAGATCCTTAAAATATAATTACGCTTTAGCAAAAATGGATCACATCTTACAAAGGGTAGTTAGTTCTTCTAGAATTTCACTGTTAGATGGTTTTTCAGGATACAACCAGATCTTAGTCCAACCAGAGGATCAACCCAAAAAAACTTTTACTACTCCTTGGGTTTAATATTCCAAAAATTTAGCCTTCATCTAAATGGAATATTATAGTTGGTTTTATCACTATGTAGGTGAATAAATGGGTAAGAAGGCCCCTAAACCCATTTAGCAGGAATAATGACATTCCTAATGTGAAAGGAGGAAGAATAAGCAGCTGGATTAAGAACCTTTGGGTGTGAACAGGGATTGGATCATGCTGATTTAGTCAACTTTGACCAACTCAATAATGATGTCTAGATACATTGAATCTCCTTGATGAACAACACAGTTTTTGTGGAGGACAACTTGCATGATCTTGGTGGCAAATATGGATGGGACCCAACGTGAAGAGGTTCAATTGCTATATATGGAGAGGATGGGAGCCTTTGTTATTCATGTTTGAGATTATTATTTGATATTGGTCTGGTTATACTATTGCTTCATCTTGCTGTTTAGCAGGGTTGCTGTGTTGTTTAGCACCGGGTGTTCCCGAGCGGGAATCCCACCTCTTCCCTTGATAGGCCTCTTGGGAGAGTTTTGCACTACATTTATCCACAACCAGGCTTTATGCCAAGCATCATTCTTCAGCTACAGTGTTATTTCTGCAGATAATAGTGTTGTGTTGTAGGGTGTTGTAGTGGAGGATTGATAACACCACTTCCAGGTATGTTTCTCAGTAGAGGGAGCTTTCCTTCTCTTGAGAGATTAGATAGGAGGATTTCTGGGCTCATTTCACATCTTGGAACTTGGCCAGAGTATTCATCATCTCCTACATTGCATTCCCTTGCAGGAAATGCGTCATTTTTCATAGAGCTGTAGCAGCAGGGTTGAAGCCCTTGTTTTTGAGCTAGTTTCCTAGGGAAAGGGCCAACCCTTCTCCCGAAAATATAGAAGAAGGGATTCTCATCCCTATATTTTATTATTCAGCCATGTTTATGTAATTTTTCAGTAATACCACGTTATTTCAGAGCTGAATTTTTAGATATGTTCTTTTTGTACTCAAGATTTCAAGAAACCCTTGCCGGTTTATCTTTCTAATATATTAAGGAGGCCAGATCTCTATTTCTCTTAGAATATTGTTCAATCAAGTTCAATATATATGATTTTATGTCATAATTTTGTAGAAACCCTCAGAAAATAATACTATCATATGCTTCAGAAATTTTGAGTAGCTTAGTCACGGTGTTTGGGCATTTTTAAGCTGATTTGAGGCCGGGAGATCTATTTAACTTAGTAAAAGGGATTTTTTTTTTATTACCTTTCATATATAAGGGAAAATATATATATGATAAGGATCCTAAGTGTTATTTCCCCTTTTTATAGCGTAATTTTGTGGGAATAACATTTTTAGGGACCAATTGCTACATCTTCCCCACTTGGGAGAATGTAGAAGAGCTCCTTTTGCTGCTGTTACATTAATTTGATGGCTATGTGTTTCTCAACACATTTCATGAGCTAATTTCTCACTGCTACTCTAGTATTGTGCTTATGCATTTTTGCATTCCCATTTTGGGATATTACAGTGGTATCAGAGCATAATCTTGGCTTAGCCTGTGGATCTCAACCATTATGATATCAACAGAAGAAGGAGAAGAGAAAATGTACAGAAAGGAGAAGACTCCATTATGTGAATGAAGGAAGGAGGAGAGGCTCTCAAAGCTTCTTCCTAAATCTATGCAGAGCATTAAAGAAGATATCAAGAAAATGAGAAGGGATATGGAATATCTAGAGGAGTTTGGATCTAGAGCCAAATCTAGATTTGTACATGATAGGTGTGAGCATGCAGCTACACCCTATTATGCACAACACATTCAAATGTCCAGATCTATCATGAGAGTGATGAAAGAAGGAGGAATGCCTAAGAGGGAAACTCTTAGCAATTTTCTGCAAGAGTATGAGTCTCAAACTGAGAAGTTTAGAGATCATATCACTTTACAAGAGTTTTTCAAGATAAAGGTGGAGAGGAGTAGGCAACATGACATGGATATATTTTCTCTATCTACTTTTGATGGATCACCAACATGTTCAGCCAGAGTTTGGGTGGAGGAGCTACACACCTATTTGTAGCAGCACCAAGCTTCTGAAGATGAATCCATCAGAGTTGTAGCGCTACACTTTGAGGGTAATACCTATGCTTGGTGGATTTTTGAGTCATTTTCATTGAAAAATTCAAATATTTCTTCTTATGCTAAGTTCACTAAGAGATTAGAGGAGAGGTATTATGGAAGACATTCTAAAACACTTTTGGTCGAGCCAAACAAACCAAAAGATTCAAAACTTGTGCATGGATTGGAAGAACCTAAAAACTCAAATCCACTTCAGAAAACTGTTGTAAAAGCTCACATCTTGCATAACACCTTGATAGAGGAAAAATCTTTGTCTCATATCTTTGGACAAGAGGGCATGCAGGTTCCCTTTCCAAAAGAGGATCCTCTTATTGAGCAGGTGACTCCCATTTATATTGGAGAGGAAGAGAAGGAAGGGGGATACAACACTGTCACATCTAGAGCATATCTAGTACCTCATGCAAAGGAAGGAGAAGAACATGCTCCAGTGGGAGGAATGCCTGTCTCATTGCAAGAAATTCCCTAAGATCTCACATGTGGAAAACAAAGCACAATCAATGAGCACCATGATTGTGAGATACTACTGTTTAAAGGAGAAGGTAGGGAGGAAGGTCAACATCATTTGATGAGGAGCACACACCCATATCTATTTCAAAGAGCTAGTGCAAAGAAGAGGCAGACTGGTTTGTGCTTTGAAGGCAAGGGAAAGGTTTCCCAACCATATTTACAGTGTACTCTTGACATTGATGTCTCACTACATGGAGGAATTCCACTTAGGAGGCCACCAGATCAGGGGTTGGTAAGAGACATCTTTCCATTTATCTCACCACTCTTAGATTCTAGAGAGGTGAAGACTTTGGAGGAGTCTAGTACAGCGTAGATATTTTGGGATAGACTCAAGGAGGAGGGGGACACCCTTCCATTTTCAACATCACCCACTCTTACTACACATATTGCGCTGACAGAAGTTGCTGCAGTGATGGAGGATTGTACCTTCATGGTGCAAGGGAGCTGCTCCATGGATTTGGAGAAATAGAGGGTACTTCCTTTGAGGAAGTAATCCTCCATACATTGGAGTAGATGGAGGCCACTCATGCTTACATTGGCCAAGATTGGGAGATTCTTTTTGGATGGGAGCCTCTCATTCGAAGCCAAATTCCAAAGGTCGCTACTTATTTTTTAGAATGAGCAGCTGCATGATGGGCATGGCAGCAATTTGGAATATGAATTTGGCATGAGGGATGTCAAAGGAAAAGACAACAGCATGTGGGGAGTTTCACATTGCAGATCATCAATGATGTCTCTTGGGAGGATTGATCCATATTGGAGGTTTCAACTCTTGGTAGAGTACTCCAAGGATCTTGGTGCTTGCATGATTCTTGATGACCTAGATGGAGATGATAGATATATGGTAGATGATATGGTCATCTATTCTTATGGTAGAGTCTTCTTGACTAGAGCTTCTGAGCTCAAGGAGAAGCTGCTACATGTAGCACATGAGGACTTCCTTTCCATGCACTTTGATGCATATCTTTCCTTGGAAGAGGAGTTCATTTGGGAGGGCATCCAGCATGATATATTTCAGCATATGGAGAGATGTATAGCTCGGATGGTGATAGAGAGGATTTCACAGCCACTTACCTACTCATGGAGAGTAAGGGAGAATTTTCAGTTGAGCCATTTCAGCTCAATGACCAAAGTACATGGTAGAGGAGGTACATTTTTTGCATTATGATTCAAACTTATTTACTTTATATGAGAAGCATATTGTAACAAGGAGGATCCTTCCTCCTTGTATATGGTATTTTAATGTACTTGAGGCCATTTTCAGCATTGATGTTGGCCATTCTATCGGTGGTTTGTGGGGGAAGCCACATAATTATTGGTGTGCACCATTGACACCACATTGTATATTTATGATTCCATATTATGGGATGACTGTGGCAGCAAACAAGTGGCTGGGAAAGAACTTTTTTTTTTTTTTTTTGAGGCTGGCAAGGAATGCATTTCACTGGATCCATGTGTGGAACTATAATCCACTCTCCGGTTGCCATATGGCAGCTTGTTTTCATTGGTTTTTTCTTCCATGAGTTGATGATATTCTTATGTTCATAGGGAGCTTTGTTTGGAGAGTGTAGGATGAGTTGGAGATGCCCATTGGGAGTTTGGTTCTCCCTAATTTACATGTTGTATGTTTTAGGAGAAATATTGGGTAAACCATGAAGGCCACAACACATCTTTTTTCTTCATGTGGGAGGAGCCATTTGAAGAACTTGAGTTCTTGGAGAAGGCACTTCATGGCTGATTTTTTTGGTGGGGTAACTTGGGCCATTCTTAGAGGCCATGAAATCTCAGCCGAAGATCAGAAACAACCTCATACTTACCATAAATGGAGAGAGAAACAAATTAGATGGGAAAATCTAATCTCTCCATGCAACCCCAACACATTTCATAAACCAGGGGTTGATGATTTCTTTGATGAGCTACCTAGAATGGCTCATTTCATTTGGATGATAGCTTGGGTAGAGGAGTCTCTCATGGGTAATGAGATCCCCTATGCTTGTTATAACTCCTACCTTGAGGAGGCCATTGGAAAGCAAGAAGGTTTCCACTTACACCTTCCACCTTTTCATGATGTGAGCCATTTGGTTTTACATGCTTGGGAGGAAACATGGGAGGACAGATTTATTGCAAATTTTTTTGAGCAGTGGTGGGGACTATTGATGAGGAGGCCACAAGAGGAGGAGGGGAGGAATTTTTTCTCCTTATACAGTTGCTTGAGGACAAGCAACATTTTGGAGGGGAGGACTGTAATATTCCAAAAATTTAGCCTTCATCTAAATGAAATATTATAGGTGGTTTTATCACTAGGTAGGTGAATAAATGGGTAAGGAGGCCCCTAAACCCATTTAGAAGGAATAATGAAACTCCTAATGTGAAAGGAGGAAGAATAAGAAATTGGATTAAGCACCTTTGGGTGTGAACAGGGATTGGATCATGTTGATTCATTCAACTTTGACCAAGTCAATAGTGCTGTCTAGATACATTGGATCTCCTTGATGAACAACACAGTTTTAGTGGAGGACAACTTGCATGAGCTTGGTGGGAAATATGGATGGGACCCAATGTTAAGAGTTTCACTTGCTATATATGGAGAGGATGGGAGCCTTTTTTATTCATGTTTGATATTATTATTTGATATTGGTTTGCTTAGACTATTGCTTCCTCTTGTTGTTTAGCAAGGTTGTTGTGTTGTTTAGCACTAGGTGTTCCCGAGCGGGAATCCCACCTCTTACCTTGAGAGGCCTCTTGGGAGAGTTTTGCACTGCATTTCTCCACATCTGGGCTTGAGGCCAACCATTAGTCTTCATATACAACGTTATTTCTGTGGAGGATTGATAACACCACTTCGAGATTTGTTTGTCAGTAGAGGGAGCTTTCCTTCTCTTGAGATCAGATCAGCTAGGAGGATTTCTGGGCTAATTTCAAATCTTGGCACTTGGATAGAGTATTCCTCATCTCCTACAACACATTACCTTGTAGTAACTGCATCATTTTTCATAGATTTGTAACAGCAAGGTTTAAGCCCTTGTTTTTGAGGTAGTTTCCTAGGAAAAGGGCCAACCCTTCTCTTGGAAAGCTAGAAGAATGGATTCTCATCCCTCTATTGTATTATTCATCCATGTTTATGTAATGTTTCAGTAATATTGTGTAATTTGTATGTAATTTTTCAGTAAGACTGTGTTATCCCTATTTTTGTACTCAAGCTTTCAAGAAACCCTTGTCGGGTTATCTTTGTAATGTATTAAGGAGGCAAGATCTCTATTTCACTTATCATATTATTCAATAAAGTTCCAGATACATGATTTTATATCATAAATTTTCAGAAACCCTTAGAAAATAATGCTATCATATGCTTCAGAAATTCTGCATAGCTTAAGTCATGGGGTTTGGGCATTTTTAAGCTGATTTGAGGACGGGAGATCTGTTTAACTTAGTAAAAGGGATTTGTTTCTGATTCCCTTTCATATATGATGGCCAATATATATATTATAAGGAACCTAAGTGTTATTTTCCCTTGTTACAACGTAATTTCATGGTAATAATGTTTTTAGGGACTAATTGCTACATTTTGCCCACTTGGGAGAATGTAGAAGAGCTCCTTTGCTTCTGTTACATTCATTTGATGGCTATGTGTTTCTCAACACATTTGATGAGCTAATTTATCACCACTACTCCAGTATTGTGCTTATGCATTGCTACATTCCCATTTTGGGATATTACATTGGGGCACTTTTATGTATGTAAAAATGCCTTTTGGTTTAATGAATGCAGGGGAAAACTTTCAAAGAAATATGGGTATAGCATTTGCAAAGGAAATTCATGAATTCTTAGTAATTTACTTAGATGACATAACTATATTTTCTAAAACTGATTATGAACATTTGGATCATCTCAAACAAGTTTTTATAAAATGCAGAAAGTTTCGCATCTCATTAAATCCTAAGAAAACCTTATTTGGATTAGAAGAAGGAAAATTAATAGGACACATAATATCAAAATAAGGAATCAGAATAGATCTTGCTAGGATAGAAGCAATTCTTAACATCAGTCCACCAAGAAACATAAAAGAGTTACAAGCCTTTCTAGGTAAGATTAACTTTTTAAGAAGATTTATATCCAACTTAGCTGAGATAATTAGAGAATTAAATAATATGCTAAAAAAAAATTCAGTTCTTAAATGGACTATTAAGGCTAAAAAATCATTTAAATCTATCAAATAAGGCTTAACCAAAACACCATTCCATATAAGTCTAGACTTTAAAAAGGATTTCATCATTTTTTCATTTTCTTTAGAACACACCATTTCTGCAGCTTTACTGTAGAAAAATGACCAAGGTTATGAATAGCCCATAGCTTTCTTTAGCAAAACACTTAGAGATGCATCTTTGAAGTAAAATATCATAGAGAAACAAGCCTTAGCTTTGGTAAAAGCTATCAAAGACTTCAGAGTTACATTCTTTATTCTCACATCATTGCCTATGTCCCAAATATTGTAGTAAAAGACATTCTTACTCAAGATGGTCCTGATGGAAGAAGAGGTAAGTGGATTACCACTATCTTAGAATATGACATAGAGATAAAACCCACCAAGTTAATAAAAGGTCAAGGTTTAGCCAGAATAATGGCTGAATCAAATTGTAATGCCCTAGACATAAATTTTATTGCCCAGGTAGATGATCAGGAAGAGATGGCGACTCCAGAGATCAATGCAGCCTTTTTAGACTCACCATGGTATGCAGATACTATATTTGTATTACTAAACTTACAAGATCCTCCTGAACTATCAAGAACAAAAATTAGATTTTAAAGCTTAAGGTAGTAAGATTTTGTATTCTAGAGAATGTAATTTTTTAGAGAGATCATAGTGGGATTTTATTAAATTGTTTGTTAAAAGAAGAAGATAACAAAATATTAGAATAATTTCATGAAGGTGATTGTGGAGGACATATTTACTAGAAGACTACTGCAAACAATATTCTGAGAGCTGGTTTTTACTGGCATACCTTGTTTTCTAATGTAAAAGGATATGTGACCTCTTGTCATAAGTGCCAAATCTTTTAGGGTAAGAAGAAGCTGTCAACCTTGACCTTAAAACCCATCTCTACTGATATGCCATTTCAACAATGGGGTATTGACTTCATTGGATAAATTCACCCCCCATCATCAGCCCAACATAAGTGGATTCTGACTGCCACTGACTATTTTACTAAGTGGATTGAAGCCATACCCTCTAGGGAAGCCACAGATACTGTCATTATCTCTTTCCTAGAAAGTAACATTCTTTCAAGATTTGGATGTCCCAAAAAGATAATTACTGACAATGCAGCAGCAATCAAATCCAAGAAAATGATTGACTTTTTCCACAAATACCATATTACCCTAGACCATTCTACTGCATATTACCCTCAGGGTAATGGCCTAGCTAAATCCTCAAATAAGAGCCTTGTAAACATCATCAAAAAATTACCTGAAGATAATAAAAAGACTTGGAATAAGAAGTTAGTCAATGCCTTATGGGCAGATAGACTTACGACCAAAAACTCCATTGGTACCTCCCCTTACCAACTTGTCTAAGGAATGGATGTTGTTTTTCCATCCTCCCTAGGAGTACCAGTAATGAATATTATCCAAGAGTTACAGGTTGAAACAAATGGCATTCAAAGAAGAATTAATCAAATGATTCACTTGGAACCAACAACAAAAGAAGTTTATATCAAGTCTCAATTCATCTAGGATAAGATCAAGAAATTTTTTGATAAAAAGAGTAATGAAGATGATTTCTACATTAGAGATAAAGTGTTAAAATGGGATTCAAGAATGGAAGACAAAGGAAAACATGGAAAATTTTATTTTCTATGGAAAGGACCTTATGTCATTTATGGTTACAGAGGTAACAATGCTTTCTACCTAAAAGAAATAGATGGGTCAGAGATGTCAGAAGGAGCAGTAAATGGCAGAATGTTGAAGCCCTACTACTCTCCTGAGTTAACAAATAGTTAGTGTAATTTATTTTGATCATTGTACATATACATTGAAGATTTTAGATTAGATTGGATGTTTTCTGAGCAAAGTTGAAGCCTGAAGAGAAGGCCATAAGCTTTGAGAGGTAAAATATCATAAGTAGGAATAATTGTAGATATCATAAGATACTTACAGGGTCATCACATTCAAATCCCAAAGGCTACTGATCTTAAAGTTATTGAAATTTCATCAGGAAATGTCATCCCCAAGTGGAACTAATGTTATAGTCTTATAATAATAGGATTCATAATTTTTGAATTGACTATGATAGTCTTGTAAGTATGTACATACCTTTCTTTCTGCAAGTTGTTTTCCCATATTTTGAAAAATGAAAAATAATAAAAAAATAAAAGAGGGAAAAAAGTCCTAAAATAATGATCAAAGTAATTAGAAAAAGATAGACCCCAAAAGAAAAAGAGATGAAAATAAAACCTGAAAGTGAGAAATTCAAAATGCCACTACCATTTAATTTTACTGCAAGAGTAATGATTATGTGTAGATTGTCAATAAATGCCATAACTCATGATTAGTTAAATAGTTTAATCTTAACTTTTCATGCTTTGAATTTAATGTTTTAGATAGAGAATACTGATGTGTCAAATAGTATAAGCTTGACAAATTAGTAGATATTTAGAGAATAAATGAGGAGCTCAACAGTTTAATATGAGCCCTCGGATGAAATAAGGTTAGACTTAGATAGTTTTTATGCTTTGAAAGAAAATGGATTTAAGGTTGCAAGCTTAAATGCATCGATGAATATGAAGTAAAAAATGTTAGAAATAAAGATGGGTAGGTTGAAAGCAGTTGTGCAAGCATGTAATAAAGTATCATCAGGAAAAAATCCCTAAGTTCCCCTCCCCTAACATTATTCAATATCCTAAACTATCAGTTAGAAAGGCTCAGAGCATTTCTCTGACTTATGTTGGAACTAGACCCAAGGTTCAATGACTGATTGGTTAAAAACATTGAATTCCTACTCAAAACCCACATTCATCAACATTTATCCTTCATTCATAATCATAATCCCTTTTTCCTAAGTAAAAAAACTTATGTTTACTTAGAAAAGTAAAACCCTAAGTAAATAATTTCATTTTCCTTTAAAAAATGATCAAAACCCATGAAATGCATTTTATCCTAAGTCTAAATGTGAAGAAATACAACAAAGATAAGCTATGCTTATTTTCACTTTACTTCAAGTTAAAATATGTATGTTTCATTATATACACTATCCCCCACACTTCACCTTTATTTCATGTTAACTTCTAACTATATATTAGTTCCCTAAGTTACACATTCCCATATAGTATTAAATCCCTTTTATTTTAAATAACCCACAAACCCTTTATTTTACATTTTAACCAATGTTATAATACTCCATGTGTGAAATATAAATCCTGCCCCTATCCCATTGGTTTAACATATCTATAAGAACTTATCTCACCCCCTATAGTTTAAAACAACTGTCAAAGTTTGAAAAACTATATAATATTAAACCTACACCCATATGTATGATTTAAACATTATTAAAGGTCTAAATTAATACATAAAACTTACGCCATTCCATTATCATTTAAACCTGAGGTTTGAACTTATTAAACGCTTATTTCTAAAGTTTAAACCTTCTCGTCATGTTAATATACCCCAGCCCCACTATCAAATCTTAACGTAGCTTTCACAATTGATCTGGGCCGTTCGCAATCGAACCCCAAGATTTGAAGGTTGAAACTCATTATCGCAAATAAACATGCGCAAAATTCCACCATCTCGTTTCTACGCAAAATGGGTGGTATGTTTACTTCCCCCTCCTCTATGTGTCTCCTCCCTATTCGATTGCATTCAATCAGTCCAAAATAGCTTACCACCCAAATTCTATGCGATAAAAATTCATGGTTTTCATCCTTTGAACCTAAAACCACCCGTTTCGTGACTTAAACTTCATTAATTGTTGCCATCGTTTAAACCTAATATGCCTAATAAACATTGGAAATGCATTCATTTCCTCTCCTACTACGTGTAACCACTGTATAAGCCTTTCACACTTTGAAACAAACATTCTACATCATTTTCGAGCTAAAAGGCTGCAAATTTCTAACTGTAGCCGTTGAAGATTGTTGAGGAGCTCTGAATTTCTCCAAAAAATTAGAAGTTGTTCAAACCTTTCAAAAACCTCAAAAACCTCCTCGAAACCTTATACCTGCGTATAACAGGTATTTTTCTTAAATTCAAACCTGTTTCAATTTGAAATGACCTTTAAAAAGACATTTTCAGTCAAAGCTTAAAAACCATCCATAGAAACATATCAAAAAGTCCAAAAAATAGGCCAAACCCTGTCAAATTTTATGCAAAAACCCAGTTTCTTACAGCACATTGTTTTAAAGGGAAATTGTGAGTTTTTATAGTTTCTATAAATTGTTTAAACTCTAAGGTAAGACAGAAATCCTCTAAAGGTATCCTACAGCCTCTGTGCCCAATCTCAAAATGATTTCTAGCCCAATTTCTCAGTGGAAAAACCCAAGAAACCCCTGTTTCTTGTGTTTAAACTAGTAAAAGCCTATAAATCCTATTGAGAAACCAAAATTGAAGAATAAACCTAAGAAAGAGACCATAATTTGCCCATTTTCTATCCAAGAAACCTTTGCTAAAGTAAAATTACTTCTGCAAACTATCTAATCTTGTAGAAGTAGCCTAAATGACTAAAAAGCAGAGTTCTAGCAATCTTGAAGGTTTCAAAGTACCAAAAACAACTCTGCCCATGACTTCTAAGACTACTATTGTTGTAAATCCTTTACAGCCCCCTGTCATAGACATTGAACACATTCCATTAGTTGATATTGATTGCAAGATAGCAGACCCGATTGTTGAATTTAATCTGCTAGAAATTCATAACTAGAGCTATGAAAAATGCTTAAATAATGAAGAAGAAGTCCATATTTGGGATTCACTCTTGCCCAAATATGTTGTTCCAGTAACTCATCCATGTCAAGAGTTCATTAGGTTATGCTAACAATATTATGTGTCGAGCAGAGAGCCATAGTAAATGCCAACAAAGAAGTGCATTTTACCATTACTGCTGAATCCATCAACCAAATGCTACAACTTCAACCTGATCCTCAAGCAGTCCCTTTGTCGATAGAGGTCCTTACCAAGCTGTATATTGGCCTAGATTTTCGTAAGAGATTCCTAATATTCCAAACATTCATGCCTTTTCATGTAGAGATTCCTCAAATTAATCCTCCATATTCCACTTCAAAATTCCCAGAGGGTTCAAGACATGTAATTTCCATGATTTCATTCATTCTAGCGCATTTCACTGATGAATACACAGATGAATCCATTTTAGGTTTCTTATCTAAATTTACCCCAAGTCAACCTCCATCTGTTATTTTTTATTATGCTGGATATATTACAGATAATATCCATGACTAATTGGTTAAATTTCCAATTGAAGGAGTATTCAGAAACACACCTTTCCTCCCCCACATGTTCTTATATTTCCAAGCAGATAAATTTCCATTTTCTCTTCAAAAGCTTGATGTAGAGGGAGATACCCTTTCAGTTATTTTCTATACCTCTTTGATTAGGAAAGATTCGACAGAGTTCACATATGAAGAGTTTTTAGATTCATTCATCCATCCATTGATCAAAATATTAACAAATACATAGCAGCCAAGGATAAGTGATGAGACGAAGAAGATTTTGCAGTTGTCAGAGAAAACAAAGACTGGTGATTGGTACATATATGAAAAACATATTGAAATTAGAGTGTTTGGATCTAATTTTTTGCCCTATAAGTTGCCCAAACATGTATCCATGAGAGTTTTTTCCTTCGAGTATATCAAGCAAATATTAAACTCTAATTCTATCAAATTTTTAGCAGCAAAGAATAAAACACAATTCGAATTGAAGAATCAAGTAGGACCATTCATTTGAAACTAGAGGGATGCAGAGGTAGAAGCAGCTAAACAACTATTAGAGTGCAAATTTAAAGAAATCTTTCCTTGGAATTATGATCCATAAGGGATCCTAAGAAAAATGAGGGTTAAATGTAAGTTAACCCCCTTCATTTATGAGAAAAAGCCAAAGATAGAAAAATATGCAAACCAAACTCAGTGGACAGAGAATACTTTAATATATGTAGTGAATAAAAGTGATACTAGTCACACTTTAGAGACTACTGATCAAACAGAGAAATCCACTAAGAGAGTAAGAGAAGAAGGTACCTATGTTGCTGAAACCACTACTGAAACAAGGTTCAAAATTAGATATAATAAAATTCCTAAAACAGATTCAGTAGGTAAAGATAAAGTAACCATTGATGTTGAAGAAGCAAATCTTATAGATACCAGCATAGATGTTGCCACTATCATCATCAATGAGCCAGTTACTGAGAATCGAAATGAAGAACAAGTTGAAAATCAAAATGCACAGTTAATAGAAAAGCAACAGAGCATGGAAGCTTCATCCTCACAGGCAGCTGAGGAGAAAGATATAGATATCAAAGAAAATTATAAAAATATCAAGTTAACGAATGAAGAAAAAAAAAAAAATATCTACTCCCAATATTTGAAACAAACATCAAGTGTGGAAAACAGACTTATATCTGCCTTTGATTAGTCAAACAAAAAATTAATCATGTCAGTATTGCATCCTATAGTCAAAACCCCAAAGACAGTGGTAGATTATAATAAGGTTTATTTGGAAGTCCAAACAAAAAGAATACATGCTCTTGATCAGATTGAATTCCATAGACAGACTTCAGAAATGTTGTACTCTACTATTACAACTAAAGCGATAAGTGCTCAGAAACTCCATAACACCATCTCAAATATGAAATATCAGATGAAATTGGACAAAGCATCCTTGTATGCTAAGGATTTAAGAATAAAATATTTGGAAGAATTGGTCATACATATTGGATTTGACCCAGCAAATGTCAAGGCAGCAGAACAATTACTAAAGAAAAAGAATGAGGATATTGTAGCTTTAAAGAAACAACTTAAACTTCCTCAAACCAAGGAAATAATATAAGGACAAAATGAGAAATATGATATGATTAACATAATATTTCAGCTTACAACATAGATAAAAGAAATGGAGAATCAGATGGACAAGCTTGTCCAGGAAAAAGAAACACTAAAAACACAGGAAGCACCTACAATCATCCCTATGGTTACTACAGTTGTGCCATCAACTCTAGTTGAAGATTTGGCACCTAAAGCTCCACAGGCTACTGCAGTGTCAGTAACATCATCCACAACATCAGCTACAAATTCATCTACAACAACATTTCATCCTACAGATGAGGCCAGAAAACTGGTAAAGGCCATGGAAGAAATGTCTCTTAAAACAAGTGAAATTAACAAGTTGAAACAGATAATTGAAAATATTGAATATCAAAAGAAGTTGGCTCAAATTAATGAAAAAACTCATGAGAAAAAGGTTATCATATTAAATGAAGAATTGAAGAAATTACAAAAGGAATTGACCTTGAAGGAACAAATTTCCTATGTGAAAAATCATTTGTGAAACAAGATCATAGAAGCCGTAAATGATGTATGGCCCTCCATTCAAGTGATCTTTGAACAAAGAGATCTACTCAAAGCAGCATTAGAAGAGATCCAAAATACTAAAGAGGAATTGGATAACAAACCAGAACAAGCTTTAGAATTGATAAAGTTTCTCAACAACAAGAACAAGCAAGAATTGGAAGAATTTGAAATTACTGATAGAACTAAAACTATCCTTGAGATAAAGAAGGTTATAACAAAAAATAACCTGATGAAGAAGTTAGAGGAAAAGTGTGAGAACATGAACATTTGCATAACCAGGTTTATGGTCAAATTTGAGAATCTAAGGCAAAGAATTTTTCCTAATATTTTGGTCATCAATGACAAATTAATGCCTCAGGAGGATTATAATAAAAAGATCAGAGAATATACCAAGGAGCAAGTTGAAAAAGAAGGTGGTGGACAAGGCATTCCAACAGGAAAAGTCTTACTCAAGATTTTTGAAGATTTATTTTACTTGTAGTATGAGATAAAACACTTGTTTGTTATTAAACCAAATTTTTTCAGGTAGAAAGAAGTAGATGGAAACTTCAGGAAACTGAAGAAAATACAAATTCCAAGTAAGGAAGATTGGAAGTCATTGAAATATTTACTGTGAAAAGTAAGAAGGCAGAAAGACAATAGTGAAAACAATTTGTTGATTTATCTGTTAAAGTAGAATTTTTACAGTAGTAAACGTGTTTTACAAATGATCAAAGAGTATCAGAGATTAAAGAGTATTACTGAAAGATATCAAATAAGTAGATCAGATTTCAAAACAAACTCAAAATATCTAAATCCAGCAAGGAAGAAACCAAGGCAACCAACTACATCTTATCTACAATCAGTTTCTATTTCATTTGAATTGATAGGATAGCTTGCTGATTTGTTGAGCAGTTGTCTCTATCATTGTTGCAAAGATATTTTATTTCCCTTAGATAATTCCTAGAAGCTTTCTAGGATATTTTGTAAAAAATTATGCGTAAATACTTCATCTTTAGAAGTATTATTGTGGAATAAATTGTTGAAGATTTCTATAGTCATTTTTGTGGACTTGAAGGCTTTTTGTGTTTCAAATTTAGAGTAGCAGACTGGATCATATCAACTAGCATCATATTTTTGGATTCATGTGATGAGCTATTTGGAGTCAAGTATTTTCTACTTTTCATTGTTATCTTTATTTGTTACATGCAATCCATTATGTGTTCTAAATTTGAATGAATGAATAGGAGAATTAATTCTGGATTTGTTAAAAGCACCATGCCTTAACTATTTGTCATTTCTATGTTTTCTTCTGATTTCTAGAGTAGGAAACCCTTAATTGCTCCCTCTTTCATTTGACATCTTCCTACTACTTCCATTTTCTGGATCAAAGAACCCTTCATTTCTCTTTATCCTGATCTTATCACCTCACAAAATAAATTTCCAAGGTTTCCAAGGGTTTTCTATCTTCCCCTAAAAACATTTGACTTTTTGGCCTTGATCCTAGTTCTGTCTGCTTGACTTTTGACTCCTTAGCCTAATGGATAAATAGATTTCCCATTATCCATCTCTTCCAGTGATTTTTCCCATGAAACCAATCAAAACCAAAACCAATTGCACAATCATAACTAGCCTAATATTTTATAAAACAAACAAAGTTAAATCTTATAGAGAGAGCCCTCTCTGAACCCTATGAAGGCTAGATCCTAGAGTTTAAAAGTTGGTCTGTGGTTACCTCTAGTTTTCTTAACTAAAAACAAAAAATCTCACAATTAGAGAATTACTGGAGTGATAACATACTGGTGACCATACTGGGGATCTAACCAACCCTTAGTTGTTAAATAACGTTAAAGGAAATCATTCTTATCATCTTTTTGCCTTTAATATTGTTTAACTAGTTGTGAGTATAAAAATTTGTAATTCTGGCTTCTAGGAAATTTTATTATACCAGGTCTAATCTGGACCATAAACCTGTTGTTATAGTAGACAACCCAAACAAAATAGGAAAAAAGAAAAAACAAAGAGAAGATTTAGATGCTAAAGTTTCATTAATAATAGTCAATTCATTACCCCAAGAATTAGTAAGTTTGCAGGATATAGAGTTTGATTTAGAATTTGAACATTCTTTATTCAGTACCAAACCTAAAAGTAATTTAAGTACTGTTGTTTTAGATCCTGTTTTTATTTCTTTTTTGGAATTAAAATAGAAAATTATTGCTGCAAATTCTGAATTAAAGAAAATTAAAAATCAAAATAGACTTGAAGAAGTTAATGCTACTATTCTTAAAGAAATTGATGAAGCCATAGAATTAGCTCAATTTTTAGCTTATACATATAAAACTTCTATTCCTCATTTAGAAACCACTACATCATCTATATTTTCTACTACCATTCAGTCCATAGATCTATTTAGTCTTAGATTACCCTTACAACCTAGAAATTTATTTCCTCCATCACCTACATCCACTTCATCCACTAGCTTCACCACTTCTTTTTCAAGCACATCATTTTCATTTCCTAGTAGTTCCATATATATTGCAGTTTCACTTCCCAGTACCTCAGCTTCAACCTTTAGTTCTTCAACTGCATTTTCTAGTTCAGCACCTTATAATCTAGTTTCATTAGCCACTACTTCTAGTTTAGCTCCAAGTACCTCTACTTTACCTCCTATCCAAGCTAGAATTCAAGCTATGGCCACTAGGTATGCTCCTCTTGTTCTTCCAGGACAACTTCATGACATGCCCCAAGATTACCAAAGCAAAATACCATAGTTTGAAGCTACTACACATTATACTGCACAGCAAGACATAAGCAAAATGACAGATTTCTTTGAACTCCATGAGATAGATGAATCAGATGTACAAATGAGGTTGTTTTCACAAACTTTAACAGGAGAAGTAAATAAATGGTTTAAAGGTATTACTACAGGTATTATATCTGATTTAGTTGTTTTCCATAGATTAGTTTTAAATAAATGGGAAAAGAAGAAAAACCCCTTACAAATATTGTCTGAATTTGATGGAATGAAAAGAGCTCCAAATGAATTTGTACAAGACTACTGCACTAGATATAATAGTGTTTACAATTCAATTCCTGCAAATCTAAAGCCCACTCCTGACTCTGCCTTACTCAAATTCCCAGATGGATTTGACACTGACATGGCATATCAGTTAAGAGAAAGAAATGCAGAAACATAACAAAGAATGTAAACAGATGTAGTAGGTGTAGAAGTAAACAATATAGCTAGAAAAGTAAGATTAAGAAATGAAAGGAGAGTGACCATGAAAGAAGAAGCCTGTAGTTCAGATACAAAAATAGATATTTTAGCTAAAACCTTAGAAAGGATGATGGATAGGTTAGATAACATAGAAAGAAGACCTCAATGGGATAATGAACAACAGATCAGAAATCCCAATTTTAGAAAAGACACAAATTCAGGAAAATCAAAATACTCGGCCCCAGAACAAACAATAAGACCTCCCTTTCAGGAGAAATATGCTAAGATTTCTCAAAACAATGATGATGATGAGGATACCATTATTTTAATCGGAATACATGATAATAACACTATCTTTCTCACACAGGAAGATTAAGAGTTATTTGAACTCCAACAACTCCAATTAGATTTAGGGGAAACCTTTGATTACAAACAAGGTTATGACTTTGCCATTAACAAATTACACAGTAAATATAACCTAATAAGTAAGAAAAACAATGAGTCTTGTACTAAGAAAACATCTCAAACACCAAAGAAGAAAACAGTACAAGCTCCCAAAACAAAAGTTCTGCGAATTCTCCCTAGGGAAAATAAGCAAAACTCTGGTTCTTCCCAAAAAGTTTCCAGCCCAAAGATTTCACCAAGCCCTAAGATTGTGGACATAACTGATGAAGTTTCTCAAGCTGCAAAATATTCACAAAAATATGATGCTCCTAAAGCATCTAATTCTGATAAAACAACAACCTTAAATACTGAAATTATCAATGTTGATCCTAAATCAGCAGATCCAAAAGTTGCCACTGCAAAAATAGCTTTTGACAACTCCAAATATGAACAAACATCTACTTCTTCACTAACCACTCCTAAGAAAACAAAAAGCAGCAGGACTCAAGAAACTCAAACCGAAACTGAAAAGATATTTGTATAAAGACAAGATAAGCCAACACAAACTACAGTTACCAAAGAAGAATTGATTCAAATAATTAAATCACAACCTTCATTCAACATACAATCTGAAATTGCTAAGCTAAAAATACCAATTCCTCTGACAAAATTTGTAAAACATGACTTTTATAAATCAACTATAATTGAAACATTAAACATAAATGATGGAGAAGATTTCATAAATCTGAATGATGATCAGCCAGAGTTGATTTTTGGCCTAGATGTGAATGGAAAGCATTTAGATGGAGAAATTCCTCCATTTTACATCAGTTTAACTATTCATGATCAAATATTACACAATTCAATTCTAGATTTAGGAGCTTCACATAATTTAATGCCCAAAGCTATAAAGGAAGCCCTGAACTTAGACATCACAAGGCCCTATAAAATTTTATTTTCATTTGACTCAAGTAAAGTAAAATGCCTAGGTTTAATCAAAGATCTTTGTGTAACTTTAGTTCAATATCCTGGTAAGAGTATATTAATGGACATTGTAGTAGCTGATATCCCACCTAAATATGGAATGTTATTATCTCGCTCATGGGGAGAAAAGTTACAGGGATCTCTACAATTGGACATGTCTTATGCTACTATATCAGTTTTTGGTCAACCTAAGAAGTTATATAGGGAAAAATTAATGAAATATATGGTAAGTAGTGCTAAAAGGTCAATAAATTACCCAATTTATACCACACCTACTGATCTAGACTCTTTCATCCTATGTAATGCAGAAACTGACAATGAAATCAAGATTGAACTATGAGAAGAAAAGAAAACATCATACAATGATAAAATTTCTCATGAATCTTTATGGCATTTATACTTTGAGGTTTAGTAAATAAATTAGGAGTAGGAGCAGGAGTATGGATAACTATTATAGAGAAAAAGCATGCAGAAGGCCACGATTTCAGACTAAATTTCAAATGCACAAACAATATAGCTGAGTATGAAGCCCTCATTCTAGGACTCCAAATAATCAGAAATTTTGGAGGTAAAAGAATAGAAATAATGGGAGATTCAGAATTGATTTTTAAACAAATTAAAGGTGATTATTTTATTTACAATCCTAGACCTGGCCAATATAGCGAGACTGTTTTAGATTTGATTAATGATTTACTGGAATGTAATTTCTCTGCAATACCAGGAAGGCAAAAATTATAAGCACATTCTTTAGAAACCTTTGGTAGTACTTTTAATTTACCTTTTCAACCTAATCATATGTATACTGCAGAAGTAAAACATAGACCAATAATTCCAGACAACCTCAAATATTGGCAAATTTTCTCACAGGACCAACAAATTTATCATTTTTTCAATAATGAAGGTGAATTTCAGAACTATAAGATAGACACTGATTGTACAATAGATCAAGATTTGGATACTGAAATTGATTTAAATAAAATAAAGTTTGCTAAACCCACTAGATTTAGTCAATCAGATATAGATAAATTAGAGAGAGTAGAAATTGATGAGATAATTGATGAATAATCCGAAATATTAAATCTCGAAGACAATTTCTTACCGAAAGGTTTAACTCCTTTAGAAGATCTATTTGACTCCAATGATGTTGCTAGAAAAACCAAAATAGAGCCAGTTAGATCTGATATTGAGGAATGCAATAATGGTACAGAACTAAAACCCAAAATGATCAAACTTTCAAAAGCTTTACCTCAACAAGAAAAGGAAAAATATATTGCTCTTTTTAAGGAATTCCAAGATTTTTTTGCTTGGAGTTATTACGACCTTAAATCCTATGACACCAACATAATTCAAGACCAAATCCAAATAAAATAAGATCAAAGCCCTTTAAACAAAAGTTAAGAAGGATCAATCTTGTGTTGATGCCTTTGATAGAAAAAGAAGTGAAAAAAATGTATGATGCACAGATCATTTCACCAATCATGTATTCGAATTGGGTTTCTAACCTAGTTCCAACAATTAATAAAATAGGAGATACTATATTATCTTTCGACTTTAGGAATCTAAACAAAGTATCCTTAAAAGATAATTACCCTTTACCAAAAATGGATCACATCTTACAAAGGGTAGTTGGTTCTTCTAGGATTTCACTATTATATGGTTTTTCAGGATACAAACAAATCTTAGTCCAACCAGAGGATCAACCCAAAACAACTTTTACTACTCCTTAGGTGTAATATTCAAAAAATTTAGCCTTCATTTAATGGAATATTATAGTTGGTTTTATCACTAGGTAGGTGAATAAATGGGTAAGGAGGCCCCTAAGCCCATTTAGAAGGAATAATGACATTCTTAATGTGAAAGGAGGAAGAATAAGTAGTTGGATTAAGCACCTTTGGGTGTGAACAGGGATTGGATCATGTTGATTTAGTCAAATTTGACCAAGTCAACAGCACTGTATAGATACATTGAATCTCCTTGATGAACAACACAATTTTAGTGGAGGACAACTTGCATGAGCATGGTGGCAAATATGGATGGGACCCAATGTGAAGAGGTTCAATTGCTATATATGGAGACGATGAGAGCCTTTGTTATTCATGTTTGAGATTATTATTTGATATTGTTCTGCTTAGACTATTGCTTCATCTTGCTGTTTAGCGGGGTTGCTGTGTTGTTTAGCACTGAGTGTTCCCGAGTGGGAATCCCACCTCTTCCCTTGATAGGCCTCTTGCAAGAGTTTTGCACTACATTTATCCACATTCAGGCTTGAGGCCAGGCATCAGTCTTCAGCTACATTTTTATTTCTATAGATAATAGTGTTGTGTTGCATGGTGTTGCAGTGGAGGAATGATAACACCACTTCCAGGTATGTTTCTCAGTAGAGGGAGCTTTCCTTCTCTTGAGAGATCAAATAGGAGGATTTCTGGGCTGATTTCACATCTTGGCACTTGGCTAGATTATTCCTCATCTCCTACAGCTCAGTCCCTTGCAATAACTGCATCATTTTTCATAGAGCTGTAGCAGTAGGGTTTAAGCCCTTGTTTTTGAGCTAGTTTCTTAGGGAAAGGGCCAAACCTTCTCCCGAAAATCTAGAACAAGGGATTATCATACCTCTATTGTATTATTCAGCCATGTTTATGTAATTTTGTAGTAATACCACATTATTTCAGAGCTGAATATTCAGATCTTCTCTTTTTGTACTCAAGCTTTCAAGAAACCCTTGCCGGGTTATCTTTGTAATGTATTAAGGAGGCCAGATCTCTATTTCTCTTAGCATATTGTTCAATAAAGTTCAACATATATTATTTTCTATCATAATGTTGCAGAAACCCTCAGAAAATAACATTATCATATGCTTCAGAAATTATGAATAGCTTAAGTCATGGGATTTGGCATTTTTAAGCTGATTTGAGGCCGGGAGATCTATTTAACTTAGTAAAAGGGATTTTTTTCTGATTAACTTTCATATATGAGTGAAAATATATATATTATAAGGATCCTAAGTGTTATTTCCCCTTGTTACAATGTAATTTCCTGAGAATAACATTTTTAGGGACCAATTGTTGCATTTTCCCCACTTGGGAGAATGTAGAAGAGCTCCTTTTGTTGATGTTACATTAACTTGATTGCTATGTGTTTCTTAAGAGATTTCATTAGCTAATTTCTCAATGCTACTCCAGTTTTATGCTTATGCATTGTTTCATTCCCATTTTGGGATATTACAGTGGTATCAGAGCATAATCTTGGCTCAGCTTTTGGATCTCAGCCATTATGATATCAAGAGAAGAAGGAGAAGAGAAAATGTACAAAAAGGAGACGACTCCATTATGTGGAGAAAGGATGGAGGAGGGGCTTTCAAAGCTTCTTCCTAAATCTATGCAGAGCATTAAAGAAGATCTCAAGAAAATGAGAAGGGATATGGAATCTCTAGAGGAGTTTGGATCTAGAGCCAAATCTAGATTTGTACATGATAGGTGTGAGCATGCAGCTACACCATATTATCCACAACACATTCAAATGTATAGATCTATCATGAGAGGGATGAAGGAAGGACGAATTTCTAAGAGGGAAGCTCTTAGAAATTTTCTGCAAGAGTATGAGTCTCAAACTGAGAAGTTTAGACATCATATCGCTTTCCAAGAGTTTTGCAAGATCAAGGTGGAGAGGAGTAGGAAACATGACATGGATAGATTTTCTCTATCTAATTTTGATGGATCACCAACATGTTCAGCCAGAGCTTGGGTGGAGGAGCTACACACCTATTTGCAGCAGCACCAAGTTTCTGAAGATGAAGCCATCATATTTGCAACGCTACACTTTGAAGGTAAGATCTATGCTTGGTGGAATTTTGAGTCATTTTCATTGAAAAATTCCAATATTTATTCTTATGCAAAGTTCACTAAGAGATTAGTGGAGAGGTTTTATGGAAGACATTCTAAAACAATTTTGGTAGATCCAAACAAACCAAAACAATCAAAACTTGTGCATGGATTGGAAGAACCTAAAAAACTCAAATCCACTTTAGAAAACTGTTGTAAAAGCTCACATCTTGCATAACACCTTGATAGAGGCAAAATATCTGTCTCATATCTTTGGACAAGAGGGCATGTAGGTTCCCTTTCCTAAAGAGGATCCTCTTATTGAGCAGGTGACTCCCATTCATATTAAAGAGGAAGAGAAGGATGGGGGATGCAATGCTGTCACATCTAGAGAATATCTAGTACCTCATGCAGAGGAAGGAGGAGCACATGCTCCAACAGGAGGAATGCTTGTATCATTGCAATAAATTCCCCAAGATCTCACATGTGGAAGACAAAGCACAATCAATGAGCACCATGGTTTTGAGATACTACTGTTGAAAGGAGAAGGTAGGGAGGAAGGTCAGCATCATTTGTTGAGGATCACACACCAATATCTATTTCAGAGAGCTGGTGCAAAGAAGAGGCAGAATGGTTTGTGATTTGAAGGCATGGGCAAGGTTTCCCAACCACATGTACAGTCTACTCTTGACATTGGTGTCTCACTACATGGAGGCATTCCACCTGGGAGGCCACCAGATCAGGGGTTGGTAAGAGACATCTTTCCATTTAGCTCACCACTCTTATATTCTAGAGAGGTGAAGACTTTGGAGGAGTCTAGTATAGTGCAGAGAGTTTGGGATAGACTCAGGGAGGAGGGGGAAATCCTTCCATTTTCAACATCACCCACTCTCACTACATATACTACGTTGACAGAATTTGCTGTAGTGATGGAGGATGGCACCTTCATAGTTCAAGGGAGCTACTCCATGGATTTGGAGAAATAGAGGGTAATTCCTTTGAGGAAGGAATCCTCCATACATTGGAGTAGATGGAGGCCACTCATACTTACATTGGCCAATATTGGGAGATTATTTTTGGATGGGATCTTCTCATTGGAAGCCAACTTCCAAAGATCGCTACTTCTTTTTGAGAATGAGTAGTTGCATGATGGGAATGGTAGAAATTTGGAGGATGACTTTGGAATGAGGGATGTCAAAGGAAAGACAATAGCATCTGGGGAGTTTCACATTGCAGATCATCAACGCTGTCTCTTGGGAGGATTGATCCATATTGGAGGTTTCAACTCTTGGTAGAGTACTCCAAGGATCTTGGTGCTTGCATGATTCTTGATGACCCGAAT
This sequence comes from Pinus albicaulis, assembly GCA_034641835.2. Lineage (NCBI taxonomy): Eukaryota > Viridiplantae > Streptophyta > Pinopsida > Pinales > Pinaceae > Pinus > Pinus albicaulis. The sequence goes on from CM076584.1 coordinate 1,571,736,455, forward strand.
GGAGATGATAGATATATGGTAGATGATGTGGTCATCTATTCTTATGGTAGAGTCTTCTTGACTAGAGCTTCTGAGCTCAAGAAGAAGCTGCTCTATGCAGCACATGAGGACTTCCTTTCCATGCACTTTGATGCATATCTTTCCTTGGCAGAGGAGTTCATTTGGGAGGGCATCCAACATGATATATTTCAGCATATGGAGAGGTGTATAGCTCGGATGGTGATAGAGAGGATGTCACAACCACTTCCTTACTCATGGAGAGTAAGGGAGAACTTTTAGTTGAGCCATTTTAGCTCAATGAAAAAAGCAGATAGTAGAGGAGGTACATTTTTTGTGTTATGATTTGCACTTCTTTACTTTATATGAGCAGCATATTGTACCAAGGAGGATCCTTCCTTCTTATATATTGTATTGTAATGCACTTGAGGCAATTTGCAGCATTGATGTTGGCCATTCTATCGCTGGTTTGTGGGGGAAGCCACATAATTCTTGGTGTGAACCATTGAAACCACATTATATATTCATGATTCCATCTTATGAGATTACTGTGGTAGCAAAAAACTGCCTAGGAAAGCACTTGTTATTATTTTTTTTGAGGCCGGCAAGGAATTCATTGCACTGGTTCCATGTGTGGAACTATAATCCACTCTCTGGTTGTCATATGGCAGGTTGTTTTCATTGGTTTTTGCTTCCATGTATTGATGATATTCTTATGTTCATAGGGAGATTTGTTAGGAGAGTGCAGGATGAGTTGGAGATTCCCATTGGGAGTATGGTTCTCCCTAATTTACATGTTGTATGTTTTAGGAGAAATAATGGGAAAACCATGATGGCCACATCACATCTTTTTTCTTCATGTGGGAGGATCCATTTGAAGAACTTGAGTTCTTGGAGGAGGAAATTCATGGCTGATTTGTTTGGTGGGGTAACTTGGGCCATTCTTGGAGGCCATGACATCTTAGCCCAAGATCAGAAACAACCCCATACTTACCATAAATGGAGAGAGAAACAAATTGGATGGGAAAATCTAATCTCTCCATGCATCCTCAACACATTGCATAAACCAGGGGTTGATAATTTCTTTGATGAGCTACCCAGAATGGCTCATTTCATTTGGATGACAACATGGGTAGAGGAGTCTCTCATGGGTAATGAGATCCCCTATGCTTGTTATAATTCCTACCATTGGATAGAAAGAAGTTTTCCACTTACACCTTCCACCTTTTCATGATGTGAGCCATTTGGTTTTACATGCTTGGGAGGAAACATGGGAGGACAGATTTATTGCAGATTTTTTTGAGCAGTGGTGGGGAATATTGATGAGGAGGCTACAAGAGGAGGAGGGGAGGAATTTTTTTCTCCTTATACAGTTTCTTGAGGACAAGCAACACTTTGGAGGGGAGGACTGTAATATTCCAAAAATTTAGCCTTCATCTAAATGGAATATTATAGTTGGTTTTATCACTAGGTAGGTGAATAAATGGGTAAGGAGGCTCCTAAACCCATTTAGAAGGAATAATGACACACCTAATGTGAAAGGAGGAATAACAAGCAGCTAGATTAAGCACCTTTGGGTGCGAACAGGGATTGGATCATGCTGATTCAGTCAACTTTGACCAAGTCAACAGGGCTGTCTAGATACATTGGATCTCCTTGATGAACAACATAGTTTTAGTGGAGGACAACTTGCATGAGCTTGGTGGCAAATATGGATGGGACGCAATGTGAAGAGTTTCACTTGCTATATATGGAGAGTATGGGAGAATTTTTTATTCATGTTTGAGATTATTATTTGATATTGGTTTGCTTAGACTATTGCTTCCTCTTGTTGTTTAGCAAGGTTGTTGTGCTGTTTAGCACCGGGTGTTCCCAAGTGGGAATCTCACCTCTTCCCTTGAGAGGCCTCTTAGGAGAGTTTTTCACTGCATTGATCCACATCCAGGCTTGAGGCCAAGCAACAGTCTTCATCTACAATGTTATTTCTATGGATGATTGATAACACCACTTCCGGGTCTGTTTCTCAGTAGAGGGAGCTTTCCTTCTCTTGAGATCAGATCATCTAGGAGGATTTTTGGGCTCATTTCACATCTTGCCACTTGGATAGAGTTTTCCTCATCTATTACAGTGTAGTAAATTGTAGGAACTGCGTCATTTTTCATAGAGCTGCAGCAACAGGGTTTAAGCCCTTGTTTTTGAGGTAGTTTCCTAGGGAAAGGGCCAACCCTTCTCCCGGAAAGCTAGAAGAATGGATTCTCATCCCTCTATTGTATTATTCATCCATGTTTATGTAATTTTGCAGTAATAATACGTTATTTCAGAGCTGAATATTCCAATCTTCTCTTTTTTTACTCAAGCTTTCAAGAAACCCTTGCTGGGTTATATTTGTAATGTATTAATTAGGCAAGATCTCTATTTCTCTTAGCATATTATTCAATAAAGTTCTAGATATATGATTTTATATCATAATTTTAAACCCTTAGAAAATAATGCTATGATATGCTTCAGAAATTATGCATAGCTTAAGTCATGGGGTTTGGGCATTTTTAAGTTGATTTGAGGCTGGGAGATCTGTTTAACTTATTAAAAGAGATTTTTTTCTGATTCCCTTTGATATATGAGGGCCAATATATATATTATAAGGAAACTAAGTGTTATTCCCCCTTGTTACAGCGTAATTTCCTAGGAATAACGTTTTTAGGGACTAATTGTTGCATTTTCCCCACTTGGGAGGATGTAGAAGGGCTCCTTTTGCTTCTGTTACATTCATTTGATGGCCATATGTTTCTCAACACATTTGATGAGCTAATTTCTCACTACTACTCTAGTATTGTGCTTATGCATTGCTACATTCCCATTTTGGGATATTACATTGGAGCACTTTTATGTATGTAAAAATGCCTTTTGGTTTAATGAATGCAGGGGAAACCTTTCAGAGAGATATGGGTATATAATTTGCAAAGGAAATTCATGAATTCTTAGTAATTTACATAGATGACATAACTGTATTTCCTAAAACTGATTATGAACATTTGGATCATCTCAGACAAGTTTCTATAAAACACAGAAAGTTTGGCATCTCATTAAATCCTAAGAAAACCTTATTTGGATTAGAAGAAGGAAAAATACTAGGACACATAATATCAAAATAAGGAATTAGAATAGACCTTGCTAGGATAGAAGCAATTCTTAACATCATTCGACCAAGAAACATAAAAGAGTTACAAGCCTTTCTAGGTAAGATTAACTTTTTAAGAAGATTTATATCCAACTTAGCTGAGATAATTAGATAATTAAATAACATGCTCAAAAAATATATAGTTCTTAAATGGACTATTAAGGCTAAACAGTCATTTAAATCTATCAAACAGGGCTTAACCAAAACTCCATTCCTTATAAGTCCCGTCTTTAAAAAGGATTTCATCATTTTCTCATTTTCCTTAGAACACACCATTTCTGGAGTTTTACTGCAAAAAAATGACCAAGGTTATGAATAGCCCATAGATTTCTTTAGAAAAACACTTAGAGATGCATCTTTGGAGTAAAATATCATGGAGAAACAAGCCTTAGATTTGGTGAAAGCTATCAAAGACTTCAGAGTTTACATTCTTTATTCTCAGATCATTGCCTATGTTATTGACTCAATCTACCTCAGGCTAAAAGAAGGCAAAGTTCAGGGTAACATCAAACCACGCTCAGTCTGGTAGCTAGCCCTACCAGAACAGGAGAGGGCTCTCTCCAGGTCAATCTCAGCGAAAGTAGTCAATAGGGCTTGAGATGACTGAAATGAAAGCTAATTTTAGGCTAGGTATATAAGTGAAGGAATTTGATTATGTTTTTGGGGGTTTTTGTTGGATCAAAGGGAAAGGCAGTTTTGGGTGCGGGGATTAGGCCTAGTTTTTGCAGAATTCTGATTAGGGCAAGGAAGGAAATAATTTTGATGCTTTAGCTTGAGTAAATGGATGGATCAGACTGGTGAGGAGCTGCAGAGGGAAAGAGGGTCTCGGGAGTCCTCCTCAAATAGATGAAAACATGAAAAACTAAACAAAAATGAAGGCAGAGCAAAGCAAACCAATGAATTCTACCTTTATAACTTGTTTGTTCAGTTTAAGAAGAAAGGAGAATGGAAATGGTACACATAAACATCAGTGAACTTACAGATACATAGAGGAAAACACCATCAAAACACAAAGCCACAAGGATCCCAAAGAGGGCTGCAAACCCTGGTTTATTCCTTTGCCAAAATTGCAGAATGAAATGTACAATGAAGTGCTAGCAATCCCAAATGTCCAACCCTGAAAATCACTGAGAAAATACATCATATAGACAAGCCTAAACCATTACCATGCCTCTAGGGGTCGAGATCATCATTCGAGGAGCTTTTTCAACCATATCTAAACTAGGAACTAGAAAATAGGCCATGAAACAACTTACCTCTATATGCTAGGAAATTGATCCATTCACTCACATTTCATCTTTTGGTGAATGAATCTTCTAGAACAAGTAAAAATGTGCCAAAATTACATCATGGTTATTAAATTACATCAAGTTAGATCAAAAGTTACATGAAAAAGTGAAACTGGCCAAAAATAGGCAAAATTCTGAGCCGTGGAGTGAAAAATAGGCCAAAATCCTCTATGCGCCGTGCCCAAAATATCTATGTGTAGCACAACTTTGGAGATGGTTTTGAGGCCCTTCCTAAAGTTAAAATTGAGCTCATGATAGCTTTTTGGAAAGCCCTACCCGTCTACTTTCCAACCCAAGTGGAATTTTGAGATTTGGTGCCCATTTTCCCCTCCAAAAGTTCAATCTCCCAACACTGCTTCCTGTGGGTGCAAAAGGTGGCAGAAAGGCCAATTTTAGGGTGTTTTTGACACTTTAGGCAACCCAGAACTTGATGAAATTATTAGGCCATTCCTAAGCATGCATAAATTTTCATAAAAAATCTAGAAATACCAATTTTTCCCTCTGAAGAGCTGCCAATCATAAGCGCGTGCAAGGTGGTGCTATGCGTCAGGCAGAAAAACCTGTTTTGTGACCAAAAATTTCAAAATTGACAAATGTTTTTCCAAATTCCTTGAAATTTGGGCTGTAGGTCCCTGATCAAATGCTATGATCAGCCAATGAAGCTTCAGCCAATATTTTGAGCCTATCATGTCTTTTACGACGCTTCAGTGCCCTCCTTAGCCTCGCTTTCAGGATCTTGATTTTCGCTTTGAAAACATGTGTGCATGCCCAATAGTGATTCTTCATATGCCTGAGCATTTTTTTCTCATTATTCACCTTCTCCGACATCTTCTTGAGATGGATGTTGAATCTCTCAAGCCAAGTCTCCCTATCGGCCTTAATCTCCCGCTCAATAGGTGTCATCTCGGATGGGCTTCTTCAGGAAGCTTGTCGGTTTTCACGGATGTTTTGCAACTCCATGATCGTCTGTTGATCCTCCAACTGCTTGTTGCACTGCTCTAGATAGTTTATGATCCACTGAGCTCTCTACAACTTGTCATTCAATGTGTCGATCTCAGTTTTCTGCTCCTGAATGATCTCCCTCAGTTTTGAGCTTGGAGAGCTCAAATCCTCATCAAGCAATATGAAATCAGTATCATGGCCTCCTGAAGGGCCCTCCTCCTACATAGGCCTCTTTCCTCTATCCTGTACCTGTACCTATGCTGATGATGATGGCAACGAGACCCCTTCCACCCCGAGTGGAGATAGTACTCGTCGGGCTGTTGCAAACAATACTCTCGTGCCTCTCTGATAGGCTCTGTCTCGGGACCTTCAAACTGATTTGAAGGCTCACCCGCACCATGAAAAATCTCTGGAGGAGGCTGAGGGGATGTGAAGAAGTCACAGGAAATGAAATCTTCCCATGCAATGCCCTGTAATCCAAGCTGATGTACCACAATGATCTTAGTGAGAGAATAATGATAAATGTTGTTGTACTGCTGCTCAGGAGTCTTCTTCTGCACAAGAGTAGTCATCCTCTCTATGTTTTGGCACATGAAATATGGTATGGTCATCATCCTCACTCTCACGAAATGCATCAATAATCTGATGTGGTATGCATAGAGACATGAGAAACGACCCTCACAACTGAATTATCGGATAATAAGTCTCATCAATGGTGCATAAGATTATTTCAGAAACCGGAATGGGAATATCCTGCTGAGCTGCCTCACATAGCTAGGCCTGATGCATGGCTTGTAATGCACTCTGTCCACCTGTTGTCTCTTGTTCCACTCCTCACCTACATTCGGTATTCCTGTGGCCTGAGAAATGGTTTCTGGTGTCAAGGTGAAGTTTACACCAGTGATAGTAACCTGACCATCACGAAAATGTAAAACAAACAACCGGGCTAACTCCTGATGATGTTGAATCTGAGCAATCCTCTCACAATACTGATAGCATGACTGCTCTCGGAATCATGCCATGGAAAATGGGCAGGCGTGCAAATGAGTCAAAGAGGTGGGTTCTTCTCTCACATGTTTGCCTCCTTTACGAGGCCTTCTCGGTACATGAAGCTCTGTGGTAGAATCACTATCTTGTTCATATGATGACTCGGTGTATGTCATGGTGTTTCAATGTGTATGTATGTTTGGTTTGTTTAAAAATGAGAAATGAAAATTTGTGTCTTGTCTCCAATTGCCAAAATATGTGCCGAATGGGGAAGGACTGTGATAATTAGGGACAGTGGGTATAGTGGACTGTGGGAAATAGTACAGTGGTAAAAATGTGGTTCAGTCAAGTGAAGTTTAGAATGCAATAACAGTCACTTGACTGTGTTTAGGAATCTGGGTTTTGGGGATTTTTGAAAATGACATGGGAAAATGATAGTGATAGGGAATGGTAAGATTTAGAGATAGGGATAAATGAAAGTAAGTGATAGGAGTGGCTTTATAAGGGAATAGGGAAGGGATATTATTGATATTGTAACAGTGGGGAGGAAAAGAACCACGGATGGGGAATGGGATTTGAATTAATTGGCACCAAAAATCAGACTTTTAAAATTCAAATACAAACCCTAAGGAGAAGTTTTTGACAAAAGATAGGGTTTATATTTTCAACCTCCAAAATTTCAAATTTTTGCCTCCAAACTACACCCAACACAAGCTAAAATCAATGGCAAGGGTTCACAAACTTACGTGGAGCAAAAGAGATTGAGTCATTTTGGAAATTTGATGAAGTAGTGGCAAAATTTCACTTGGAGGCTCTGTGCGCCACGCGCACAACCCAGTGCGCCCCGAGTGTTCAAAAATACACAGTGGTAGGAGGCCCTGTGTGCCGCGACCTCCTTGTGCGTCGCGCCATCTCCCAACGCGTCGCGCAACTGATTTCCACAGACAGTCTGCCTTCAAACTCATAGATTCGCCCTCCAACATTTTGACTTGGCTCAATAATGTCTCTTGGTGTGCAAATGAAGTGTTTTAATCATGAAAATATCTTATATGGCATGAAATTTGATTTTTGATTCTTTAAAAACCCACTTTCTTATGTTTTTGCTTTGGCACTTTTCACTTTCTAATACAAACTCTGTTTTTGTTTCCATTTTGACCTTTTTGACTTGAATGATGAAACTTTTGTCAATTTTTTGTAGGAATGACTGGCACAAAATTTGGTAAAGGCGACCAGGGCCACGCCTGAACATCTTCACGACTGAAAAACTTGGAAAATATACATGGCATTTATTACAAAAGACATAATGACGATTTTTCTTCAAAACAGAGTTTTGAAGAAAAGTCAAGATTTTACATTATAACGATGAAATTTCATGAGATGAAAACTTATTTTGATCCTCCCTCTGACCTGCTGGCATTATTGGACACTTTGAAGACAAAATTTGTGAAACCCTAGACCTAATAACTGAAATGACTCTTGTTGACTAAAAGACCAAAACGGGACTGTGAATGACTTTAAAATTGATTTTGATGAATAAACACGGACCAACAGGTACATGACATGAGGGATATGCGTGACAAAAACCCTTCCGCCAGAAGATCGATGCTCCTAATGGAATGAAAATGACATAAGTGAATGAGACACCTAAAAATGAAATGCAACAAAAGAGATTTTTGATCTCTGACGGAGGGATGAACAGACCGACTCTAACAGCCTATGTCCCAAATGTTGTAGTAAAAGACATTCTTACTCAGGATGGTCCTGATGGAAGAAGAGGTAAGTGGATTACCACTATCTTAGAATATGACATAGAGATAAAACCCACCAAGTTAATAAAAGGTAAAGGTTTAGCCAGACTAATGGCTAAATCAAATTGTAATGCCCTAGACATAAATTTTATTACCCAAGTAGATGATCAGGAAGAGATGGTGACTCCATAGATCAGCGCAACATTTTTAGAGTCACCATGGTATGAAGATATTATATTTGTATTACTAAACTTACAATATCCTCCTAAACTATCAAGAACCAAAGTTAGATTTTTAAAGCTTAAGGAAGTAATATTTTGTATTCTAGACAATGTAATTTTTTGGAGAGATCACAGTGGGATTTTATTAAATTGTTTGTTAAAAGAAGAAGCTAACAAAATATTAGAATAATTTCATGCAGGTGATTGTGGAGGACATCTTTACTGGAAGACTACTGCAGACAAGATTCTGAGAGCTGGTTTTTACTGGCATACCTTGTTTTCTGATGTAAAAGGATATGTGACCTCTTGTCATAAGTGCCAAATCTTTGAGGGTAAGAAGAAGCTGTCACCCTTGCCCTTAAAACCCATCTCTACTGATATGCCATTTCAACAATGGGGTCTTGACTTCATTGGATAAATTCTCCCCCCATCATCAGTCCAACATAAGTGGATTCTGATTGCCACTGACTATTTTACTAAGTGGATTGAAGCCATACCCTCTAGGGAAGCCACAGATACTGTTATTATCTATTTCCTAGAAAGTAACATTCTTTCAAGATTTGGATGTCCCCAAAAGATAATTATTGACAATGCAGCAACAATCAAATCCAAGAAAATGATTGAATTTTTCCATAAATACCATATTACCCTAGACCATTCTACTGCATATTACCCTCAGGGTAATGGCCTAACTGAATCCTCAAATAAGAGCCTGGTAAACATCATCAAAAAATTACTTGAAGATAATAAAAATACTTGGAATGAGAAGTTAGTCAATGCCTTATGGGAATATAGATTTACTACCAAAAAATCCATTGGTACCTCCCCTTACCAACTTGTCTATGGAATGGATGTTGTTTTTCCATCCTCCCTAGGAGTACTAGTAATGAATATTATCCAAGAGTTACAGGTTGAAACAAATGACATTCAAAGAAGAATTAATCAAACTATTCACTTGCAACAAAAAAAAAAAGAAGTTTATATCAAGTCTCAAGTCATCTAGGATAAGATCAAGAAAAGTTTTGATAAAAAGAGTAAAGAAGATGATTTCTACATTAGAGATGAAGTGTTAAAATAGGGTTCAAGAAGGGAAAACAAAGGAAAACATGGAAAATTTGATTTTCTATGGAAAGGACCTTCTGTCATTTATGGTTACAGAGGTAACAATGCTTTCTACCTAAAAGAAATAGATGGGTCAGAGCTATTATAAGGAGCATTAAATGGTAGAATGTTGAAGCACTACTACTCTCCTGAGTTAAAAAATAGTTAGTTTCATTTATTTTGATCATTGTACATATACATTGAAGATTTTAGATTAGATTGGATGTTTTCCTAACAAAGTTGAAGCCTGCAGAGAAGGCCATAAGCTTTGAGAGGTAAAATATCATAAGTACGAATAATTGTAGATATCAGAAGATACTTACAGGGTCATCACATTCAAATTCCAAAGGCTACTTATCTTAAAGTTCTTGACATTTCATCAGGAAATGCCATTCCCAAGTGGAGCTAATGTTATGGTCTTATAATAATAGGATTCATAATTTTTGAATTGACTATGATAGTCTTGTAAATATGTACATACCTTGCTTTCTACAAGTTGTTTTCCCATATTTTGAAAAATGAAAAATAATAAAAAATAAAAGAGGGAAAAAATTACTAAAAGAATGATCAAAGGACTTAGAAAAATATAGACCCAAAAAGAAAAAGAGATGAAAATAAAACCTGAAAGTGAGCAAGTCAAAATGCCACTACCATTTAATTTTACTACAATAGTAATGATTATGTGTAGATTGTCAATAAATGACATAATTCATGATTAGTTAAACAGTTTAATCTTAACTTTTCATGCTTTGAATTTCATGTTTTAGATAGAGAGTAAAGACGTGTCAAACAGTATAAGCTTGACAAATCATTAGGTAGTTAGAGAATAAATGAGGAGCTCAACAGTTTAATATGAGCCCTCGGATGAAATAAGGTTAGACTTAGATAGTTTTTATGCTTTGAAAGAAAATGGATTTAAGGTTGCGAGCTTAAATGCACCGATGAATATGAAGTAAAATTAGAATTAAATATGGGTAGGTTGAAAGCAGTTGTACAAGCATGTAATAAAGTATCATCGGGAAAAAATCACTAATTTCCCCTCCCCTACCATTATTCAATATCCTAAACTCTCAGTTAGAAAGGCTCAGAGCATTTCTCTGACTTATGTTGGGATTGGACCCAAGGTTCAATGACTGATTAGTTAAAAATATTGAATTCCTACACAAAACCCATATTCATCAATATTTATCCTTCATTCATAATCACAATCCCTTTTTCCTACGTAAAAAACTTATGTTTACTTAGAAAAGTAAAACACTAAGTAACTAATTTCATTTTCCTTTAAAAAACGCTCAAAACCCATGAAATGCATTTTATCCTAAGTCTAAATGTGCAAAAATAGAACAAAGACAAGCTATGCTTATTTTCACTTTACTTCGAGTTAAAATATGTATTTTTCATTATATACACTATCCCCCACACTTCACCTTTATTTCATGTTAACTTATAACTATATATTAATTCCCTAAGTTACACATTCCCGTATAGTATTAAATCCCTTTTATTTTAAATAACCCACAAACCCTTTATTTTATGTTTTAACCAATTTTATAATATTCCATGTGCGAAATATAAATCCCACTGCTATCCCATTGGTTTAACATATCTATAAGAACATATCCCGCCCCCAATAATTTAAAACAACAGTCAAAGTTTGAAAAACTATATAATATTAAACCTACACCCATATGTATGATTTAAACATTATTAAAGGTTTAAATTAATACATAAACCTTACCCCATTGCATTATCATTTAAACCTGATGTTTGAACATATTAAATGGTTATTTCTAAATTTTAAACCTCCTCGTTGTGTTAATATACCCCAGCCCCACTATCAAATCCCGACGCAACTTTCACAATTGATCTGGGCCGTTCGCAATCAACCCCAAGATCTGATGGTTGAAACTCATTATCGCAAATAAACATGCACGAAATTCCACCATCTCGCTTCTACGTGAAATGGGTGGTATGTTTACTTTCCCCCTCCTCTATGTGTCTCCTCCCTATTCGATCGCATTCGATCAGTCCAAAATACCTTACCAGCCAAATTCTATGTGATAACCATTCGTGGTTTTCATCCTTTGAACCTAAAACCACTCGTTTTGTGACTTAAAATCCATTAATTGTTGTCGCCGTTTAAACCTAATATGCCTAATAAACACAAGAAATGCATTCATTTCCTCTCCTACTGCGCGTAACCAGTGTATAAGCCTTTCACACTTTGAAACAAAAATTCTACATCGTTTTCGAGCTAAAAGGCTGCAAATTTCTAACTGCTGTCGTTGAATATTGCTGAGGAGCTCTGAATTGCTCCAAAAAATCAGAAGGAAGTTGTTCAAACCTTTCAAAAACCTCAGAAACCTCCTCGAAACCTTATACCTGTGTATAACAATTATTTTTCTGAATTCAAACCTATTTCAATTTGGAATGACCTTTAAAAAGACAATTTTAGTCAGAGCTTAAAAACGATCCATAGAAACATATCAAAAATTCCAAAAAATAGGCCAAACCCTATCAAATTTTCTGCAAAAACCCAGTTTCTTACAACGCATTGTTTTAAAGGGAAATTGTGAGTTTTTATAGTTTCTATAAATTGTTTAAAATCTAAGGTAAGCCAGAAATCCTCTAAAGGTATCCTAAAGCCTCTGTGCCCAATCTCAAAATGATTTCTAGCCTAATTTCTCAGTAAACAAAACCCAAGAAACTCCTGTTTCTTGTGTTTAAACCAGTAAAAGCCTATAAATCCTATTGAGAAACTAAAATTGAAGAATAAACCTAAGAAAGAGACCATAATTTGCCCATTTTCTATCCAAGAAACCTCTGATAAAGTAAAATTACTTCTGCAAACTATCTAATATTACATAATTAGCATAAATGACTAAAAATCAGCGTTCTAGCAATCTTGAAGGTTCCAAAGTACCAAAAACAACTCCGCCCATGACTTCTAAGACTGTTATTGTTGTAAATCCTTTACAGCCCCCTGTCATAGACATTGAACACATTCCATTAGCTGATATTGATTACAAGATAGCAGACCGAATTGTTGAATTTAATCTGCTAGACATTCATAACTAGAGCTATGAAAAATCCTTAGATAATGAAGAAGAAGTCCATATTTGGGAATCACACTTGTCCAAATATGTTGTTCCGGTAACTCATCCATGTCAAGAGTTCATTAGGTTATGCCAACAGTATTATGTGCCGAGAAGAGAGCCATAGTAAATGCCAACAAAGAATTTCCTTTTACCATTATTGTTGAATCCATCAACCAAATGCTACAACTTCAACATGATCCTCAAGCAGTCCCTTTGTCAATATAGGTCCTTACCAAGCTGTATATTGGCGTAGATTTTCCTAAGAGATTCCTAATATTCCAAAAATTTATGCCTTTTCATGTAGAGATTCCCCAAATTAATCGTCCATATTCCACTTCAAAATTCCCAGAGGATTCAAGTCATGTAATTTCCATGATTTCATTCATTCTAGGGTATTTCATTGATGAATACACATATGAATCCATTTTAGGTTTCTTATCTACATTTACCCCAAGTCAACATCCATCTGTTATTTTTTATTATGCTAGATATATTGTAGATAATATCCATGACTAATTGGTTAAATTTCCAATTGAAGGAGTATTCAGATACACACCTTTCCTCCTCCACATGTTCTTATATTTCCAAGCAGATAAGTTTCCATTTTCTCTTCAAAAGCTTGATGTAGAGGGAAATCCTCTTTCAATTATTTTCTAGACCTCTTTGATCAGGAAAGAGTCCATAGAGTTTTCATATGAAGAGTTTTTAGATTCATTCATCCATACATTGATCAAAATATTAACAAATACATAGCAGCCAAGGATAAGTGATGAGATGAAGAAGATTTTACAGTTGTCAGAGAAAACAAAGACTGGTGATTGGTACATATATGAAAAACATATTTAAATTAAAGTGTTTGGATGTAATTTGTTGCCCTATAAGTTGCCCAAACATGTATCCATGAGATTTTTTTCCTTCGAGTATATCAGGTAAATATTAAACTCTGATTCTATCAATTTTTTAGCAGCAAAGAATAAAACACAATTCGAATTGAAGAATCAAGTTCGACCATTCATTTGAAATCAGAGGGATGCAGAGGCAGAAGTAGCTAAACGGCTATTGGAGTGAAAATTCAAAGAAAGCTTTCCTTGGAATTATGATCCATAAGGGATCCTAAGAAAAATGAGGGTTAAATGTAAAGTAACCCCCTTCATTCATGAGATAAAGCCAGAGATAGAAAAATATGCAAATCAGACTGAGTGGACAGAGAATACTTTAATATATGTAGTGAATAAAAGTGATACTAGTCACACTTTAGAGACTGCTGGTCAAATAGAGAAATCCACTAAGAGAGTAAGAGAAGAAGGTGCCTATGTTGCTGAAACCACTACTAAAACGAGGTTCAAAATCAGATATAATAAAAGGCCTAAAACAGATTTAGTAGGTAAAGATAAAGTAACCATTGATGTTGAAGAAGAAGATATTATAGATACCAACACAGATGTTGTCACTTTCATCATCAATGAGCCGGTTACTGAGAATCAAAATGAAGAACAAGTTGACAATAAAAATGCACAGTTAATAGAAACGCAACAGAGCATGGAAACTTCATCCTCATAGGCAGCTTGGGAGAAAGATCTAGATATCAGAGAAAATTATAAAAATATCAAGTTAACAAATGAAGAAATCAAAAACATGTTGGAAATACTGAGCGGGGGGGGGGGGGGGGGTGAATCAGTAGTCCTTTCAATTAGAGAATTAGTTAATATTCAATTATTATCAGTGTTTGTACAATGATAGCAACAAACAAGAGGAACACAAATGCGCACAGTTTTTAAGGTGGAAACCCACTCCGGGACAAAAACCACCTAATGATTTTCTAATAATTCTTTAATATTCAACCCCAATTGAAAATAAAGCTCCAACTTCCTAGAATCTAGAAAAGCATTCTTCTCCAGCTCCCACTGGATGGATGCTTCAATGCCTGAGATTCTTCATTAGTAAACTGAACGGATGCCCCAACACCCAATGAGCTACAGCTCACCCTAGCACCACCCTACCACCCTATAGAAGAATAAAAGAAGAATGGACTCCCGTACCAGGGAAAATGGTCCACTTTACAATGATATAGAATGATGTAGAAGAAGAATATATACTAGACCATAAACCCAAATTTGACACAACCACCTAATGATGATCCTAGACCTCCCAACACTACCTCTTCAACCCTTGGCAGATAGACACTAGTACAATTTGTACAATAATGTATTTACAATGACTAAGTACAATGATATCTTTACAATGATTGTATGCAGTGCTACCCACTTGAAGACTTCATATGATGAACTTCTTACTGCTGTTATGCACCTTGGTTTCTGCTCTTGTCATGCTACCCTCTACTGCACCTTGCTTTGCTTTTCTACCATAGAATGTCTAGTCCTTTGCAATCCTTGACAACACATGATCTAGCTTTTTCTTGCCTTCTAGGAGCTTGATATTGAATCTGGTGTATCTCTGTTATTTCAGATCCTCAATATATGATTTTTGGTCCTTTAGTATTCCTCTGAGCCATATTTCCAATGCCATAGGTCTGACCCAATTTGGATTCTTCAAGAGAGAGTTATACCCAATTTCTCACAATGCCCTAATTATGGATTGTTTCAGCATAACGCACTTGTACAGTGTGCCACGTGTCACTGTTTCTTCATTTGGCTCAGAAATTGATAGAGAGAGAAATAAATACTATGCAATATCTTCCACCTTTTATGGAATTCCAATTCGATACTCAGAGAGAGAATTATGACAATTTTACCAAGGTCACTTCTTTGAGATGAATTTTAGGAGCCTACAAAAACCATGAATTACACAGATCATATCTCCAAAAATATTGTGCAACTTGATCTGAAATTTTTACTGTAGTGTCCTCAGGATTTTGGCTTCATCTCATAAAAATTTCAGCTTTTGAACCTTCGTAGAAAAAACGTTAGAGCGAAAATTCGACGATGACCTGTTTCAGATGGCCGAATCCCTTGCATAAGGAGGAAATGAAGATCAAAATTTATATGAATGCTTAAGTTGAGAGGGGCTTCAAAAAGTGAACATGGTAGGGATTTTAGGAGCTTAAAAAATATTAATTATGAATTTTCAATGACACAAGCCCCAACCCCATGGGGTTTTAGCCCACTAACTGAGGGTACAAACTTCAAAAATTAATATCTCTCAAACCGTGAAGAACTACATGGTGTTCCATATATCAATGGAAACATCTCAACAAGTAGAAACCATCAAAATAATTATTGACCCAGAATATATTAATTTGGTAGGTCAAAATTCCCATGCAATATTGGGTTAGGCCCTGGTGCTGCTTGGGTTGACATCAATGACAACCGCTGATCAACAACCTCCCCCTTTGGCATTGATGGCAACACAAGTACTCCCCCTGCGATCATGACACCTCTTCCTACAACATTCTCTCCCCCTATGACATCAACGGAAAGGGTTAACTCCCCCTGAAACACAACCATCCTGCAGACCTATACACACTTCCACTCGCACTGACACACAACCTTCCTGCAGACCTGTAATCTACTTCCACTCCCCCTTTATATTCTGAAAAAGGAATATCTAATGAGAACTTGGGAGAATCCCAAGATTTTGGCGAAGATATTCAAATGCTGGCGAATATTTAATATGTGATTCTTTTGGTGCTGCTTGGAATCTTGCTACTCTTCCAACTGCTTGCACAACATCTGGTTGGGAGGTTGTTACATATAGAAGACTACTAATCATAGATCTGTATAACCTTTGATCCACATCCTTAGATGAGTCGTCTATGCTCAATTTGAAACCTATTGCCATTGGAGTAAGGATGGGTTTACACTCTTCCATTTTAAATTTCCTGAGCATTTCCCTGATGTACTTGGCTTGACATATAAATATTCCTTTCTCTTGCTGAGATATTTGAAGCCCTAAGAAGTATGTCATCTCACCAAGTAAAGACATCTCGAAATCACTTTGCACCTTTGTAGAAAAATTCTTACTTAGTCGATCATCATTGCTACCAATTATTGTATCATCCTCTTTAGCTATTAGACATTCTTTAGTTGCTTCATCCAGAACATATATGTCGTTTGGAGCTCGACTTGTTGTAGCCATAATTTCACCATACATGCCTTTCCTAATTTCACGTTTTGTGGAGTTGAATAGTATTGTGTGTCCTTGATCACACATTTGTCCAACACTGAGAAGATTGTGATTCATGTTTTCAACCAATAGAACATTCTTGGCTAGAACATCTTTGCTTCCGAGAGTGACAGTACCTGATCCTATAACATTTGAAGATCCATCATTTCCAAAGGACACAATTCCATCCTTCTTCTCTTTCAGAGATACAAATTTATTTCTATCTCCAGTCATATGCGTTGAGCAACCGCTATCAACATACCACACATATTTGTTCTTTTGAGCCTTGAGAGTGAGAGCACAATTATCATTCTTCTTCTTCTTCCATGTTCGTTCATTCTGTGGCTTTGAAGATTCTTCTGGAGGATTTTCAAGTCTGCAGTCTTTGGCTATGTGTCCAAAGTTTCGACATTTGTAACATTCAATATTATTTCTTAAATGTTCAAATCTATTGATGTTTCGCTGAGCCCTAGGACGTTCATATTTGTCAGATCTCCTGGAATTGTATTCATTCCTAGTGTACGTGTGATATTCTATAGATTTATGACCAAATTTTCCACATGGATAATAGTAGCCGTAAAAAATATGTTGGTACCTAGATGGAAATTTTCGTCGAGGAATTGTCTTCCAAGGTTGTTCTTGCGAATCTTTTCCAGTGAAGTCTACATGCATGTCAGATCTCATAGGTTCACTGTATTTTGTTGTAGAAGGTCCTGCTTCTTCTTCTTTGTAACCGATGCCAGTTTTGTCGTTGTAAGATCGTTGATTGTTGATGAGTTCTTCCAATTCCCTTGAGTTGTTGGCATGGTTTTGGATAGTTTTTTCTTTCTTCACTTCCTCACGCAGCGAGACTACTTTGACTTCTAATTCTTCCCTTTCTTGGTTTATTTCTTCCAACTTATTTTGAAGTGAATCTTCAATGCATTTTTGTTCTTCAACTTCAGTTTTGAGACCTTGAACTTGTTCTTCAAGAGTATTGGAACAGATCTTCTCCGCTTTGAGATCTTTTATAAGCTTGATTTCTTCCTCATAAAATTCTTCTATGGTCCATCCTTCTTCTTTGTTGTTTGATACTTCTTGTTTATTGTGCTTGGCCATAAACAATACTCTCTCATTGGCTTCTTCTTCACTATCATTGTCTTCATCGGATGATGAGCTATCTTCTTTAGAGAAAAAGTTCCTTTTGGATCCTTGCTTGTTGAAAGTCCCTTACCAATTTGTAGTTTTCTCATGAAGTAAGCATATTCTTCATCTGAAAGACCTTATTTATCATCTCCCTTTTCTTCACACTTGCAGGTGCATGTCTTTTGAATTGAAGGTTGTTTATCCTTATTTGTTTTCTTAGATGCAACAAACGTAGTTTCTAGATGTGAAGTACCCTCTTCTTCATCAAGTCTCATTTCATATGCTATGAGAACTCCATGTAATTCCTCTTTGCTGAGTTTGTCCAGATTTGCACTGTATTCTAAGACTGATACCTTTGGGTTGAATCTCCCTGGTAACGTTCTAAGAATCTTCCGTATAATAGTCTTCTTGTCAACTGGCTCTCCCAATCCTTCCAGAGTATTGGTTATTTCATCATCGTATTTGAAGTATGCAGCAATGTTGCAATCTTCTTTCATTTTGAGTTGCTCAAATTTTTCTCTATAGATTTGAAGCTTTGTTTCTTTGACATTTGAGTCACCTGCATATATATTCTCAAGCTTGTCCCATACATTTTTTGCGGTTTTTCAACCCAACACCTTATGATAAGCAGATTCAATAAGTCCACTGATAATAATATTCTTTTCTTTTTCATAATTTACCAAATTCTTCTTACCTTTTTCATCCGCGGTTGATTTAAATCCATTTTGAACAGTGTCCCATACTTCGTAACCTTGCACCAAGAGATAGACCTCCATTCTTCCTTTCCAGAGTGCATAATTATTTTCATTGAATAGAGGTACACCATTCTTGGTATGCTCCATGACCTCCTTCCAGCTGTTAAACTGCTATTGAAGGAACCAAGCTCCGATACCAATTGTTGGAAATACTGAGAGGGGGGGTGAATCAGTATTCCTTTCAATTAGAGCATTAGTTAATCTTCAATTATTATCAGTGTTTGTACAATGATATCAGCAAACAAAAGGAACACAAATGCACACAGTTTTTAAGGTGGAAACCCACTCCGGGACAAAAACCACCTAATGCTTTTCTAATAATTCTTTAATATTCAACTCCAATTGAAAATAAAACTCCAACTTCCTAGAATCTAGAAAAGCATTCTTCTCTAGCTCCCACTGGATGGACGCTCCAATGCCCAAGATTCTTCAGTAGTCAATTGAACGGATGCCCCAACACCCAATGAGCTACAACTCACCCTAGCACCACCCTACCACCCTATAGAAGAATAAAATAAGAATGGACTCCCGTACCAGGGAAAATGTTCCACTTTACAATGATATAGAATGATGTAGAAGAAGAATATATACTAGACCATAACCCCAACTTTGACACAACCACCTAATGATGATCCTAGACCTCCCAACACTGCCTCTTCAACCCTTGGTAGATAGACACTAGTACAATTTGTACAATAATGTATTTACAATGACTAAGTACAATGATAGCTTTAGAATGATTCTATGCAGTGCTACCCCCTTGAAGACTTCATATGATGAACTTCTTGCTGCTGTTATGCACCTTGGTTTCTTCTCTTGTCATGCTACCCTCTTCTGCACCTTGCTTTGATTTTTTGCCGTAGAAATTCTAGTCCTTTGCAATACTTGACAACACATGATCTAGCTTTTTCTTTCCTTGTAGGAGTTCCATATTGAATCTAGTGTATCTCTATTATTTCAGATCCTCAATATCTAATTTTTGGTCCTGTAGTATTCCTCTGAGTCTTCTTTCCAATGCCACAAGTCTGACCCAATTTGGATTCTTCAAGAGAGAGTTATACCCAATTTCTCACAATGCCCTAATTATGGACTGTTTCAGCATAGCGCACTTGTATGGCATGCCACGTGTCACTGTTTCTTCATTCAGCTCTTAAATTGATAGATCAAATACTACATATTGTACATTATCTTCCACTTTTTATGGAATTCCCATCCGATACTCAGAGAGAGAGTTATGATGATGTTACCAAGGTCACTTCTTTGAGATGAATTTCAAGAGCCTGCAAAAACCCTGACTTACATAGATCATATCTCCAAAAATATTGCGCACCTTGATCTGAAATGTTTACTGTAGCTTCCTCAAGACTTTGGCTTTGCCTCATAAAAATTTCAGCTTCTTCACCTTTGTAGAAAAAACGTTAGAGCAGAAATTCCATGATGACCTGTTTCAGATGGCCGAATCCCTTGCATAAGGAGGAAATGAAGATCACAATTTATATGAATTCTTAAGTTGAGAGGGGCTTCAACAAGTGAACATGGGAGGGATTTTAGGAGCTTAAAAAATATTAATTATGAATTTTCAATGACCCAAGCCCCAACCCCATGGGGTTTTAGCCGATTAAATGGGTGTGCAAACTTCAAACATGAATATCTCTCAAACCGTGAAGAATTACATGGCATGCCATATATCAACAGAAAAATATCGACAAGTAGAAACCATCAAAATCATTATTGACCCAGAATATATTAATTTGGTATGTAAAAATTCCCATGCAATATTGGGTTAGCCCCTGGTGCTGCTTGGGTTGACATCAATGATAACTGCTGATCAACAAAACAATATCTACTCCCAATATTTGAAACAAACATCAAGTTTGGAAAACAGAGTTCTATCTACCTTTGATTACTCAAACAAAAAATTAATCATGTCAGTATTGCTTCCTATAGTCAAATCCCCAAAGACAGTGGCAGATTATAAGATGGTTGATTTGGAAGTCTAAACAGAAAAATTACATGCTCTTGATTAGATTGAATTCCATACACAGACGTCAGAAATGTTGTACTCTATAGTTACAACTAAAGCAATGAGTGCTCAAAAACTCCAAAACACCAACTCAAATATGAAATATCAGATGAAATTGGACAAAGCATCCTTATATGCTAAGGATTTAAGAATAAAATATTTGGAAGAATTGGTCATACAGATTGTATTTGACCCAGTAAATGTCAAGGCAGCAGAACAATTAATAAATAAAAAGAATGAGGATATTGTAACTTTGAGGAAACAGCTTAAACTTCCTCAAACCAAAGAAATAATATAAGGACAAAATGAGAAAGATGATATGATGAACATAATATTTCAGCTTACAACATAGATGAAAGAAATGGAGAATCAGATGGACAAGCTTTTCCAGGAAAAAGAAACACTAAAAACATAGGAAGCACCTACAATCATCCCTATGGTTACTACAGTTGTGCCATCAACTCTAGCTGAAGAGTTGGCACCTAAAGCTCCACTGGCTACTACAGTGTTAGTAACATCATCCACAACATCAGCTACAGATTCATCTACAACAACATTTCATCCTACAGATGAGGCCAACAAACTGGTAAATGCCATGGAAGAAATGTCTCTTGAAAAAAGTGAAATTAACAAGTTGAAACAGATAATTGAAAATCTTGAATATCAAAAGAAGTTGGCTCAAATTAATGAAAAAAATCATGAGAAAAAGGCCATCATATTAAATTAAGAATTGAAGAAATTACAGAAGAAATTGACGTTGAAGGAAAAAATTTCCTATGTGAAAAATCATTTGTGGATCAAGCTCATAGAAGCTATACATGATGTATGGCCCTCCATTCAAGTTATATTTGAACAAGGAGATCTACTCAAAGTAGCATTAGAAGAGATCCAAAAGACTAAAGAGGAATTGGATAACAAACCAGAACAAGAAAGAACAAGCAAGAATTGGAAGAACTTGAAATTATTGATAGAACTAAAACTATCCTTGAGATAAAGAAGGTTATAACAAAAAAGAACCTGATGAAGCAGTTAGAGGAAAAGTGTGAGAACATTAACATTTACATACTAGGTTTATGGTCAAATTTTAGAATCTAAGGCAAATAACTTTTCCTAATATTTTGGTCATCAATGAAAAATTAATGCCTTAGGAGGATTATAATAAAAAGATCAGAGAATATGCCAAGGAGCAAGTTGAAAAAACAGGTGGTGGACAAGGCATTCCAACAGGAAAAGTCTTACTCAGGAGTTTTGAAGACTTATTTTACTTGTAGTATGAGATAAAACACTTGTTTTTTATTAAACCAACTTTTTCCAAGTGCACAGAAGTAGATGGAAACTTCAGGAAACTGAAGAAAATACAAATTCCAAGGAAGGAAGATTGGTAGTCATTGACAGATTTACTATGAAAAGTAAGAAGGCAGAAAGACAATAGTGAAAACAGTTTGTTGATTTATCAGTTAAAGCAGATTTTTTACAGCAGTAAAAGTGTTTTAAAAATGGCAAAGAGTATCAGTGAAAGATATCAGATAAGCAGATTAGATATAAAAACAAACTCGAAATATCTAAAGCCAGCAAGGAAGACACCAAGGCAACCAACTACATCTTATCTACAATCAGTCTATATTTTATTTGAATTGATAGGATAGCTTGCTAATTTGTTGAGAAGTTGTCTCTATTATTGTTGCAAATATATTTTATTCCCCTTAGATAATTCCTAGAAGCATTCTAGGATATTTTGTAAAAAATTATGTATAAATACTTCATATTTAGAATTATTATTGTGGAATAAATTGCTGAAGATTTCTATAGTCATTTTTGTGGACTTGAAGGCTTTTTGTGTTTCAAATTTCGAGTAGTAGACAGGATCATATCAAATAGCATCATATTTTAGGATTCATGTGATGAGTTATTTGGAGTCAAGTATTTTCTACTTGTCATTGTTATCTTTATTTGTTACATGCAATCCATTATGTTTTCTAAATTTGAATGAATGAATGGGAGGATTACTTCTAGATTTTTTAAAAGAACCCTATCTTAACTATTTGGCATTTCTATGTTTTCTTCTGATTTCCAGAGTAGGGAACCCTTAATTGCTCCCTCTTTCGCTTGACCTCTTCCTACTACTTCCATTTTACGGATCAAAGAACCCTTTGTTGCTCTTTATCCTGATCTTATCACCTCACAAAATAACTTTCCAAGGTTTCCAAGGGTTTTCTATCTTCCCCTGAAAACATTTTACTTTTTGGCCTTGATCCTAGTTCTATCTGCTTGACTTTTGACTCCTCGGCCCAATGGACAAATAGAATTCCCATTATCCATATCTTTTAGTGATTTTTCCCACGAAGCCAATCAAAACTAAAACCAATTACACAATCATAACTAGCATAATATTTTATAAAACAAACAAAGTTAAATCTTATAGAGAGAGCCCTCTCTGAACCCTAGGAAGGCTATATCTTAGAGTTTAAAAGTTGGTCTGTGGTTACCTCTAGTTTTCTCAACTAAAAACCAAAAATATCACAACTAGAGAATTACTGGAGTGATAACATACTAGTGACCATACTGAGGATTTAACCAATCCTTAGTTGTTAAATAAACCTTAAAGGAAATCATTCTTATCATCTTTTTTCCTTTAAGATTGTTTAACTAGTTGTAAGTATAAAAATTTGTAATTTTGGCTTCTATGAAATTTTATTATACCAGGTCTAATCCGAACCCTAAACCTGCTGTTATAGTGGACAACCCAGACAGAATAGGTAAAAATAAAAAATAGAGAGAATATTTAGATGCTAAAGTTTCATTAATAATAGTCAATTCATTACCCCAAGAATTAGTAAGTTTGCAGGATATAGAGTTTGATTTAGATTTTTAACATTTTTTATTCAAGACCAAACCTGAAAGTAATTTAAGTATTGTTGTTTTAGATCCTGTTTTTATTTCTTTTTTGGAATCAAAATAGAAAATTATTGCTGCAAATTCTGAATTAAATAAAGCTAAAAATCAAAATAGACTTGAAAAAATTAATGCTACTATTCTTAAAGAAATTGATGAAGCCATATAATTAGCTCAATTGTTAGCTTATACATATAAAACTTCTATTCATCATTTAGAAACCACTAAATCATCTATATTTTCTACTACCATTTAGTCCATATATATATTTAGTCCTATATTACCCTTACAGCCTAGAAATTTATTTCCTCCATCACCTACATCCACTTCATCCACTAGCTTCACCACTTCTTTTTCAAACACGTCATTTTCATTTCCTAGCAGTTCCATATATATTACAGTTTAATTTCCCAGTACCTCAGCTTCAGCCTTTAGTTCTTCAACTAATTTTTCTAGTTCAACACCTTATAATCTAGTTTCATTAGCCACTACTTCTAGTTCAACTCCAAGTACCTCTACTTTACCTCCCAGCCAAGCTAGTATTCAAGCTATGGTCGCTATGTATGCTCCCCTTGTTCTTCTAGGAAAACTTCAGGACATGCCCCATGATTACCAAAGTAAAATACCACAGTTTGATGGTACTACACATTATACTGCACAACAAGACATAATCAAAATGATAGATTTCTTTGAACTCCATGAGATAGATGAATCAGATGTACAAATGAGATTGTTTGCAGAAACTTTAACAGGAGAAGTAAAGAAATGGTTTAAATTTCTTACTGCATGTATTATATTTGATTTAGTTTTTTTCCATAGATTATTTTTAAATAAATGGGAAACGAAGAAAAACCCCTTACAAATATTGTCTAAATTTGATGGAATGAAAAGAGCTCCAAATGAATCTGTACAAGACTACTGCACTAGATATAATAGTGTTTACAATTCAATTCCTGAAAATCTAAAGCCCACTCCTAACTCTGCCTTACTCAAATTCCCAGATGAATTTGGCACTGACATGGCATATCAGTTAAGAGAAAGAAATGCAGAAACATAAGAAAGAATGCAAACAGATGTAGTAGGTGTAGAAGTAAACATTCTAGCTAGAAAAGCAAGATTAAGAAATGAAAGGAGAGTGACCATGAAATAAGAAGCCCCTCGTTCAGACACAAAAATAGATATGTTAGCTAAAACCTTAGAAAGGATGATGGATAGGTTAGATAACATAGAAAGAAGACCTCAATGGGATAATGAACAACAAATCAGAAATCCCAATTTTAGAAAAGACACAAATTCAGGAAAATCAAAGGACTCGGCCCCAGACCAAACAGTAAGACCTCCTTTTTAGGATAACTATGCTGAGATTTCTCAAAACAATGATGATGATGAGGATACCATTATTTTAATGGGAATAAATGATAATAACACTATCTTTCTCACATAGCAAGATCAAGAGTTATTTGAAATCCAACAACTCCAATTAGATTTAGGGGAATCCTTTGATTACAAACAAGGTTATGACTTTGCCATTAACGAATTACACAGTCAATATAACCTAAGAAGTAAGACTCCCAAAACAAAAGTTATGCAAATAAGAAAACAATACAAGCTCCCAAAACAAAAGTTCTGCAAATTATCCCTAGGGAAAATAAGCAAAACTCTGGTTCTTCCCAAAAATATTCCAGCCCAAATATTTCACCAAGCCCTAAGATTGTGGACATAATTGATGTAGTTTCTCAAGCTGCAAAGATTCACAAAAATATGATTCTCCTAAAGCATCTAATTATGATAAAACAACAACCTTAGATACTGAAATTCTCAATGTTCATCCTAAATCAACAGATCCAAAAGTTGCCACTGCAAAAACAACTTTTGACAACTCCAAATCTAAACAAACATCTACTTCTTCACAAACCACTCCTAAGAAAACAAAAAGCAGTAAGACTCAAGACACTCAAACTGAAACTGAAAAGATAGTTTTAGAAAGACAAGATAAGCCAACACAAACTACAGTTACCAAAGAAGAATTGATTCAAATAATTAAATCACAACCTTCATTCAACATACAATCTGAAATTGCTAAGCTAAAAATACCAATTCCTCTAACAGAATTTGTAAAACATGACTTTTATAAATCAGCAATAATTGAAACATTAAACATAAATGATAGAAAAGATTCCATAAATCTGAATGATGATCAGCCAGAGTTTATTTTTGGCCTAGATGTGAATGGAAATCAATTGGATGGAAAAATTCCTCCATTTTACATTATTTTTACTATTCATGATCAAATATTACACAATTCAATACTAGATTTAGGAGCTTCACATAATTTAATGCCCAAAGCTATAATGGAAGCCCTGAACTTAGACATCACAAGGCCCTATAAAAATTTATCTTCATTTGACTAAATTAAAGTAAAATGCCTAGGTTTAATCAAAGATCTATGTGTAACTTTAGTTCAATATCCTGGTAAGAGTATATTAATGGAAATTGTAGTAGCTAATATCCCACCTAAATATGGAATGTTATTATCTTGCTCATGGGGAGCAAAGTTACAGGGATCTCTACAATTGGACATGTCTTATGCTACTAGATCAGTTTTTGGTCAACCTAAGAAGTTATATAGGGAAAAATTAATGAAATATATGGTAAGTAGTGTTGAAAGGTCAATAAATTACCCAATTTATACCACACCTACTGATCTAGACTCTTTCATCCTATGTAATGCAGAAAATGACAATGAAATCAAGATTGAACTAAGAGAAGAAAGGAAAACATCAGACAATGATAATATTTCTCATCAATCTTTATGGAATTTATAATTTGATGGTTTAGTAAATAAATTAGGAGCAGGAGCAGGAGTATGGATAACTAATATAGAGAAAAATCATGCAGAAGGCCATGCTTTCAGACTAAATTTCAAATGCACAAACAATATAGCTGAGTATGAAGCCCTCATTCTAGGACTCCAAATAATCAGAAATTTAGAAGGAAAAAGAATAGAAATAATGGGAGATTCAGAATTGATTGTTAAACAAATTAAGGGTGATTATTTTGTTTACAATCCTAGACTTGGAAAATATAGAGGGACTGTTTTAGATTTGATTAATGATTTACTGAAATGTAATTTCTCTGCAATACCAAGAAGGCAAAAATTACAAGCACATTCTTTAGTAACCTTTGCTAGTACTTTTAATTTACCTTTTCAACCTAATCATATATATACTGCAGAAGTAAAACATAGACCAATAATTCCAGACAACCTCAAATATTGGCAAATTTTCTCACAGGACCAACAAATTTATCATTTTTTGAATAATGAATGTGAATTTCAGAACAGTAAGATAGACACTGATTGTACCATAGATCAAGATTGAGATACTGAAATTGATTTAAACAATGTAGATATAAATAAAATAAATTTTTCTAAACCCACTAGATTTAGTCAATCAGATATAGATAAATTAGAGAGAGTAGAAATTGATGAGATAATTGATGAAGAATCTGAAATATTAAATCTCAAAGACAATTTCTTACCAAAAGGTTTAACTCCTTTAGAAGATCTATTTGACTCCAATGATGTTGATAGAAAACCCAAAATGGAGCCAGTTAGATCTGGTATTGAGGAATGCAATAATGGTACAAAACTAAAACCAAAATGATCAAACTTTCAAAAGCTTTACCTCAACAAGAAAAGGAAAAATATTTTGCTCTTTTTAAGGAATTACAAGATGTTTTTACTTGGAGTTATTAGGACTTTAAATCCTATGACACCAACATAATTCAAGACCAAATCCAAATAAAATAAGATCAAAATACCTTTAAAAAAATTCATAAGGATCAATCTGGTGTTGATGCCTTTGATAGAAAAAGAATTGAAAAGAATGTATGATGCACAGATCATTGCACCAATCAGGTATTCGGATTGGGTTTCTAACCTAGTTCCAACAATAAAGAAAACAGGAGAGAATATATTATGTGTCGATTTTAGGAATCTAAACAAAGTATCCTTAAAAGATAATTACCCTTTACCAAAAATGGATCACATCTTACAAAGGGTAGTTGGTTCTTCTAGGATTTTATTGTTAGATGGTTTTTCAGGATACAACCAGATCTTAGTCCAACCAGAGGATCAACCCAAAACAACTTTTACTACTCCTTGGATGTAATATTCCAAAAATTTAGCCTTCATCTAAATGGAATATTATAGTTGTTTTTATCACTAGGTATGTGAATAAATGGGTAAGGAGGCCCCTAAACGCATTTAGAAGGAATAATGACATTCCTAATGTGAAAGGAGGAAGAATAAGCAGTTGGGTTAAGCACCTTTGGGTGTGAACAGGGATTGGATCATGTTGATTTAGTCAACTTTGACCAAGTCAACAGCACTGTCTAGATACATTGAATCTCCTTGATGAACAACGCAGTTTTAGTGGAGGACAACTTGCATGAGATTGGTGGAAAATATGGATGGGACCCAATGTGAAGAGGTTCAATTGCTATATATGGAGAGGATGGGAGACTTTTTTATTCATGTTTGAGATTATTATTTGATATTGGTCTGCTTAGATTATTGCTTCATCTTGCTGTTTAGTAGGGTTGTTGTGTTGTTTAGCACCGGGTGTTCTCGAGCTGGAATCCCACCTCTTCCCTTGATAGGCCTCTTGGGATATTTTTGCACTACATTGCTCCACATCTAGGCTTGAGGCCAAGCATTAGTCTTCAGCTACAGTGTTATTTCTGCAGATAATAGTGTTGTGTTGTAGGGTGTTGCAGTGGAGGATTGATAACACCACTTCCGAGTATGTTTCTCAGTAGAGGGAGCTTTCCTTCTCTTAAGAGATCAGCTAGGAGGATTTCCGGGCTCATTTCACATCTTGGCACTTGGCCACTGTATTCCTCATCTTCTACAACATAGTCCCTTGCAGGAACTGTGTCATTTTTCATAGAGCTGTAACAGCAGGGTTTAAGACCTTGTTTTTCAGGTAGTTTCCTAGGGAAAGGGCCAACCCTTCTCCCTAAAATCTAGAAGAAGGGATTATCATCCCTCTATTTTGTTATTCAGCCATGTTTATGTAATTTTTCAGTAATACCACATTATTTCAGAGCTGAATATTCAGATCTTCTCTTTTTGTACTCAAGCTTTCAAGAAACCCTTGTCGGGTTATCTTTGTAATGTATTAAGGAGGCCAGATCTCTATTTCTCTTAGCATATTGTTCAATAAAGTTCAAGATATATGATTTTATATCATAATTTTGTAGAAACCCTCAGAAAATAACACTATCATATGCTTCAGAAATTCTGAATAGCTTAAGTCATGGCGTTTGGGCATTTTTACGCTGATTTGAGGCTGAGAGATCTGTTTAAATTAGTAAAAGGGATTTGTTTCTGATTAACTTTCATATATGAGGGAAAATATATATATGATAAGGATCCTAAGTGTTATTTCCCCTTTTTACAACGTAATTTCCTGGGAATAACATTTTTAGGGACCAATTGCTGCATTTCCCCACTAGGGAGAATGTAGAAGAGCTCCTTTTGCTGATGTTACATTAATTTGATGGCTATGTGTTTCTCAACACATTTCATGAGATAATTTCTCACTACTACTCCAGTATTGTTCTTATGCATTGTTGCATTCCCATTTTGGGATATTACAGTGGTATCAGAGCGTAATCTTGGCTCAGCCTATGGATCTCAGCCATTATGATATCAAGAGAAGAAGGAGAAGAGAAAAATGTATAGAAAGGAGAAGAATACATTATGTGGATGAAGGAAGGAGGAGAGGATCTCAAAGCTTCTTCCTAAATCTATGCAGAGCATTAAAGAAGATCTCAAGAAAATGAGAAGGGATATGGAATCTCCAGAGGAGTTTGGATCTAGAGCCAAATATAGATTTGTACATGATAGGTGTGAGCATGCAGCTACACCCTCTTATGCATAGGACATTCAAATGTATAGATCTATCATGAGAGAGATGAAAGAAGGAGGAATGCCTAAGAGGGAAGCTCTTAGAAATTTTATGCAAGACTATGAGTCTCAAACTGAGAATTTTAGAGATCATATCACTTTCCAAGAGTTTTGCAAGATCAAGGTGGAGAGGAGCAGGCAACATGACATGGATAGATTTTCTCTATCTACTTTTTATGGATCACCAACATGTTCAGCCAGAGCTTGGGTGGATGAGCTACACACCTACTTGTAGTAGCACCAAGTTTCTGAAGATGAAGCCATCAGAGTTGCAACACTACACTTTGAAGGTAAGACCTATGCTTGGTGGATTTTTGAGTCATTTTCATTGAAAAATTCCAATATTTCTTCTAATGCAAAGTTCACTAAGAGATCAGTGGAGAGGTTTTATGGAAGACATTCTAAAACACTTTTGGTAGAGCCAAACAAACCAAAACAATCAAAACTTGTGCATGGATTGGAAGAACCTAAAAACTGAAATACACTTTAAAAAACTCTTGCAAAAGCTCACATCCTACATAACACCTTGATAGAGGCAAAATCTCTGTCTCATATCTTTGGACAAGAGGGCATGCAGGTTCCCTTTCCAAAAGAGGATCCTCTTATTGAGTAGGTGACTCCCATTCATATTGAAGAGGAAGAGAAGGATGGGAGATACAACGTTGTCACATCTAGAGCATATCTAGTACCTCATGCAGAGGAAGGAGGAGCACATGCTCCAACAGGAGGACTGCTTGTATCATTGCAAGAAATTCTCTAAGATCTCACATGTGGAAGACAAAGCACAATCAATGAGCACCATGATTGTGAGATACTACAGTTGAAAGGAGAAGGTAGGGAGGAATTTCAGCATTATTTGATGAGGAGAACACAACCATATCTATTTCAAAGAGCTGGTGCAAAGAAGAGGCAGACTGGTTTGTGCTGTGAAGGAAAGGGCAAGGTTGCCGAACCATATGTACAGTGTACTCTTGACATTGATGTCTCACTACATGGAGGCATTCCACCTGGGAGGCCACCAGATCAGGGTTTGGTAAGAGACATCTTTCCATTTAGCTCACCACTCTTAGATTCCAGAGAGGTGAAGACTTTGGAGGAGTCTAGTATAGTGCAGAGAGTTTGGGATAGACTCAGGGAGGAGGGGGACATCCTTCCATTTTCAACATCACCCACTCTCACTACATATACTACGTTGACAGAAGTTGCTGCAGTGATGGAGGATGGCACCTTCATAGTTCAAGGGAGCTACTCCATGGATTTGGAGAAATAGAGGGTACTTCCTTTGAGGAAGGAATCCTCCATACATTGGAGTAGATGGAGGCCACTCATGCTTACATTGGCCAAGATTGGGAGATTCTTTTTGGATGGGAGCTTCTCATTGGAAGCCAACTTCCAAAGATCACTACTTCTTTTTGAGAATGAGTAGCTGCATGATGGGCATGGCAGAAATTTGGAGGATGACTTTGGCATGAGGGATGTCAAATGAAAATACAATAGCATGTGGGGAGTTTCACATTGCAGATCATCAATGCTGTCTCTTGGGAGGATTGATCCATATTGGAGGTCTCAACTCTTGGTAGAGTACTCCAAGGATCTTGGTGCTTGCATGATTCTTGATGACCCAGATGGAGATGATAGATATATGGTAGATGATGTGGTCATCTATTCTTATGGCAGAGTCTTCTTGACTAGAGCTTATGAGCTCAAGGAGAAGCTGCTACATGCAGCACATGAGGACTTCCTTTCCATGCACTTTGATGCATATATTTCCTTGGCAGAGGAGTTCATTTGGGAGGGCATCCAACATGATATATTTCAGCATATGGAGAGATGCATAGCCTAGATGTGATAGAGAGGATGTAACAACCACTTCCCTACTCATGGAGAGTAAGGGAGAACTTTTAGTTGAGCCATTTCAGCTCAATGACCAAAGTACATAGTAGAGGAGGTACATTTTTTGCAATATGATTTGCCCTTCTTTACTTTATATGAGCAGCATGTTGTACCAAGGAGGATTCTTCCTTCTTGTATATTATATTGTAGTGTAATTGAGGCCATTTGTAGCATTGATGTTGGCCATTCTATCGGTGGTTTGTGGGGGAAGCCACATAATTCTTGGTGTGCACTATTGACACCACATTGTATATTCATGATTCTGTCTTATGGGATGACTGTGGCAGTAAAAAAGTGGATGGGAAAGCACTTGTTATTCTTTTTTTTGAGGCCAGAAAGGAATGCAATGCACTGGTTCCATGTGTGGAACTATAATCCACTCTCCAGTTGTCATATGGAAGCTTGTTTTCATTGGTTTTTGCTTCCATGTATTGATGATATTCTTATGTTCATAGGGAGCTTTGTTTGGAGAGTGCTGGATGAGTTGGAGATGCCCATTGGGAGTATGGTTCTCCCTACTTTACATGTTGTATGTTTTAGGAGAAATAATGGAAAAACCATGATGGCCACATCACATATTTTTTCTTCATGTGGGAGGAGCCATTTGAAGAACTTGAATTCTTGGAGGAGGCACTTCATGGCTGATTTGTTTGGTGGGGTAACTTGGGCCATTCTTGGAGGCCATGAAAACTCATCCCAAGATCAGAAACAACCCCATACTTACCATAAATGGAGAGAGAAACAATTTGGATGGTAAAATCTAATCTCTCCATGCAGCCCCAACACATTGCATAAAACAGGGGTTGATGATTTCTTTGATGAGCTACCAAGAATGGATCATTTCATTTGGATGATAGCATGGGTAGAGGAGTCTCTCATGGGTCATGAGATCCCTTATGCTTGTTATAACTCCTACCTTGAGGAGGCCATTGGACAGTAAGAAGGTTTCCACTTACACCTTCCACCTTTTCATGATGTGAGCCATCTGGTTTTACATGCTTGGGAGGAAACATGGGAGGACAGATTTATTGCATATTTTTTTGAACAGTGGTGGGGACTATTGATGAGGAGACCACAAGAGGAGGAGGGGAGGAATTTTTTTCTCCTTATACATTTTCTTTAGGACAAGCAACATTTTGGAGGGGAGGAATGTAATATTCCAAAAATTTAGCCTTCATCTAAATGGAATATTATAGTTGGTTTTGTCACCAGGTAGGTGAATAAATGGGTAAGGAGGCCCCTAAACCCATTTAGAAGGAATAATGACACTCCTAATGTGAAAGGAGGAAGAATAAGCAGCTGGATTAAACACCTTTAGGTGTGAATAGGGATTGGATCATGTTGATTCAGTTAACTTTGACCAAGTCAACAGCACTATCTAGATACATTGGATCTCCTTGATGAACAACGCAGTTTTAGTGGAGGAAAACTTGCATGAGCTTGGTGGAAAATATGGATGGGACCCAATGTGAAGAGTTTCAATTGCTATATATGGAGAGTATGGGAGCCTTTGTTATTAATTTTTGATATTATTATTTTATATTGGTTTGCTTAGACTATTGCTTTCTCTTGCTGTTTAGCAAGGTTGTTGTGTTGTTTAGCATCAGGTGTTCTCGAGCAGGAATCCCACCTCTTCCCTTGAGAGGCCTTTTGGGAGAGTTTTTCACTGCATTGATCCACATCCAGGCTTGAGGCCAAGCATCAGTCTTCATCTACAATGTTATTTCTGTGGAGGATTGATAACACCACTTCCGGGTTTGTTTCTTAGTAGAGGGATCTTTCCTTCTCTTGAGATCAGATCAACTAGGAGGATTTCTGGGCTCATTTCACATCTTGGCACTTGGATAGATTATTACTCATCTCTTAAAGTGCAGTACCTTGCAGGAACTGCGTCATTTTTCATAGAGCTGCAGCAACAAGTTTTAAGCCCTTGTTTTTGAGGTAGTTTCCTAGGGAAAGGGCCAACCCTTCTCCCGGAAAGCCAGAAGAATGGATTCTCATCCCTCTATTGTATTATTCATCCATTTTTATGTAATTTTGTAGTAATACTGCATTATTTCAGAGCTAAATATTTAGATCTTCTCTTTTTTTACTCAAGCTTTCAAGAAACCCTTGCCGGGTTATCTTTGTAATGTATTAAGGAGGCAAGATCTGTTTTTCTCTTAGAATATTATTCAATAAAGTTATAGATCTATGATTTTCTATCATAATTTTTTAGAAACCCTTAGAAAATAATGCTATCATATTTTTCAGAAATTCTTCATAGCTTAATTCATGGGGTTTGGGCATTTTTAACCTGATTTTAGGCTGGGAGATCTATTTAACTTAGTAAAAGGGATTTGTTTTTTATTCCCTTTCATATATGAGGGCCAGTATATATATTATAAGGAACCTAAGTGTTATTTCCCCTTGTTACAGCGTAATTTCCCGGGAATAACATTTTTAGGGACTAATTGCTGCATTTTCCCCACTTAGGAGAATGTAGAAGAGCTCCTTTTGCTTCTGTTACATTCATTTGATGGATATGTGTTTCTCAACACATTTGACGAGCTAATTTCTCACTGCATTGCTACATTCCCATTTTAGGATATTACATTGGGGCACTTTTATGTATGTAAAAATGCCTTTTGGTTTAATGAATGCAGGGGAAACCTTTCAAAGAGATATGGGTATAGCCTTTGCAAAGGAAATTCATGAATTATTAGTAATTTACTTATATGACATAACTATATTTTCTAAAATTGATTATGAACATTTGGATCATCTTAGAAAAGTTTTTATAAAATGCAGAAAGTTTGGCATCTCATTAAATCCTAAGAAAACCTTATTTGGATTAGAAGAAGAAAAATTACTAGGACACATAATATCAAAAGAAGGAATCACAATAGATCTTGCTAGGATAGAAGCAATTCTTAACATTATTCCACCAAGAAACATAAAAGAGTTACAAGCCTTTCTAGGTAAGATTAAATTTTTAAGAAGATTTATATTCAACTTAGCTGAGATAATTAGAGAATTAAATAACATTCTCAAAAAATATTTAGCTCTTAAATGGTCTATTAAGGCTAAAAATTCATTTAAATCTATCAAATAGGGCTTAACCAAAACTCCATTTCTTATAAGTCTCGACTTTAAAAAGGATTTCATCATTTTTTTCATTTTCTTCAGAACACACCATTTCTGTAGTTTTACTACAGAAAAATGACCAAGGCTATGAATAGCCCATAGATTTCTTTAGCAAAACATTTAGAGATGCATATTTGAAGTATATTATCATGGAGAAACAAGCCTTAGCTTTGGTAAAAGCTATCAAAGACTTCATAGTTTACATTATTTATTCTCACATCATTGCCTATGTCCCAAATATTGTAGTAAAAGAAATTCTTACTCAGGATGGTCTTGATGGAATAAGAGGTAAGTGGATTACCACTATCATAGAATATGACATAGAGATAAAACCCACCAAGTTAATAAAAGGCCAAGGTTTAGCCATACTAATGTCTGAATCAAATTGTAATTCCCTAGACATAAATTTTATTGCTCAGGTAGATGATCAGGAAGAGATGGTGACTCAAGAGATCAGTTCAGCCTTTTTAGAGTCACCATGGTATGCAAATATTATATTTGTATTACTAAACTTACAAGATCCTCTTGAACTATCAAGAACCAAAGTTAGATTTTTAAAGCTTAAGGCAGTAAGATTTTGTATTCTAGACAATGTAATTTTTTGGAGAGATCATAGTGGGATTTAATTAAATTGTTTGTTAAAAGAATAAGCTAACAAAATATTAGAATAATTTCATGCAGGTGATTGTGGAGGACATCTTTACTAGAAGAATACTACAGATAAGATTCTGAGAGCTGGTTTTTACTGGCATACCTTGTTTACTGATGTAAAAGGATATGTGACCTCCTATCATAAGTGCCAAATCTTTGAGGGTAAGAAGAATTTGTCACCCTTGCCCTTAAAACCCATCTCTATTGATATTCCATTTCAACAACGGGGTCTTGAATTCATTGGATAAATTCACCCCACATCATTAGCCCAACATAAGTGGATTCTGACTGCCACTGACTATTTTACTAAGTGGATTGAAGCCATACCCTCTAGGGAATCCATAGATAATGTCATTCTCTCTATCCCAGAATGTAAGATTCTTTCAAGATTTGGATGTCCCCAAAAGATAATTACTGACAATGCAGCATCAATCAAATCCAAGAAAATGATTGAATTTTTCCACAAATACCATATTACCCTAGACCATTCTAATACATATTACCCTCAGGGTAATGGCCTAGATGAATCCTCAATTAAGAGCCTTGTAAACATCATCAAAAAATTACTTGAAGATAATAAAAAGACTTGGAATAAGAAGTTAGTCAATTCCTTATGGGAAGATAGAATTACTACCAAAAAATCCATAGGTACCTCCCCTTACCAACTTGTCTATGGAATGGATGTTGTTTTTCCATCCTCCCTAGGAGTACCAGTAATGAATATTATCCAAGAGTTACAGTTTGAAACAAATGACATTCAAAGAAGAATTAATCAAACTATTCACTTGAAACAAACAACAAAAGAAGTTTATATCAAGTCTCAAGTCATCTAGAATAAGATCAAGATTTTTTTTGATAAAAAGAGTAAAGAAGATGATTTCTACATTAGAGATAAAGTGTTAAAATGAGATTCAAGAAGGGAAGACAAAGGAAAACATGGAAAATTTGATTTTCTATGGAAAGGACCTTATGTCATTTATGGTTACAAAGGTAACAATGATTTCTACCTAAAATAAATAGATGGGTCAGAGATGTCAGAAGGAGCAGTAAATGGCAGAATGTTGAAGCACTACTACTCTTGTGAGTTAACAAATAGTTAGTTTCATTTGTTTTGGTCATTGTACACATACATTGAAGATTTTAGATTAGATTTGATGTTTTCATAACAAAGTTGAAGCCCGAAGAGAAGGCCATAAGCTTTGAGAGGTAAAATATCATAAGTATAAATAATTGCAGATATCAGAAGATACTTACAGGGTCATCACATTCAAATTCCAAAGGCTGTTGATCTTAAAGTTCTTGAAATTTCATCAGGAAATGCCATCCCCAAGTGGAGCTAATGTTATGGTCTTATAATAATAGGATTCATAATTTTTTAATTGACTATGATAGTCTTGTAAATATGTACATACCTTGCTTTCTGCAAGTTGTTTTCCCATATTTTGAAAAATGAAAAATAATAAAAAATAAAAGAGGGCAAAAAGTCCTAGAAGAATGATCAAAGGACTTAGAAAAAGATAGACCCCAAAAGAAAAATTGGTGAAAATAAAACCTGAAAGTGAGCAAGTCAAAATGCCACTACCATTTAATTTTACTGCAAGAGTAATGATTATGTGTAGATTTTCAATAATTGCCATAATTCATGATTAGTTAAACAATTTAATCTTAACTTTTCATGCTTTGAATTTAATGTTTTAGATAGAGAATAAAGATTTGTCAAACAGTATAAGATTGACAAATCAGTAGATAGTTAGAGAATAAATGAGGAGCTCAATAGTTTAATATAAGCCCTCAGATGAAGTAAGGTTAGACTTAGATAGTTTTTATGCTTTGAAAGAAAATGGATTTAAGGTTGCAAGATTAAATGCACCCATGAATATGAAGTAAAAAATGTTAGAAATAAAGATGGGTAGGTTGAAAGCAGTTGTGCAAGCATGTAATAAAGTATCATCAGG
Organism: Pinus albicaulis; assembly: GCA_034641835.2. NCBI lineage: Eukaryota > Viridiplantae > Streptophyta > Pinopsida > Pinales > Pinaceae > Pinus > Pinus albicaulis. Next base: position 1,571,773,532 of record CM076584.1, read on the forward strand.
AAAAAATCACTAATTTCCCCTCCCCTACCATTATTCAATATCCTAAACTATTAGTTAGAAAGGCTCATAGCATTTCTCTGACTTATGTTGGGACCGGACCCAAGGTTCAATGACTGATTGGTTAAAAATATTGAATTCCTACACAAAACCCACATTCATCAACATTTATCCTTCATTCATAATCATAATACCTTTTTCCTAAGTAAAAAACTTATGTTTACTAAGAAAAGTAAAACACTAAGTAACTAATTTTGTTTTGGTTTAAAAAATGCTCAAAACCTATGAAATGCATTTTATCCTAAGTCTAAATGTGAAAAAATACAACAAAGAAAGGGTATGCTTATTTTCACTTTACTTCGAGTTAAAATATGTATTTTTCATTATATACACTATCCCCCACACTTCACCTTTATTTCATGTTAACTTCTAACTATATATTAATTCCCTATGTTACACATTCCCATATAGTATTAAATCCCTTTTATTTTAAATAACCCACAACCCCTTTATTTTACGTTTTAACCAATGTTATAATATTCCATGTGCGAAATATAAATCCCACACCTATCCCATTGGTTTAACATATCTGTAAGAACTTATCCCACCCCCTATAGTTTAAAACAACTGTCAAAGTTTGAAAAACTATATAATATAAAACCTACACCCATATGTATGATTTAAACATTATTAAAGGTTTAAATTAATACATAAACCTTACCCCGTTGCATTATCATTTAAACCTGAGGTTTGAACATATTAAACGCTTATTTCTAAAGTTTAAACCTCCTCCTCGTGTTAATATACCCCAACCTGACTATGAAATCCTGATGCAGTTTTCACAATTGATCTGGGACGTTCGCAATCGAACCCCAAGATCCGATAGTTGAAACTCATTATCTCAAATAAACATGCGTGAAATTCCACCATCTCATTTCTACGCGAAATGGGTGGTATGTTGACTTTCCCCCTCCTCTACGTGTCTCCTCCCTATTCAATCGCTTTCAATCATTCCAAAATAGCTTACCACCCAAATTATATGCGATAACCATTTATGGTTTTCATCCTTTGAACCTAAAACCACCTGTTTCGTGAATTAAACTCCATTAATTGTTTCCACCGTTTAAACCGAAAATGCCTAATAAACACAAGAAATGCATTCATTTCCTCTCCTACTGCGTGTAACCACTGTATAAGCCTTTCAAACTTTGAAACAAACATTCTACATCGTTTTCGAGCTAAAAGGCTACAAATTTCTAACTGCAGCCGTTGAAGATTGTTGAGGAGCTCTGAATTGCTCCAAAAAATCAGAAGGAAGCTGTTCAAACCTTTCAAAAACCTCAGAAATCTCCTCGAAACCTTATACCTGCATATAACAGGTATTTTTATAAAATTCAAACCTATTTCAATTTGAAATGACCTTTAAAAATACAATTTCAGTCAGAGCTTAAAAACCATCCATAGAAACATATCAAAAAGTCCAAAAAACAGGCCAAACCCTGTCAAATTTTCTACAAAAACCCAGTTTCTTATAGTGCATTGTTTTAAAGGGAAATTGTGAGTTTTTATAGTTTCTATAAATTGTTTAAACTCTAAGGTAAGCCATAAATCCTCTAAAGGTATCCTAAAGCCTCTGTGCCCAATATCAAAATGATTTCTAGCCCAATTGCTCAGTGAAAAAAACCCAAGAAACCCCTGTTTCTTGTGTTTAAACCGATAAAAGCCTATAAATCCTATTGAGAATCCAAAATTGAAGAATAAACCTAAGAAATAGACTATACTTTGCCCATTTTCTATCCAAGAAACCTCTGCTAAAGTAAAATTACTTCTGCAAACTGTCTAATCTTGCAGAAGTAGCCTAAATGACTAAAAAACAGAATTCTAGCAATCCTGAAGGTTCCAAAGTACCAAAAACAACTCCGGCCATGAATTATAAGACCACTATTATTGTAAACCCTTTACAACCCCTTGTCATAAACATTTAACGCATTCCATTAGCTGATATTGATTACAAGATAGCAGACCCAATTGTTGAATTTAATCTGGTAGACATTCATAACTGGAGCTATGAAAAATCCTTAGATAATGAAGAAGAAGTCCGTATTTGGGAATCACACTTGCCTAAATATTTTGTTCCAATAACTCAACCATGTCAAGAGTTCATTAAGTTATGCCAACAATATTCTGTGCCGAGCAGAGAGCCATAGTAAATGCCAACAAAGAAGTGCTTCTTACCATTACTGTTGAATCCATCAACCAAATGCTACAACTTCAACCTGATCCTCAAGAAGTCCCTTTGTCAATAGAGGTCCTTACCAAGCTGTATATTGGCCTAGATTTTCCTAAAAGATTCCTAATATTCCAAACATTTATTCCTTTGCATGTAGAGATTCCTCAAATTAATCATCCATATTCCACTTCAAAATTCCCAGAGGGTTCAAGACATGTAATTTCCATGATTTCATTCATTCTAGGGTATTTCACTGATGAATACACATATGAATCCATTTTAGGTTTCTTATCTACATTTACCCCAAGTCAACCTCCATCTGCTATTTTTTATTATGCTAGATATATTGCAGATAATATCCATGACTAATTGGTTAAATTTCAAATTGAAGGATTATTTAGATACACACCTTTCCTCCTCCACATGTTCTTATATTTCCAAATAGATAAATTTCCATTTTTCTTCAAAAGATTGATGTAGAGGGAAATCCTCTTTCAGTTATTTTCTGGACCTCTTTGATCAGGAAAGAGTCCACAGAGTTCACATATGAAGAGTTTTTAGATTAATTCATCCATCCATTGATCAAAATATTAACCAATACATAGCAACCAAGGGTAAGTGATGAGATGAAGAAGATTTTACAGTTGTATGATTGGTACATATATGAAAAACATATTGAAATTAGAGTGTTTGGATCTAATTTGTTTCCCTATAAGTTTCCCAAACATGTATCCATGAGATTTTTTTCCTTCGAGTATATCAGGAAAATATTAAACTCTGATTCTATCAATTTTTTAGCAGCAAAGAAGAAAACACAATTTGAATTGAAGAATCAAGTAGGACCATTCATTTGAAATCAGAGGGATGCAAAGGCAGAAGAAGCTAAACAACTATTGGATTGCAAATTTAAAGAAAGCTTTCCTTAGAATTATGATCCATAAGGGATCCTAAGCAAAATGAGGGTTAAATGTAAGTTAACCCCCTTCATTCATGAGACAAATCTAGAGATAGAAAAATATGAAAGTCAGACTGAGTGGACAGAGAATACTTTAATATATGTAGTGAAAAAAAGTGATACTAGTCACACTGTAGAGACTGCTGATCAAACTGAGAAATCCACAAAGAGAGTAAGAGAAGAAGGTACCTATGTTGCTGAAACCACTACTGAAACAAGGTTCAAAATAAGATATAATAAAAGGCCTAAAACAGATTTAGTAGGTAAAGATAAAGTAACCATTGATGTTGAAGAAATAGATCCTATAGATACCAACACAAATGTTGCCACTGTCATCATCAATAAGCCAGTTACTGAGAAGCAGAATGAAGAACAAGTTGAAAATAAAAATGCACAGTTAATAGAAAAGCAACAGAGCATGGAAGCTTCATCCTCACAGGAAGCTGAGGAGAAAGATCTAGATATCAAAGAAAATTACAAAAAGATCAAGTTAACGAATGAAGAAATCAAAAACAATATCTACTCCCAATATTTGAAACAGACATCAAGTGTGGAAAACAGACTTATATCTGCCTTTGATTACTCAAACAAAAAATTAATCATGTAAGTATTTCATCCTATAGTCAAATCCTCAAAGACAGTGGCAGATTATAACAAGGTTGATTCAGAAGTCCAAATAGAAAAAATACATGCTCTTGATCATATTGAATTCCATAGACAGACTTCAGAAATGTTGTACTCTACTGTTACAACTAAAGCGATGAGTGCTCAGAAACTCTAGAACACCATCTCAAATATGAAAGATCAGATGAAATTGGACAAAGTATCCTTGTATGCTAAGGATTTGAGAATAAAATATTTGGAAGAATTGGTCATACAGATTGGATTTGACCCAGCAAATTTCAAGGCAGCAGAAGAATTAATAAAGAAAAATAATAAGGATATTGTAGCCTTGAGGAAACAGCTTAAACTTCCTCAAACCAAGGAAATAATATAAGGAAAAAATGAGAGAGATGATATGATGAACATAATATTTCAGCTTACAACATAGATAAAAGAAATGGATAATCAGATGGACAAGCTTGTCTAGGAGAAAGAAACACTAAAAACACAAGAAGCACCTACAATCATCCCTATGGTTACTACAGTTGTGCCATCAACTCTAGCTGAAGAATTGGCACCTAAAGCTCCACTGGCTACTGTAGTGTCAGTAAGATCATCCACAACATTAGCTACAGATTCATTTGCAACAACATTTCATCCTACTGATGAGGCCAACAAACTGGTAAAGGCCATGGAAGAAATTTCTCTTAAAACAAGTGAAATTAACAAGTTGAAATAGATAATTGAAAATCTTGAATATCAAAAGAATTTGGCTCAAATTAATGAAAAAACTCATGAGCTAAAGGTCGTCATATTAAATGAAGAATTGAATAAATTACAGAAGGAATTGACCTTGAAGGAACAAATTTCCTATGTGAAAAATCATTTGTGGAACAATATCATAGAAGCCATAAATGATGTATGTCCCTCCATTGAAGTGATCTTTGAACAAAGAGATCTACTCAAAACAGCATTAGAAGAGATCCAAAAGACTAAAGAGGAATTGGATAACAAACTAGAACAAGCTTTAGAACTGATACAGTTTCTCAACAACAAGAATAGGCAAGAATTGGAAGAACTTGAAATTACTAATAGAACTAAAACTATCCTTGAGATAAAGAAGTTTATAACAAAAAATAACCTGATGAAGCAGTTAGAGGAAAAGTGTGAGAACATGAACATTTCCATAACCAAGTTTATGGTCAAATTTGAGAATCTAAGGCAAATAATTTATCCTAATATTTTGGTCATCAATGACAAATTAATGCCTCAGGAGGATTATAATAAAAAGATCAGAGAATATGCTAAGGAGAAAGTTCAAAAAGCAAGTGGTGGACAAAGCATTCCAACAGGAAAAGTCTTACTCAGGAGTTTTGAAGACTTATTTTACTTGTAGTATGAGATAAAACACTTGTTTGTTATTAAACCAACCTTTTCCAAGTACACAGAAGTAGATGGAAACTTCAGAAAACTGAAGAAAATACAAATTCCAAGTAAGGAAGATTGGCAATCATTGACAAGTTTACTGTGAAAAGTAAGAAGGTAGAAAGACAATAGTGAAAACAATTTGTTGATTTATCAGTCAAAAAACATTTTTTAAGCAGTAAACATGTTTTACAAATGGTCAAAGAGTAACAGAGATTAAAGGGTATTAGTGAAAGATATCATATAAGAAGATCATATTTCAAAACAAACTTGAAATATCTAAAGTCAGCAAGGAAGACACCAAGGCAACCAACTGCATCTTATCTACAATCAGTTTCTATTTTATTTGAATTGATAGGATAACTTGCTGATTTGTTGAGCAGTTGTCTCTATTATTGTTGAAAAGATATTTTATTTCCCTTAGATAATTCCTAGAAGCATTCTAGGATATTTTGTAAACAATTATGTATAAATACTTCATCTTTATAAGTATTATTGTGGAATAAATTGCTGAAGATTTCTATAGTCATTTTTGTGGACTCGAAGGCTTTTTGTGTTTCAAATTTCGAGTAGCAGACTGGATCACATCAACTAGCATCATATTTCAGGATTCATGTGATGAGATATTTGGAGTCAAGTATTTTCTACTTGTCATTGTTATCTTTATTTGTTACATGCAATCCATTATGTGTTCTAAATTTGAATGAATGAATAGGAGGATTATTTCTAGATTTGTTAAAAGCACCCTATCTTAACTATTTGTCATTTCTATGTTTTCTTCTGATTTCCAGAGTAGGGAACCCTTAATTGCTCCCTCTTTCATTTGAACTCTTCCTGCTACTTCCATTTTATGGATTAAAGAACCCTTCATTGCTCTTTATCCCGATCTTATCACCTCACAAAATAACTTTCCAAAGTTTCCAAGGGTTTTCTATCTTGCCCTCAAAACATTTGACTTTTTGGCCTTGATCCTAGTTCTGTCTTCTTGAATTTTGACTCCTCAGCCCAATGGACAAATATATTTCCCATTATCCATCTCTTCCAGTGATTTTTCCCACCAAACCAATCAAAACCAAAACCAATTGCACAATCATAACTAGCCTAATATTTTATAAAACAAACAAAGTTAAATCTTATAGAGAGAGTCCTCCCTGAACCCTAGGAAGGCTAGATTCTAGAGTTTAAAAGTTGGTCTATGGTTACCTCTAGTTTTCTCAACTAAAAATAAAAAATCTCACAACTAGAGAATTACTAGAGTGATAACATACTGGTGACCATACTGGGGATCTAACAAATCCTTAGTTGTTAAATAAACCTTAAAGGAAATCATTCTTATCATCTTTTTGCCTTTAAGATTGTTTAACTAGCTGTGAGTATAAAAATTTGTAATTCTGGCTTCTAGGAAATTTTATTATACCAGATCTAATCCGGACCCTAAACCTACTGTTATAGTAGACAACCCAGATAGAATAGGAAAAAAGAAAAAATAGAGAGAATATTTAGATGCTAAAGTTTCATTAATAATCGTCAATTCATTACCCCAAGAATTAGTAAGTTTGCAGGATATAGAGTTTGATTTAGAATTTGAACATTCTTTATTCAGGACCAAACCTAAAAGTAATTTAAGTACTGTTGTTTTAGATCCTGTTTTTATTTCTTTTTTGGAATCAAAATAGAAAATTATTGTTGCAAATTCTAAATTAAAGAAAGTTAAAAATCAAAACAGACTTGAATAAATTAATGCTACTATTCTTAAAGAAATTGATGAAGCCATAGAATTAGCTCAATTGTTAGCTTATATATCTAAACCTTCTATTCCTCATTTAGAAACCACTACATAATATATAGTTTCTACTACCATTCAATCCATAGATCCATTTAGTCCTAGAGTACCCTTCTAGCCTAGAAATTTATTTCCTCCATCCCCTACATCCACTTCATCCACTAGATTTACCACTGCCTTTTCAAGCACATCATTTTCATTTCCTAGTAGTTCCATATGTATTCCAGTTTCAATTCCCAGTACCTCAGCTTCAGCCTTTAGTTATTCAACTTCTTTTTCTAGTTTAGCACCTTATAATCTAGTTTCATCAGCCACTACTTCTAGTTCAGCTCCAAGTACCTCTACTTTACCTCCTAGCCAAGCTAGAATTCAAGCTATGGCTGCTAGGTATGCTCCCCTTGTTCTTCGAGGAAAACTTCATGACATGCCTCAAGATTACCAAAGTAAAATACCACATTTTGATGCTACTACACATTATACCGCACATCAGCACATAAGCAAAATGACATATTTCTTTGAACTCCATGAGATAGATGAATCAGATGTACAAATGAGGTTGTTTGCACAAATTTTAATAGGAGACGTAAAGAAATGTTTTAAAGGTCTTACTGTAGGTACTATATCTGATTTAGTTGTTTTCCATAGATTATTTTTAAATAAATGGGAAAAGAAGAAAAACCCCTTACAAATATTGTCTGAATTTTATGCAATGAAAAGAGGTCCAACTGAATCTGTACAAGACTACTGCACTAGATATAACAGTGCTTACAATTCAATTCCTGCAAATCTAAAGCCCACTCCTGACTCTTTCTTACTCAAATTCACAGATGGATATGACACTGCCATGGCATATCAGTTAAGAGGAATAAATGTAGAAACATTAGAAAAAATGCAAACAGATGCAGTAGGTGTAGAAGTAAACATTATAGCTAGAAAAGCAAGATTAAGAAATGAAAGGAGAGTGACCGTGAAAGAAGAAGCATCTAGTTCAGACACAAAAATAGATATGTTAGCTAAAACCTTAGAAAGGATGATGGATAGGTTAGATAACATAGCAAGAAGACCTCAATGGGATAATGAACAAAAAATCAAAAATCCCAATTTTAGAAAAGATACAAATTTAGGAAAATCAAAAGACTCAACCCCAGACCAAAAAATAAGACCTCCCTTTTAGGAGAAATATGCTTAGATTTCTCAAAAAAATGATGATGATGAGGATGCCATTAATTTAATGGGAATACATGACAATAACACTATCTTTCTCACATAGGAAGATCAAGAGTTATTTGAACTCCAACAACTCCAATTAGATTCAGGGGAATGCTTTGATTACAAACAAGGTTATGAATTTGCCATTAATGAAGTACATAGTTAGTATAACCTAAGAAGTAAGAAAAACAATGATTTTTCTACTAAGAAAACATCTCAAACACCAAATAAGAAAACAGTACAAGCTCCCAAAACAAAAGTTCTGCAAATTCTCCCTAGGAAAAATAAGCAAAACTCTAGTTCTTCCCAAAAAGTTTCCAGCCCAAAGATTTCAGCAAGACCTAATATTGTGGACATAACTGATGAATTTTCTCAAGCTACAAAAGATTCACAAAAATTTGCTGCTCCTAAAGCATCTAATTCTGATAAAACAACAACCTCAGATACTAAAACGCTCAACGCTGATCCTAAATCAGAAGATCCAAAAGCTGCCACTACAAAAGCAACCTTTGACAACTCCAAATCTGAACAAACATCTACTGCTTCACAAACCACTCCTAAGAAAACAAAAAGCAGTAAGACTTAAGACACTCAAACTGAAACTGAAAAGGTAGCTGTAGAAAGACAAGATAATCCAACACAAACTACAGTTACCAAAGAAGAATTGATTCAAATAAGTAAATCACAACCTTCATTCAACATACAATTTGAAATTGCTAAGCTAAAAATATCAATTCCTCTGACAGAATTGGTAAAACATGACTTTATAAATCAACTATAACTGAAACATTAAACACAAATGATCGAGAATATTCCATAAATGTGAATGATGATCAGCCAGAGTTGATTTTTGGCCTAGATGTGAATGGAAAGCATTTATATGGAGAAATTACTTCATTTTACTTCAGTTTAACTATTCATGATCAAATCCTACACAATGCAATGCTAGATTTAGGAGCTTCACATAATTTAATGCCCAAAGCTATAATGGAAACCCTAAACTTAGACATCATAAGGCCCTATAAAATTTTATTTTCATTTGACTCAAGTAAAGTAAAATGCCTAGGTTTAATTGTTATAGCATCATTTCTCACCTTCACATGATTCATGATTGCTTTGATGGTTTTGGGCACCCATTCCTATAGACTTAGACAAATTCACTTAAAAACCATGTAAAAATCCCCATACGCGACTATGCCCGTACTTTTCCGCGTGTATACGCGAGTCCAACTGCACTTTTCCGCGTATGCCATTAAAATTATGAAAAAATATATAAAAATTCCCTATTTTCGGGCTGGGTTGATGGTTACTCAGGTAGTTCAACTACCCTAGCACATGGCCAACTGTTTCCAACTGTTGAAACTACTTGGAGGGAGTATAAAAACCCCTCATGTGTATGGCCTAAGAGAGGGAGAGAATTATTGATATTATACTCTGTTGGTATTCCCTATCCAAGACTGATTCCCCGTGCCTCCTGCACTTTCCCAGTTCATTATAGGAAACCCTTGTTTCCTTGAGATGCTCATATCTTTATATGTCATCTTGTATGCACCAGTTTGGAAGGAGTCTTAGCGAGGCAAGGGCGGGACGGATCCGGACGACGGTCTGCTCGAAGATCGTGGAAGGATTCAGGTGATCTCTCCACTCGTTACTTTTGTACATGCTATTTATAATACAGAAGTACCATGCTGTTCCCGAAATATACGTGTCAGTGTATGCTTATATGTATGTGAAAATTGTTATTTAAGCATTCATTATGATTTATCTGATGTCTTATATTGATTTCACTAACATTTAGAGTAGATATATGCTGTACAACCAGTTCTTCGTGCTTGTTTCTTCTTGTCTTTCAGGTTAAGAAGGAAGGACGGTTGCTGGGGGTTTGAACCCTGTGGGATCTTCTTCAACCGTAGGGCCTATGGGTAACTTCCTCATTCTACTTTATTTAGTTTTTCTGAACATGCATGGTTGTGTGAGTCCTTCTTGAGTAGCATGCCCTTGCTCTGTGGAGGTTGTAACCCAACGAACCTCTAGGGTGATATTCCCCGAAACAGAACTGGCGACTTCGCTGGGGATCACATTCTTGTGACTCCCCTGTTGGGTGGTTTCAGCTTTTTGGTAGGTTGCCGACAGTTTAAACTTTCATTTGCAGTCCAGTTTACTTTTTTACAGTCAGTCTGAAGTCCTGGTTCCTTTTCCAGGCTTGTCCTTTTTGTTTTTTCATTATTTACCTTTGTATACGCACTTTTTTTTGCACACAGTCGCGTATACATGCAATTTTTTCTAAAGGGACCTGCATATACGCGAGTTTCCCTTAGCATATACGCATATGCACGCTGGTTGCATAACTGTGAAGTAGCGTATACCTAGGCAGATTTTGAATTTTTGGGTTTCTTGACTTTTTGGTCCTTTCTGGCTGTGGAGACTTGTTTCTACAGTGTCTTTGTACTCTTTGGATTGTGAAGGAAGTGGTTTCTTGTCTTTTCTCTCTTTCGTTTGATTGAAAACTAGTCTTTTTGGTAAAGGGTTGTTTCTGGTGCTGGCACTTCTGGTTTGAGTACCAAGATAGCTTTCTGAGCATTCTTGGCTGTTCTGCTTTATCAGAACAGTGAGCTCCTACTCATTTACTCGCTCCTATCTTTGTGTTGTGCTTTGCATTATGATTTTTGCTCGTTTCTTGATTGGTTTTCTTGAGTTCCATAGGCTAGGTCTTGTTGCCACTTTTGAAGAGTTTTTCTTGCTTCTTCAGAGTTTTTGTTTGTGACGAGTTTGAAATATTTTTCTAGGCTGAGTGGCTGAGTTTTCTTGTCTTCTTTTGCTCTTATTGATCTTGCTACGACTTAGCCTTATAAGGTTTGGGATCATTGTTGAATTTTGTGCTTGAAATTCAGTCTTGTTTGGTTTGGATTTTGATAGTTTTGCTTGGTCTTTTCGAGCTCTTTCTCTATAAAACTAAAAAGCTCAAAAAACATTTGTTTTGCTTTTTGTTTTTGCATTTCAAAGGCTCAAAAAACATTTTCTCTTGTTATTTGCTTTTGTTGTTGCATTTTCATTTTCGTTTTGCCATATCTTTTGAAGTTTTTGTGAGGTTTCTTGCTTTCAGTTTTTGGCTTGATAATCGGAAGGGAGTTGTTATTCATTTCTTCTTCTTGTTTTTAAGCATCTTTGTTGTCTTCATATTAAGAGTTCTTTATTTTGGGAACTAGCTTTCTGGACAGCCAAGACAAGTTAAAACTGAAGGACTTTTTGGGGAATTTCACTCTGCTTTAGGAGATTTGCATCTTAGGATTTGCATGCTTGTAGTGATTTGCATTAGGTGCATTTAATCATTTAGTCAATTTCATAGTTTTTGTGAGTGTGAGTTTGCTATTTGAAAAGAAAAAATACAATTTTAAATCTCGTAGAACCTGTATAGAGATTACTTTTCATCGAAAGACAATAACTGCATCTGCATGTAGTTAAGTTTTTATTAATTTCCTTTTGCGTCAAAAACACCATATGTTTCATCTCCATATCCTTGTGACTTAACATAACAGCGCATTAAAATAAGCGATTTAATCTAAAATCAACTAGCAAGTTTTCTAAGTGTCATACACCAACTAGCTAGGTTGTAGGGCCTTGGATTAGGTGAGTAGAGAGTTAACTCTCCAAGGCCGCTCAAACAAACAAAGAAGTTGATTAATTGAGCGAAATCCAACTCCGTTAGGTGGACCGGGAAAGCTCTCCTCCAGAGAGTCAAGCGTGAGGGGAAGTGAAGGTTGATAAGAGGGATACCCCCCCTCCGATTAGCTGAATCTGACCTCAAGACCATTCTGCCCGACTTCCGACACGGATTGGTGCCCATAGTTGCCACTCCTAGGTTCCACACAGGTGACTGCGGGGGGGAATACCCGTGGTACCTGAGGCAGACGTCGCATCACTTTCAGCAGTACTTCTGGGGGGTGCCCTTGTGAAGCTTGGGTGCTTGAGCTAGCAAAGGCTATCGTTAGGAGGTCGGCGTAACTGTTTCTGATACCTTCGCTAGTTGTTCTGGGCCCTAATCATCCCAGACTGCTTTCGGGAGGTCCTATATTTCGCTTTCCTATATTTTGGTGTCCGGTCCTCATCACCCGGAGCGGAAATACTTGGAGGCTGTTTGCTTGATTGCATCTCAGGGATTTTTATTTTAGTGAGTGCTCTTTTCTCCTAGCTTGCCTAGCTTTTCACTTTTTTGAGTCTAATTTAAAATCTATAAAAGTGGCTGATCAAGCGCCTCGTCGATCGAGGAGAATCCGGGGGTTATCTCCCAAGAGTCCGGAGCCTTCTTCGAGAAGGTGTAGGAGCGATTTAGCAGGTGGCTACCACCCTGTGGCGTCTGACGAAGTGGAGAGAGATCCTCCACAAAGGTCTGAAGGTTTCATAGCTGATTCTGGTGTCGGTTCCGAGAGGAGCGTTCCACTCACCTCGCGAGTTTTATTTCCTCAGGAAGAAGATTTTAAAATTGAAGACGTACCTGAGCCTCCGGCGACAGGTCCATCTCCTCTTCCTCCTGACTATCCGTTCGTTGTTCAGTACATCGGACCTGAGTCTGAGAGACTGGAAGATCTTCCGTATCATTCATATCTTTCGATGGCCATGACTGGGAACGCGGCTTCTGTCGTGAGTGCTGCAGGCATTCGGACCCCTGCTTCTGTTGAAGGAGGGGGCACTATTGCTTTATCTTCGATTGCTTATAGTGCTGCTGTGTTTGGCTCTCGGTTCACCCAAGAACATGCTTCTCATTCTGGTCCCTTCTGTTCAGGGATGCCCTCTAGTGGGTATCCCTCTTTTTCCTTTTCTGCTGCTGCAGCTGGATCTACACCCATGTCTAACATGGCTAGTGGATCAGCTTCATTTCAGGGTTTCCCCTTTGGGACTGGACACATTCCAAGTTCCAATCCTTCTTTAGGGTCATTTCTGTTTACGTCCCAGACCCAGAGTTTCAACCCTTGGTCTGGGGGGCAAAGTTCGACTACTTTTACGGGATGGAATCCTGTCTTTACTACAACGGGGGCAGGGAATCAGTTTTACGCAGGTCATCAAGGGAATGCTTCTTTCCATTCATCGAGTGCTTATCAGTCCTTTTCTCCTCTGTCTAATGCTTGGAACCCCTATCAGGGGCTTTCCTCTTCATTCAACACTACGGGAGGGGGAACTGGTCCAGTGTTTGGTAACTCTATGTTGGGAGGGGGTCCTTCTCCTTTTTCTATGAGTTCTTTTTGGCAACCTGGTGCCTCATCAAATCTAGGGTACTCTTTTCAGAATGTTGGGAATTCATCCCATCAAGGATGGAACTCGTGCTCCGCCTCGCTTACCTTTTCTCGGCAATGTTGAACTTGCTAGATCTATCGGTTGACCAATGATCCACTGTATCCGGTGGCCTCCGGTCCTCACCTCAAACTTCCCGTATATTCCAAAATTTGAAGGTAAGAATGGGGAGGATCCCGCTGACCACATCACCACTTTCCACTTATGGTGTTCTTCGAACTCCCTGATCGATGATTCGATTAGGTTGAGATTATTTCAACGCACCCTAACTGGAAATGCTGCCAAATGGTATATCAAGCTCACTGGGGGTAGTTTTTCCACATTTGGAGAACTGGCTATCACATTTCTAAACCATTTTCAGTTGCCTGTCCGATATGAGGCTGGGACGGAACTCCTGGCTAATTTTAAGCAGGATGAGGCAACTCACATTTCTGATCACATTCAGGAATGGAGGAGAAGGAAGAGGCTTATAAAAGCTCATATTCCAGGAGAATTCCTTCTCGAATGGTTTCTCAAATCCCTGCAGTCAGATATTTCAAAAGATGTATCCCTATCTGGGGTATTTTCTGAGGAGCAGGCCATTTTTAGGGTCCAGCAGCTGGAATTGATCTATTCTCAGTCTGGGGTCCTTTATAAGTATTTGCCCAATGCTCCTCGCTCCAAATTGGATTTATCGAAAACTAAGCCCGGTCCGCATGGTGATGGGCTTGTCGGATCGATCAATAGTGGTGCGGCCAGCCTGTTTAATCAACTGCAGCAGTTGTCTTTACAAGCTACTCCTTCTAATCAGGCTGTTCCTGCCGAGTCATCACCTTCCCAGTCTTTGTCCATAAATTCTGTCCAAGCTTCTGATCCCAAAGGAAATCAACAATTCGATGGGAAGAAGAAGGGACGAAATAACAGGAAGAAGGGAAAGAATGGGAAGGGAAATGCAAATAAAACCAACGAGCGTGTTGGTGAGGGTCAAAAAGAGAAGAAGAAATTCAAGTTTCCATGCAAGCTTTGTGCTGGAGACCATCTCACACACCTTTGCCCTAAAATTCAGGATGCTCAACGCTTGTTAGCTCAGCAGGGTTCTTCTAGTTTCCAGGCTATGTTAACAAACCCTTTTCCCCAAGGGCAGCAATTAGTTGTTGGCGCGAACCAAAATCCTGGGGCTTCCTCTGGGGGAACCTAGGAAGGGGAAATTCCATCGAACATATTTATGATGAGTGCTCACGCGGATATCGCTATGAGATCCCGTGATTATGGCGGAGAAGAGTCTTCGAAAGCTAAGGAAGTTCCTGATGCTACTGAGCCGCTTCACATTATGAAGCCTACTGTTGAGTCTATGCCTCGGATGCCCAAAGCATCTTCTAAGCGGTCAACGATTAATCCAAATGCTAGGGCTGCCCAGAACTACTCGATTGTGGAAGATCTGGCGCAAAGTCCTTGTGCTATGTGAGCTTTAGAGGTACTCCAGTCTTGTCCGGCTCAGCGCAGTGCTTTGCTCACTGCCATTGGGGCTATTGATCCGAAAAATTCTCTTCTGATTACTTTTGATATGAATAATTTTAAGAAGAGACTTCCTCATCACATGGCTTTCCATATTAAATCGTCGTATCGGAAGTGCAATATCTTTCGAACGGTTGTTGATGAGGGTGCCTCCACGTGCGTGATGTCTCTCGCATGCTGGAAGACACTTGGATCTCCCAAAGTTGTTCCATCTAGCACTGTTCTTACTGCATTCAATGGTCATTCTCACAGACCCCATGGTATTGTCCTGACTTTGCCCATCTGTGTTGGGGGCAAAACCGTCAATATAGAGGTTGAGGTAGTGGATGCAGCCTTGGACTACAACCTTCTGTTTGGGAGGAACTGGATATATGAGATGGATGCCATTGCATCCTCATTATTTCGAATTGTATGTTTCCCCCACGAAGGGAGGATCGTTACAGTGGATCAACTGGACTGTCCTCCTGTAGACCTGAATGCGTCTTCTAACTCATCTATTCCGAAGTTGGATAATACTAAGGCGCCTGTTGAGAATTTAGGAGTTGGAATGCATTCTTCCTTGATGGGTACTTTCGATCTTCCTCCTCCTACGGTGTATATTAATGCTATTTCATCCTCCAAGGCTCCCCTTCGAAGAGAGTTCTTTCGAACTCATTATTTTTCGGACCTTTGGACCTTACCTTCCCCTACTGCCACATTAGCGGAAGGTCAAGTGGGTGGAATGGCATTTCCTATTTCTGCAGCTGAGATTGCATATCAGTCTATTGTTGACACTGCAGAATCCATCCCAGCTCCTCTTTCACCAGAAGAGTTGGATGGTGATGTGGCTCCGGCTTGGACGCTTAGTTCTTCTTCAACCAAGGATTGCCTTGATACCACTCTTCCATCTGAAGAGGCCATCCTGGAAGCCATGATAGGTATAGATAGACCGTGGGATGATTTGCATCATCGGTCTTACTTCCTACCTGATTTGAATGAAGTTGAAACAAGTTTTCCGAGTCCTCAGTCTCCTGGTCCTGTTCACCCAGTCTTGAACCCTTTGGCACCAACACAGGTTTATGTTGAAGGGAACATGGCTGTGATCTCTCCTACTATCCCGGTGAACATTTCCAGGGATCCCAATATTGTCGAGAATGTCTTCATTGGAGCTGAATGTTCCCGTGAAGAGATTCAAATCTATACCGAGCTCTTCAAAGAGTATAGAGATGTATTTGCTTGGTCTTATGAGGAAATGCATGGCATAGACCCATCTATCATCCAGCATGAGATCAAGACGTATGAAAACGCTAAGCCGGTCAGGAAAAAACTTCGTCCGATCAATCCTAGGAAGGCAGCAGCTATCAAAGCTGAAGTTGAAAAGCTACTTAAGGCGGGATTCATTTTCCCAGTTCCTCTGACTGAATGGGTTTCAAACCCCGTTTCGGTAGATAAAAAGTAAGGAACGATTCGAGCGTGCATCGATTTCAGAGACCTAAATAAGGCATGTCCTAAAGACAATTACCCCACACCATTCATCGATCATATTATTGACGAGTGTGCCGGTAACGCGATTTTCTCCTTCATGGACGGTTTTTTTGGATATAATCAAATTACTATCCGTCCTGAAGATCAACATAAGACTGCATTTATTTTTCCCTGGGGTACGTTTGCATACAATAAAATTCCTTTTGGTCTTAAAAATGCTGGGGCTACCTTTCAGCGGGCCATGTCTTACACCTTCCACAACATCAAGAAGATTATCGAGGCATACTTAGATGATCTAGTTGCTCATTCTCGAAAGAGGATGGATCATCCTGGTCACCTCCGGCAAATATTTGAAAGATGTCGTTTTTATAAAATTCGATTGAATCCAAACAAGTGCGTTTTCGCGGTTACATCCGGTCGGCTGTTGGGATTTATCGTGTCTAGGGAAGGGATAAGGGTAGATCCCTTCAAGGTTGAGGCAATACTTCGGTTGCCTCCCCCGTCTTCAATCCGTCAGCTTCAAAGTCTCCAAGGGAAGTCTAACTTTCTTCGGAGGTTTATCGTTAACTATGCCGAGATTACAAAGGGATATATGAGACTGTTGAAGAAAGGAGTTCCTTTTCTTTGGGATGACTATGCTCAACGCTCATTCGATGCCTTGAAAAAGGCATTGACCTCTGCTCCTTTACTGAGTCCACCCGATTATAGCAGAGATTTTCTTTTGTATCTGGCTACAGCAGAATCTACCATTGGTATGGTTCTCGTTCAGGAGGATGATGCTCTTGCTGAGCATGTTATTTACTACCTTAGTCGAGGACTGGTACGACCTGAACTGTGATACACTCCGATAGAAAAGTTAGCCTTAACAGCAGTTCATGCTGTGCAACGACTCCGGCATTACATTATTCTTCGAAAAACTTATGTCTTGGCAGCTGCCAATCCATTTCAGTTTGTCCTCAGCAGTCGAGTGATTGGGGGCAAATATAATAGATGGATTTTAATTTTACAAGAATTTGATCTTGAGTTCATGTCTGCCAAATCCAAGAAGTCATTAGTTTTTGCGGAATTGATCTCCGAGTTGCCTTGTGGAGAGGGGATGATCTATGATGAGTCCTTTCCGGACGAACACTTGTTTCTGATCTCTCCACAGGATCCTTGGTATGGGGATATCATTGTGTATCTCCAGACTGCGAAGTTTCCCTCCACTTTTTCGAAAGATGAGCGTCGTAAACTGCGTCACTTGGCCAAGAATTATCTGATTATTGGTGATGCTTTGTACCATCGAGGGGTTGATTCAATCCTAAGACGCTGCTTAACTTTCGAAGAAGCTGAGGCTGTGCTCAATGATTCTCACAGTGGAGCTTGTGGGGGTCATTTATTTGGGCTTGCTACAGCCCAAAAGATTTTGCGTGCTGGATACTTTTGGCCCTCGATTTTCAAAGATTGTATTGAATCGGTCAAAAGGTGTCATCCGTGTCAGGTATATACTCGAAAAATGCGCGCTCATCCAGCTCCGCTTTTTCCAGTCGTTACTGTCGGACCCTTTACAAAGTGGGGTATCGATTATACTACTTGTAACCCACCTTCGTCAAAAGGTCACAAGTATATTATCGTAGCAGTAGACTACTTTACGAAGTGGGTCGAGGCTATGCCTACTTTTGGAAACGATGGTGAGACTGCAGCTCTTTTCCTATTCAACCAGGTTATCGCTCGTTTTGGTATACCTAGAGAGATTGTCACTGACCATGGCAGTCATTTTCAGAATAGTATGATGGCTGAGTTGGCTCTCAAATTGGGTTTCCGGCAGGAGCATTCATCTCCATATTATCCTCAGGCCAATGGGCAAGTGGAAGCCGTGAACAAATCCTTGAAGACAATTCTTCAAAGGACAATTGATAAAGCTAGATCCAACTGGCATATTATGCTATATCCTACACTTTGGGCATACAGGACGTCAGTGAAAACTGCAACTGGCTTTACTCCGTTTCAGCTAGTGCACGGGGTGGAATCCGTATTTCCTATTGAATGCAAGATTCCTTCTCTTAAATTAGCTGTTGAACTTCTTCCTGACACTTCTAGTCTGGCAGAACGGCTTCTTCATCTAGAACATCTCGATGAGCAGCGTCGAGATGCTGCCACGATGAATGAAGCGCATAAAAACCGAGTAAAATTTCAGTACGATAAGGCGGTCAAGCCTAGGGTCTTTTCGGAAGGTGACCTTGTTTTGGTCTATGCCCAAGAAAAGGATGCCCTGGGGGCAGGAAAGTTTAAATCTATGTGGTATGGCCCCTATATCGTTAAAAAAGTCCTTAAGAAAGGAGCGTATACCTTGGTTGATTTCGAAGGGAACGAGTTGTTGGAGCCCCGAAATGGGCTCTATTTGAAGAAGTATTATGCCTAGGCTTTGGCCTGGCATGTTGCTTTTGTATATAGTAGTTTTTTGCTTTGTACATATCTGATTGATTTTCGATCTTTGATGAGTTGGTGATGTTTTTGATCTGCTTTGACAGGTTGTGTTGGATGTCATGAGTCATTTTGGTTTTGCCGATGGTGCTAGTAGACACACCCGGAACTTAGCTTCCGCGGCTTGGGTGCTTCATTATCCTTCCGGTCAGCTGTTAGTATCAAGAGGGGTCTGCATTGGTCCTGCTTCCAATAATATAGCAGAATACACTGTAGTTGTTTATCTACTCTCGGAGGCAATATCTTTGGGTGTTGATTCGTTGGTAGTTTTCTTGGACTCTCAGCTGGTGGTGTCGCAGTTGAACAATACTTATCAGGTTCGAGATCCATTTTTATTACGATTGTTCTTGAGGGTACGTTTGTTACAAAGATCATTTCATTTTTTAACTTTCATTCATATTCCTCAAGCTGACAATTGGTTGGCTGACTCATTAGCTAATCAGGCACTGGATTGGCATATTAATCATTCCATACAATAAAATTTAATCATAAAAAACATCATACATTTTGATACATTTATCACATCACATCAAATATCGCTGTATATATATCATCAGAGTGTTCAAAAAATTTACAAAATTTGGATCCATAAGGTCATACAAAACTTGGGCTTATGCCCGATCATGTTCAGTCTCAAAAAATAATATACAGTCATCTAATACATAATATCTGTCTACTCCTGAGGCCCCTGCCCAGAAGTCGTGTTCCTATAGAACGTGACCGCGGTGGCAACTCGGCGGAATAATCGTACCCAGTCTCGGGGCACTCCTACCACCCATCTCTGGATGGCTTTCGGCAGGTCTTCCATGGCAGCCGTAGGTATTTGGCGGGTTAACCCCTCCAAGTTCCTTTGCATAACCTGGAGAGTCCTGTCTGAATCCACTGTATCTACTTTGCCCCTGCGACGCTTGTGGCGCGGGAAACCCTCAGGTCGAACTGGTCCAATATCTGTATCATGATCATGTTTACATTGTCAGTCATTATGAATCCAATCAAAAACATGTTTGTTTTTCATTTTTTCATACATATTTGAAAAAATCCAAAAAAATTATATAAGTCAAAATTTTTTGCAAACTTACCGACTGTGCCCCATGCTGTGCCTGGTGGAAGAACTAGATCTGGATCTCCACGAAAGTCCATCCCGGCATAGGGATAGTCGTCCACCGTGATGATTTGTTCTCCCCACCAAAGGAAGAACTCATCGTCCCATGTGGTCCGGGGTACTTCACTACCCCCCAATCTCTTCATCATGTCCGCCCAACGAGCAATTCTTGGGTCCCGCGGGCTACTGATGGTAGAGATAACTCTGGGTCTCAATGCTGGTATCTTCTCAAAGAAGAATGTTGTCAAAATTGTACCGTAGCCAAAGTGTTTGGTCTTTGCTTGGCGAATTGAGGTCAACTGTTGTTTCATGTTCAGTAATAGGGCTGTGCACCAATCATACACATGAGTCAAACATTCTACTGCTATGCTCATTTGCGTCCTGGACGCCTGATGTAGGGAGGCAGATCCTGCCACTCTGCCGATGGTGAAAAGGAGGATTTTCATGTGCAAATCCCTCAAATATTTAATTGCAATCTGAGTTCCAACTTTCTTGGAACCCTCTACGCAATACACGTGGACATAATCTTCCACGGTTAGCCCTCCCAGGGGCTTCCCGTGCAAGTCTACTGGTTCTCCCCTCCGGGAGAGTCCAGTAATAAAGTATATGTCTTCCACTTCAATGCGTATTGGCATCTGATCTATCACGAAACAATCTTGGTCTGGTTCCCAGTAATTGACGAGCATTTCTAGCAACCGAGGATTGCTTTTCATATTTGGCATTTTGAAGAATTTGAACAATCCGCAATTCCGAAGGATATTTTGCGCTGCTCGATCTTGCATGACCTCTTGATCAATTGCGTTGTGCTCACGCTCTCTCCATGAGATTGTCATCCTGTCAAAATTCATTAAATCATGCATTAGCCACGCATTTTTTGATTCGGACCTGCGCATACGCGACTTTTTCTTTGCACAGTCGCGTGTATACGCGACTTTCCTATTATGAACCCGCGTATGCGCAAGTCCGCATTTTTTAGCAAGGGTTTTAATGGTAAAATTCACTAAATTTTAATTTCTAAATGGACAAAATGATTTGCAAGGATGATTGAGGAGCCTACCTGAAAATTCGGTGCGTTTCGACGGTCGGTTGTTCCTGATTTGACGAAAGAAGTTTTTTGCTCCAGAGCACTTTTTTCCAAATCAGCAATGCAATAATGAACCAAATGAGAGGTAATTTGTCTATTTATGGCTAAAAAGTTGAAAATTTTCGCAAAAACTTGTTATGCTTATTTTTTCGATTTATCTTAAGCTGCATAACCCGGATGCTTGGAAGTGCCCAGTTTGGTATGTTTTCAGGTACATTTTGACGATTTTGAGATTTTTTCCGGTTTTTGATCCATGATTACCGACTCATCACGGTAGGTATATGATCTTCACTGGCATATAGGTTAGGGAAATCACTCTCCGTTGCATCTTGCATACTAGCCTCCATACTGATCACTTGCCTTAGGGTCGATCCCATCAGGTCATGAGTATTACACCCATTTCACTCGCCGATTATTTAATCATGACTTAATGGTAGAGCCTTCCTTTACATGGGCTTCCTAGTTAGTTCCTCGCTATCACTTGTTGCCCATGCTGCGTTTTATGTAGGCTCGGGAGTCCTCTTTAGTCCCGCCATGTCTTATGTGTTGAAGCTTCATTCTTCTTCTTCATCACTATCATTATTTTTGGCTTTTACCCTAGAGGCTCCCTGGTGTCGTTAAGTTGTATTACTGCATTGCATATTGGCTACTTGTTTATCCTGGCCTTTAGCCGGCTTCATTTGGACTCAGTGTTTAAGCCAACTTTTGACCTTGACTATTTGTACAAGTTAACCATTGCATGCACTTAGCTATCACGACTTGACACCCTTTTACCCATGGATGGAACATTCCTCTGAGTATCGCTTACCAGTTTCCGCCACCTTGCATTGAGCATAGGATTGTTCCAATCCCAGGAACTAGTGCATCTGATTTTCTGATACTCGTTCTATCCATTGTACCATAGCATTCTTTTATTCTTTTTCAGGCTTATTATATGAAAAAGACAAAAAAATAAAATATAACAAAAAGAGCGGGAACGGGATGTATCTTCGTTGTTTTGATGGCAGTACAGAGTCAGTTTGTCGCCCTTGAACAAAGCGCATATACTTATATATATCTCCTTCATTTGGGATGGTTTTAGTTTTGACCTAGGTTCAGCCTTTACCATGTTTCACTTGTCAGTTCTCCCCCGGTTGGTTATCTCTTCCAATCATATGGAGAGTTTGTTCTGCCTCCTGCATAACAGACTTATACAGTGTCACTTTTTACTGCCATGGTCATCACGAGTCGTGCTTTTTGTTCAAGGGAATTCTAGCCAGAGTCGGCCATTCTGCGGTGTCTCTTGACTCATTATTCAGTCGGCCTTCCCTTTGGCCTTGCCGCATCTTGCTCTATCACATCGTATGTTTTGGCCTTCGTCAGAGCCGGCTCTGAGAAGGTCCCCATTGACTTCTTGTCGGCGGGTTTGTCTCTTATCGACTACGACACATTGCTCTGAGAGCAAACCTAGAGCCGCACCCTGGCCCTATTTCCATCATTGATAGGTGACCTTGTGCTCCGCATTTGATCATCATTATGGGTCTTTGACTGAGTGGTTTCCCCTGTGTTCGACGTCAGCACACATTATCACACTTGGGATTCGTGCAGTACCTTGATTTCCATTTGACCCTATCAGTGGATTTCTCGCCTCTATGTCAGCTTTCATTATTGGTTGGTTCAGAGGGTTTCTTCCGTGCGCTAGCTTCATCTTGTGCATGTCGGAAACGTACTTCGGTTTTGGTTCCGTCACTCTACTTCATCCGATTCCTTCCAAATCTTGGCCTACGGGTTACACTCGCGCTAGACTGATGTGGGATGCCTTAATGCCTTCCTTCCAGCAGATCTTTTTCCCATCAACTCCGACTCATTGCTCTGGGAATAAGGTCTAGAGTCTTTTTGTCAGTACCTTAGGGTTTGCAGTCATCAGTGGCAGACTCTTCGCTATCGACAGTGGGGATTCATCATTGCCTCCCGATTGGTAGATTCTCTCAAGTGTTTGACTTCAACTCATTCATTCGCACTTGTTAGATTGTACTGGGGCACCTTGACGCTCATTTTCATTATTGGTGGGTTGTCTCGCGTTGGTTAACGGTATACATCATTGACCGGTAATCCAACAATTTCTCACATGGTCGACTTCAGCTCATTTATTCCCATTGTGTAGAATTGTGCCATAGTGATCGGTGAAGACCTTGGGTTGCATCAGCATTTTTCGGTTCACTTTTGACAGTCCATTCAGTTTCTGCCAGTGATGTCGTCCACCCTTATATGTTGCAGTTCAGTACAGTAGCATCCTATATGTTGGCTCCCGAGTTGCGTGATTGTACCGTTTGTTCCACCTCTTATGATTCGGTACTTGGAGATTCAGTTACTTATATGATCAGACATCCAGTTGCACCATCTTTGATCAGCTTTTTATATGTGATACTTGGACATTGATTTAGACTTACACTTTCGGGCCATGCTCAGATGATTCATTGTGTACTTTCAGTTCAGCTATACTTGTATACATGTTGGATCTATTCACTACTTTCTTTATGATGTATTTTTGGACTGAGCATGGGTATTGTATACATGTTGGATCCATTCACTACTTTCTATATGATGTATTTTTGACTGAGCATGGGTATGCCCGCCTCAGCATGAGTTGACTCTCTGTTTTCTTTCATTGGTTTTTGGCAGGCTGAAATCTGGTGAAGTCCTCTCTTGTCCTTGCGAAGTTCTTTCTATGTGTATAATACATTTCGGCCATCATGTACCCCTTCTGACCTCATATATTAGGGGGCATCTGTTATAGCATCATTTCTCACCTTCATATGATTCATGATTGCTTTTATGGCTTTGAGCACCCATTCCTACAGACTTGGACAAATTCACTAAAAAACAGTGTAAAAATCCCCATACGCGATTATGCCCAGACTTTTCCGCGTGTATACGCGAGTCCAACTACACTTTTCCGCGTATGCCATTAAAATCATTAAAAAATATATAAAAATTCCCTATTTTCGGGCTGGGTTGATGGTTACTCAGGTAGTTCAACCACCCCATCACGTGGCCAACTGTTTCCAACTGTTGAAACTACTTTGAGGGAGTATAAAAGCCCCTCATGTGTATGGCCTAAGGGAGAGAGAGAATTATTGATATTATACTCTGTTGGTATTCCCTATCCAAGTCTGATTCCCCGTGCCTCCTGCACTTTCCCAGTTCATTAGAGGAAACCCTTGTTTCCTGGAGATGCTCATCTTCCTATATGTCATCTCGTATGCACCAGTTTGGAAGGAATATTAGCGAGGCAAGGGCGGGACGGATCCGGACGATGGTCTTCTCAAAGACCGTGGAAGGATTCAGGTGATCTCTCCACTCGTTATTTTTGTACATGCTATTTATAATACAAAAGTACCATCTTGTTCCCGAAATATACGTGTTAGTGTCCGCTTGCATATATGAGAATATTGTTATTTAAGCATTTATGATGGTTTATCTAATGTTTCTTATGGATTTCACTAACATTTAGAGTAGATATATGCTGTACAACCAGTTCTTCATGCTTGTTTCTTCTTGTCTTTCAGGTTAAGAAGGAAGGACGGTTGTTGGGGGTTTAGCCTAACGAGGATGCAGCTTCAACCGTGAGACCTACGGAGTAACTTCCTCAATTGCCTTTTAGTTTTCCGAACATGTGGTTGTGTGGGTCCTTCTTGGTAAACATACACACCAGCACATGGGGGGTTGTAACCCCAACAGCCTCTGGTGATTTTCCCTGAAACAATTGTAGATCTAACAAGATCACACAATCAAATGTATTCCACAAGGCCAATACTGTATGAAAAATGAAAAGGATTTTGCAACCAAAAATACCTTAGGAAACTAATTCAATTAGATACACCAAACCATCATCAAAAAGGAAAACCAACCTACTCAAAAGGCAAGCGTTTACCTCTTTTGACAAAATTTTGAGTTCCAAAACAAGGGCCTTTATTGTCTTGTCAATGCCCCTAGTAATTTCAATGGGGTTTGCACCTGCTGCAAAAACCTAAACAAAAAGGTTTTATTTCAAATTATTTTCCACAAATTTAAGATACAACCATTGTCAGTTTTGTATTTCCTAACAAGCTCATAAATTTTGACAAAAGAACCAAAATTTTTTAATACCTGATAGCAATTTTTTCACTCAAAAACTATCTTAGACTTAATAAGCGCAACCTAAAACTAAAAAACTGAACACCATAAGACCCTACAAAAATGAATATATGATCTTAATCTAGTACTATCGACAAAAAGTTACCTTTACACCCTCACTTATTAAACCCTGTGCTGTTGAATTTTAACTTCAACTGCTGCAGCAGAAGGACGGATGCAGCAACAACATTTTTTTTTGGAGGTTGCTTGCACGCCATCCAGAAATTTAATTCAGCATTTAAAATTCCTACAAGTTTTTTTTGTAGACGGCCGCAGCCATATTTCTATACAGGATTGTATTTAAACACAACAACCAACATTAATGCAATTCATCAACCAGAAATTAAAGAAATAGAAATTTACCCCCCAGTTTTGTAAATTCAAAAGGAGGACATGTGGAGCATTAATATTGGATCGCATGAAATTGAAGGGAATCTGAAAACCTGAAAACCGGACCCAAATTTTTTATAAGGCACATTGGATTGAGAATTCACGTTACAAATTAGGCAGACGTCAGCATCCCATTTTGGAACGCGAATTTGGTTTGAAATTCAATCTATTCAGACTTTTGAAGTCCGACGGAAAGGGTTCTTTAATGTTTTAATAATTTAATTTTATGTATGCTTTAATATATACATATGTTTTAAACATATTTTATATATATATCATATGCGAAATGAAAGGTGGGCCATAGAATTTAGTTTTAATTTTATTTTTTTTAAAAGAGGGTTTATTATAATATGTTTTATATGTTACGACATATAAAAATAAAAAGGAAAAAAAAGCTTGGTAGTTTTTTTTATAGATAGTACGTAAATTTTTTATTACACAGTAGTGTGTAAAAAGTAAAAGACCGAGTGTAACTTTTTAAGTGTGTATGCACAGCAGTGCGAAAGTGAAAAACACAACAGAGTGTTTTAGAGACAGAGTATGTTTGTTTTGAACAGACAGTGAGTTGGTTTTATGCACTGTGTTTTGTAGCAGTCATAATTTTGTAATCCCTCTCAGTGAGGAAGAAGTGTAATAGTTTTTTTTTGAGTTATTGAAGGGAATAGAAGTTTTTTTTCAAAGTATTGAAACTTTGTCTCTTGTCAAAGAAATTTTTATTTTCTCTGTGTTAGAGGAAGGGAGATTTATTCTCCATTCATTGTTCTATAATTTTTCAATATTCCAACATGTGCAAGAACAAAAGATGTTGTGGTTCCATCCCCAGCTAAATCATTTGTCTTTGCCGCAGCTTGCCTTACCAACTTGGCCCCAATATTTTCAACTGGGTCCTCTAATTCAACCAATAAAAAGGCCAAAACCATAGCATTGAGATACATTTCATTACACTGTCAATAACAATAAAATTTGACTCAACCGTAACCCTTTCCTTTTATTGTTGTGAAAATATTTATGCATTACTCTAATGTTGCTAGTCCATAGGCCAAGTAGACCACTGGGTAAATAATATGTTTCCTTTCACCTTTGAGTTTTCAAATTATGCCTACCAAATCTAAGACATTTAAGAGGGGGAACTAATACAACGTTAAAAACAGAACCAGAGCACACATCTACAAATTACCTCCTTAGCTACTGTCACACCATAATTAACTATTTTCGGAGAACCATGCTTGCTCTCCAAGACAACATTTTTCCCTTCGCCCCAAGGGTGACTCCAACAAGATCAACAAGTTTGTTCACACTGCCTGCAAGACAAATTGACAATGCTTCCAGTAAGTGTGAAATTGAATGCCAGACCATATACCAAAACAAACCTCCATGAAAAATTAAAATAACACATTAAAATTGAATATAAGGGGACAACGAAAGATCCACCGCAGTGAAGTTTCACGTGCAGGTGACCTTCCTTTAAACATAATTTTTTCTCTGACCTACCATTTTTTTGTCACTAAGCCATCCTTGTTGAAGTACAACTCCTTTTCCATCGCTCTTGTATTAACTACCTTCTCTCTGTCTCGTAATCTAAGATTCCCTCTTCTACTTGAGCGATTAAAGGAAATGGGTGAAAAAACCGAAAGAGAAGACAATTGTCTGCCATAATTATCAAACATTGCACCCAACTTCTTCCCCTTTCCATTGTTACCCAATGAGGTAGATGTGGCAATTGTTGTCATACTTCCCAAAGCAGAGGCCATGTTCTCTTATGCTGAATATAGAATTACAAGATCTTCATATTAGTATGAACCTTAAAAAACATGACTCCCATTGCTAAAAACCACTTTTAAGTTGTAACAGGCAAACTAAAAAACTATCGCAACTTTTTGCAACTTCTGGAGCATTAAGAGAGAAATAACCAAAGAGAAATACAACCACAATCCTCATTTTAATGAGACTGGACTATATATTTTCATTAAGATAATAGAAAGAAATCACGACTATATTAAGGCCAGCACAAAACAATCTTTAACCAGTGTCTCTCGCGGCCTTCAGGTTGCCATACTAGAGGTTACATATTTTTAATTTAAATTCTTGACCTCTTGTGCCCATATATGAATGCATCCAATGGGATATATACATAAAATTCTCCTTTATATCCCCAAAAACAAATTCCCTACTAAAAGAGCACCAG
Source organism: Pinus albicaulis (assembly GCA_034641835.2). Lineage (NCBI taxonomy): Eukaryota > Viridiplantae > Streptophyta > Pinopsida > Pinales > Pinaceae > Pinus > Pinus albicaulis. The sequence goes on from CM076584.1 coordinate 1,571,801,357, forward strand.
TATTGATGGATCACCCCACAACATCCAACCCACTAGAAACAGTGAAAAAGGAAACCCGAGAAAACTTCTGAAATATATCAAGATGACTATATGGGTGGTTCTTATGAATCAACCAACCATTTAGAACATGCTCATCAATCCAAACCATGAGTATTATGTGACGATATTCAAGCAGGCACTGAATCGGATTTCTGAAGCTATGTTAGAGAAACCCTAAACTCTCACTGAAAATAGGTGAAAAGTGGAAACACTCAGAGATTGACAAGTACCAATTGGTACAAGTGGTATACAATTGGCATGCTCAAACAACGAGGTGATGCAGGAATGACATGAGGGAGAAAATATCAGAAAATCCCCAAATCTGGAGAACTAAAGCTCATCACCAACCTAAGATTGACAACTTTACATGATGTAACCTATGAAATCGTAAATGGAGAAATCATAGTAACAATAAAGTAACCTGTGTAACAATAAATTCGGATTCATCCTGGGAGTGGTAATGGGAGAAATCATAGTGAACAACAGGAAACATGCAGAGTTTCTTACAATCAAATAGATGAAAAAACACATAAAAAAACCTAGATAATAATCATGAACAAGCTTAATATTGAATTATGAACTGTAAAGGAACTTACAAAATGTGACATTACGAACCTGGTCAAGCGCACAAGCAAAAATATCCTGGACATGACCCTGGTTGACAAGTTGTATTGCTCATGATGCAAGAGGATTTGTACCTGCACTGCCAAGTCAATCAAATTCCATCATTATCTATACAATAAATACAAGTAATTGATGTAGTATTTTTTACTCTAAGATGCATTCTTATGATAATGTTAGAACATATGTTGAAAATGTCAAAACATACCTGAATAAGCTCCTCTTCGTTTCAAGAACAATTTATTGGAGTCGCATGAACTTGGAACAAGCCTCCCACGATCTGAAAGAGTAGCAACTAAGTCAACGGTGACTTTTTTGTTGCTACACTGGATCGAGGGTGGTTTGCTCCAAGATTAAATCGCTCCAATAAATTATTCTCTACTAAACAGGGCCAACCACGTGAAGGTGGAAGCTCTTATGGCCCCTCCCCCCCCCCTCCCATCACTCTCAATTCCCCAATACCCAATCTATATTTCATTTTTTACTTTCATGAGCATAAAAAAAAATATTCAATAACTAATAAAAAAAAATTTCAACAAAAAGTACGCAAGGAAACATTGCAATTAATGCTTGACATAAAAATAGTATGATAAATGAGTTTTTATATAACGCAAAAAACGTTCCAAGTATGGTAACGTTTGTCTTATAATAATACAATATTTTACATTGTCAAATTTTCTTTTTCTTCTTGCTATTTTTAAAGCTTCTAATTACATCATCAATATCATCGTGCTCTGCTCCTGTTTCGTGCCTTTCAACCCGCACTACTGACCTAGTTGCGTATTCACGATGTCTGGGCTCATCCAGTGACGGGGCATCGCCTACAAAAACAGATAATATTAAATTTTAATTGTCAGTTTTTAAATATCATTGAACTAGTTCGGTAATATTAATAAAAAAAATTGCAATGAGATTATTTACAGTGTACCCGGTTGTAGCGACCTAGTTGCATGGTCACGATTTCATGTACGGTGTCTATATCCCTCCCAATGAGCCATTACCTACAAAAATAAATATTAATTTTAATTGTCAATTTTTAAATATCATTGAACTAGTTCGGTAATATTAATAAAAAAAATTGTGATAGGATTATTTACAGTACTGTTGTGTGTGACTAATTCTTTATGTAAGTCACGATGTACGGTCTCATCCGGTGATGGGGCATCTAAAAATAGATATTATTAATTGTAGCCCTCGGGTTTTTAAATATCATTAAACTGGTTCGAAGTAATATTAATAAGGAAATTCAATGAGATTATTTACGGGTGCACGGTTGCCACTATCGTTGCGTAGTCACGATGTACGGTCTCATCTAGTGATGAGATTGCTACTAAAGAATAGTAATGAATTTTAATTGTTAGTTTTTTAAAAATATATTAAGAACTATTTCGGTAATATTAATAAAAAAAATTGCAATGAGATTATTTACCTGGTGCACCAGTTGTCGTCGTTGGGACTGTTGCCCTGTCTTCCTCTCTGGTGGTAAGATCCTCAAGGGAAACATTATCTGTCATTTAAACAAAATATTTTATAAGGACAACCATCAAGGTATAACTAGAAAAATTATAAGTGGAAATTAATTACCGTCACGGCCCTCACTGATAGTAGCATTGTCAGCCTGGTCCCCACTACAATGATGAGGTTGCACGTGAAGATCATCTACATCTGGCTCTAAAACTGGGTTATTTGCCTCATCGATAGTGCTACTCCCCTGATTTAAACAAAGTTGTTAGACATTAAATTTATGGACGAAAACAAACATACTGAAAGGTTAATGTTTTACCTTGTCAGTCATTCTAGATCTTAGGACCTGCCCCAAGCTTCTGTGATATTCAACTACGGTTTGATAGCTGAAATGGAAAGCGATATTTTTATCTTCCTCTATAGTTTCTGTTTCGAATTCATCACCCTACATTACATATGATTGTGTATTTTTAATCATATTTGATATGATTACAAAAACGTTGGAAGGCGATACAATTAATTATAAGATGTTTAGCTACTTAATTACAATTCTTGTGGCTAATTTCAAGTAGCCGCCCTGGCCTAGCTTGTGATGGCCCTTTTTTTTCAATCCTGGCTTTGGTTGCCTTTGAGGTGTCAGGAAACCTAGCATCAAAAGATTGAACTCAGATATGACATAGCACACTTTTATTTTAGAAATAGAGAAAATTAAAGCTATTGAATTAAATTTGTAATTTACCTTACGGGTCCAGTTGGCGTTTTTCCTTCTTTCTTTGCCCTTTTCTCTTTTCCATCATGGATGAGTGCTCTCCATTCACTCTTTGGAACTATGAGAGGACACTCGTATCTAGGGTTAAATTTCAATTGCGTCCTATAGGTGTCCCTGGTATATTTCAAATATTTGCCGGCTACCTGAGCCACCGTTGTTCTGTCAAATGTGCTGACCCCAAAAAGGGCTTCTAGATAATCTAGAAGTTATTTTTTCAGGTTGGAATTCTGGGAATTCCACCCTGTGCGTATGGTTGGGCCAAAAATTACCAACTCATGGCTCTCCAAAAACTTGTAGAACTCATTTTTTCCTACACAGAAAAAAAAAATTCATTAATTTAAAAATAAAAATCATGATAAATATGTTTTATATAAAGTACATGAAATAGTTAAAATATTAAAATTTACCTGGGAGTTGTACGTGATTTATAGGGACACCTTCATCGTTCACCAAGAATGTGCCATTAATGGTTCCTGTGGAGCTGACACGTGTAGCTCCAGGAAACGCAATAATGTAGTTGGCCATATTAGCCTCATCATTGCCAACACGTTCAGCGGTTGGCTGGGTGTCTGCTTGGGCAGGGTGTGTTTCTTGGCTGGCACCTAAGGAGTAGAAGGTGTACGAGAGGGTTACTGGGAAATCTCTTGCCCTTTTGTCCCACTACCACCAACACCAGGTTCAGCAAGTTCCAGAAAAAGCTACATAAAAAAGAAATTTTTGTTAGTTTAGTCAATGTAAAAATTAAAAATCAAACTATCACAATTCATCTCATCCAGAACAAAAAAAATATCCTTTTGGATTTTAATTATTACCTGATATGTTTCTAACTGGCTCATAAGTTTTTTTATCCTCTCTTCTGTTTCAGGTGTTTCAGGTGTGTCTATCAAAGTATTAAATTCCGACCTTGCATCTCGTGCCTTTTCTTGCAACAAGAACACTGGAGATAGGGATGAAGAAAGCTCTTCCTCAAAGAGGGAATCATCAGTCATACCATGGCTAGGTGTCTTCATATTTTAACAAAACTAATATTATTTCAATTATGTAAATAATGAAAATGCCTAAAGATAGAGCAATGCTGTCACTTTACATGTTCTTTTGCTGGCCTCTTTCCACGATCATCCCGTCTCGGGGTTGTTCCTGTACTGCCCTGATCAGTCTGCCACATTGCAATAAAATTATAAATGTAAAAACTTGAAAACAATATCTAACTTGAAAACACAAAATTAAAACTGAAATAATTTCTAATAAGACACCGGAAGACAGAGTTAGAGTTTCAAATATGCCTTGCATTGAATTCAGTCCTAGAAACATGTCATTGCACATTAAGGCACCCAAACAAGAGACGAGTTGACAATGAAGACCTTATTGAATATATGGTTGGAGCAACTTCTAGTAAACTTGTTGTGAAGACCTTGAGGACATTTTTGGAGCAACATTGTTGAAGCTGATGGTATAGCATTGTTGGAGACGATCTTGAAGGGCCTTGAAGTGAAGCTTTGGAGCAACTATTGAAAAATCCTTAGAGCATTTAAGTAAGGCACTTTCTATCTTCCATCACCTTTTTCCTTTCAATATCCTTTAAATGATTTTGTTGATATTTAATGTTTGAAACTATGTTGCCAGGAAACGTGGGTTCGAGGACGGGGACGGAGATGGGGACGGGGATGGCATTTTTTGAAACAGGGTGCGTGGGTTCGTCTGGGTATTTTTATATTAATATATATTATAATTTATATATCATATATAATACTATATTTTCTAAATTATAATTTATAAATTATAAATTTAATGACACTAATATAGTAATTTGTAAATTACTAATAATTTATAAACTTTAAACTTTAAAGATTTAAACATGCACATCATTCAAAATTCAAGTTTCAACATTCACATGTGACATTTGTCATTGAAATTTAAAAATTTCTAGTTTGATAATATCATGATTCATATATGATATCAAGTGAAAATTGGAGCTCAGTTTACATATTAATAACTTATAATAAATTAGAATCATGATTCAAAATTTCAAAATATATGTCCATTGGCATACTAAATTCAAAATTTGCCTCAAGGCATCTCCAAATGGCAAACTGTAAACATGAACTAAGAAATTTTGATATACTAAAATAAAAATAGCTAAATCCTAATAGTGAGCAATGACTTCCTCAAGCCATATCATCAACATCCATGTCATCAACATCACTTAGATCTTCACTTAGCATGCTATCCAAGTAGGAATCACTCTCATCTTGAGGCTCTGGCTCATCCATAGAAATTTGAGGATGGATGTTTGTGGTAAGTCTACGCTTTCGCTGGGTAAGTTATGAACTTATGATTCATGGATAGGTAGGTATGTTTTAAGGTTTAATTTTTTATTTTTTTTAAGTTTTAACTTCCCCCTTTATAATTGACTATAGCCTATGGGGTTGGATAGGCTACTTTGTCCTCCCTTGGGCAATTTAATTATAAGAGAACATTACAATTGGAATATTGTTCACTTCCACTGTTGTTTTGTATAATATTTCATAGTAGTCCCAAGGCAGAAAATTCACAGAATTAAGATCCAGGAAACCTCTGGTTAAGAGATTAAATTTCTGTTACATTTAAAGTCAAAGCCAACAGAAATTTCTTCACCAGTAACTACTCTGTCTAAGCCATGCCTAGTATGATAGATATGCTATTTGTCCAGTTTTGCATCATAGTCATAGTAGCTACAGCACCTTTGGTGTGAACAAATAATCCCTCTTGGAAATTAGGTTGTGTATGTCCAGATTGTATTCGATCAACCCCATGCCAATAAACCTGTAGGAATAATTTTATACATCTACTATAACAGAGCTGTAACTTTAATGTCTAAGACTTATTTACCATTAAAAAATAGAAATGTTTATTTCTGAGGTTTGATCTTTCTAAATATGCCAGACTAATTCATCCAAATAGCATACCAATTCATTTGAATCAATTAAGTTTTAAATCTTAAGTTTTAAAATTTAATTGTAATTTGTATGTTTTAAAAAATAGTTAGAAACAATACCATTTAAAAACTAGGGTTCTCAGTCCTTGGCATTCCTTCACTTGGGCCTAGGGGCACACTAGAATAATTTCACACTAAACCATGCAAACTTAAAAGTAACTTAATAGATCCATAAAGTAATAATAATCATAATTCCTAATTTCCTATTGTATGATATGATGCAAATTATTCAAACATGAAGCAATGAAGACATGCAATGTCTGAATTTCAAGATTGATGAACCAATACAAGAAGTTAGAAACTACAAATTTGATTCAATACTCTGTGTCCGAACTCCAGGAAGGAATCTAGTTTGTAGTACAGAACATGCATTGTGTATTATCAATTCTTAATTGACAACAAATAAATGACATCTACCTCATCAATTCCTTCCCATTTTGTGTTTTTATGTTACATTCCTTATAAAAGTGTTAAATTTCTCTCAAAGTAAGCAACCACTGAATGAAATAAAAAATAGTTGAGATATGATTGAGAAATGGTCATTTATTTCTTTCAAGGATCTTCACGATTTCTTTGGTTGTTTTTCATCTAAAGAAACAAGAAATGACCTAAGAAACTATCATGATGTAATATAAGAAACAACATGGTGCAATGGCCATTTTCAAAGCCAAATGATGTCCATTGAGGACATGGCCTTTATTTGGTTCCTGTTTCATAGGAGTTTCAGGTAGAAATGGAACTTTGTTGTACCATTTCCAGTAGTAAAAAGGGAAAAACTTCTTTTTCCATGGGAAATAATTTACCTTTCCTTTTTCAAGATAATCTAAATCACAAAAAATATGAACTATACTGCACACATTCTTGGATAATGTGAAAGTGGAAAAGGAATACCCTACACGAGTGATGCACACATGTACATTTGAACACTAATAGATTTTTGTAGTTGAAATGCAATGCTTGTTTTCATTTAAATGTAGGGTTTTTAAAGCAGGGAAAAATAATGGCTGCCAAATTAATAAGCGTTTCTTTGGGAAAAAATTTAAATCTTGTATTGGGTGATGAAGATAATAGAGGGTATTGAATCTTGATTCTTGACATCTAGAGAGAACCCTACAGCCTAACACAATCCAATGGAATTGACCAAAAAAACCCAAATAGAGTCAACCCTACTATAGGAGGAAGGGCCTGCAGTAAGAACTTACCATTTTGCAAGAGCTGAGGGCGAATGTTGTTCTGCAAGAGCTGAGGGTGGACGTTGAGGGCGAATGCAGGGTGAATGTTGTTCTGCAAGAGCTCAGGGAAAATGCTGAGGGTGAATGCTATTCTGCAAGAGCTTAGGGAAAATGCTGAGGGTGAATGCTATTTTGCAAGAGCTCAGGGCGAATGCTGAGGGTGAATGCTGTTCTGCAAGAGCTGAGGGAAAATGATGAGGTAAAATTTTGTTCTGCAAGAGCTGAGGGCGAATGCTAAGGGAAAATGTTGTTTTGCAAGAGCTGAGGGCAAATGTTGAGGGTGAATGCTATTCTGCAAGAGCAGAGGGCGAATTCATGCATGATATCAGACGTTAATGTAGCTATTGCGACGGATATAAGTTTTGTATTTTTAATAAAATCATTTTTATGTAGCGTGCATATAATTTTCGTATTTTTATGTAGTGCGCATATAAGTGTCGTTATACCGACGGTGGAAAAAGCGTTGCTATTGCGATGGATGCCTCCAAACGTCGCAATTGTGACACTTAGACATTGTGTCGCACTTGCGACGTTTGGAGGTAGTCATCACAATAGCGACGCTTTGGGGCATAGTGTCCAATTGCGACGTATTCCTCCAAACGTCGCAATTTTGAGACGTTGTATAAGTGTCGTTATTGCGACACTTTTCTATAAATGTCGGTATAGCGACGGTTTCAGGCGAGATTTTAAAAATTTGGGGAAATTTCTGACATTTGGTCAAAAGTGTCGGAACCAAGTGTCATAATTTCCCCCAAATGTAGTA